>PVJH01001235.1:0-223367 GCA_004026705.1 Nesogale talazaci
ATTTTGTCTCTTACGATTCCAGATTTGTTGGCATAAAGACAGCATCTTTCCTGTAAAGCCAAACAAATACCTCCCTGCTCTGCAGCAAGTAAGTCTAAACCTCTTCTATTTTGTAATACTACTTCTGCTAAAGAATCTACCTGTTTTTGCAAATCTTGTGTAGTGCCTGATGAGGCCTGCATATCCGAGATTGGCTGCCTAGATAACTTGGTATGTTGCAGTTCCAAAGGCCACTGCAGTACTGGTCCCTAATCTTACAAATAGGTCACCTAGTTGCACTGCCCTTTAGCTCTTCCTGCCATGTAATCAATAGCAGAGATAGGGACAGGTTCATTTCCAGGAATAATATCTATGTCTGGAAGGAGAAAGGCTAGCACACATAACTCTGTCCAAATGCTGGATAACTGGGTAAAAGCCCTATTGCTGCCACAAACAAAAACTGAACTAGTAAGGGCACATAAGGAGCCCGTATCATTAACGACACTAGAACAAGAAACAAATCCCGCCACTTCTACAAAATCTCACAAGTATTGTTCAGGACTCTTCCTCTTCCTCCCTTCTTGTATTTTTCCCTGTGGGTGTGGGCTCTATTTTTTATGAATTAGTATTTTTACATATGTACTCACCCATGTTTATACTCCTATGCATAGCTTTGCTTCCTAAATATTTCTTGCTTCCTTTTACCTTCTTGCCACCATCATGTTCTCCTTTATTCGCCCCATTAGTAAATCCTTTCCACTGGACTGCTGTTGCTACAACACCTCCAGGATCTCTACTTCCTCCTCATTTTTTATTTTAATTCCCTAATTGTTCCCCTCTTTATGGTAGTGTTTGCTCATCACTCCGTTTCCCTACCTCCTCTTCCCCCCAAGTCTCTCCAGAACTGTTGGTCCCATTGGTTTTTCCTTGGACTTGCTTCCGATGGCTAACTTATATAGGTAGGCAAATCAACAATAACAGACACAAAATAAAAAGGAAACAAAAGATTGAATAAAAGGGGGGAAATTAAGTTAAATAACTAGCAAAAACAGAAAAAATATATACAGTTCCCTGTCTGTACTCTGACCTTTATGACTATCTCCCCACCATTCCTTGTGGGTTCTGAGAACTGCCCCTCCTAGCCTGAAGTCTATTTTTGTGACTCCTCACATGCTTGTGGCTTTGCCTTGCTTCCTATGCTGCTTATCTGTCATGCTCTCTTCTTTGTTCACCCAAGTGTGTGTGTGGGGGGGGAGGGGGAGTGTTTCAGACTGGACTCACTCCCTGCTGTGTGTCCTCTGTTGTAGTATGCTCCAGTGAATGGGCATCATGTCTCAAACTGTTGTTGGCCTAAGTAAAGTGACCAGACCTCCCACTTTTTAACAATTTAACAATGTCCTGCGACATTTTAAAATTAAAATAAATATATTACAATACAATTTTTGTATTCTATGGACATTTTTGTTGCTCCATGTTGACCTAGTTTCTAATCAAGAACCCCAACCCCCACCCCGGTGAATGTTCCACTTAAAATCTGGTCACTTTATTGAGTCCTTTCCGTGTCTTAACAACTCTGTGCAGGCACACCACACTGTCTTCCAGACTTGGTGTGCTGCTATGAGGTCGAGACCCACAGTCGCTCACTCTTCTAGGTTTGCTACTGAGTGGGGGTAGCAGGTCAGCCCCCCTCCTCAACCTGCAGGTTTAGTGTTGACTTCTGTGGCACATACTTCTAGGGTGAGGGTCAGTTTGTCTCTGCTTGGGGGTGGTCCTGTACCCCACTCTATGTGGTTATATTGCCCTGATGGTTTGGTGCGCCATGGTGGGGTCTGAATGCATACATCCATTTCTCTTAATTTTCTGATTTAACAACAGGAGTGCCAGGTAGATGATTCTATCTGGATGCCATCTTAATGCCTCCTGTTCTACTTTGGTGGTTGTATTTTGACAAATTAAGAACACTTAAGACGAAGTACTCCAACAGCAGCAGCAACAAACCAACTCTCAGCCAGGACTTCAGGAGCCAGATCCAAGTCAACAGGGTGTTTGAAGTTCTTTAGCCACATATTATTTCAGACGTGAACGAATCACACTTAAGCCTCACATTGTACATCTATCATACTTGCAAATTAAAACACACAGAATTTAATTGTATTTGGTACATCATACATGAACAAATGAAAGATATTCAATAAGCATATATAAAGGAGCAATCTTGACAATCAGAAACATTACTTTTGCAATTGATCATGTACTTGTAACTGATAGGCAGGACTACTTTCTTGTACTACCCATTCTGTGTTACCCTGACCTCGAACAACCCCTTAGCTGCCTGTGGTTCTTCGCCTGGTGGGGTGACCCAGACTTCATTCCTGAGGGGTCTGAGCCATTAGATGTCCTGTCAGGATTGGGTTGCTGTAGTTTATCTTTCACTTTAATCACAGGGCATGGGAGTACTCCTTGGTAATCAGGATCAATCGTACCACTTGTATGACACCCTTCCTGACCTATTGATCCCAAAACATGAGACGCCTTTGACCAGGAGGCATTTTCAACTGCCAGTTCAGCGGAATCAATGGTGTGTTTCCAGCAGGGATGGTTCCTTACT
The DNA here is from genome assembly GCA_004026705.1 of Nesogale talazaci. NCBI lineage: Eukaryota > Metazoa > Chordata > Mammalia > Afrosoricida > Tenrecidae > Nesogale > Nesogale talazaci. The sequence goes on from PVJH01001235.1 coordinate 2,588, forward strand.
TTGGGACTAGGATCTCCAGGCCATTCTCTTGCTGGGACAGAAAGCAAAAATGCTGCAAGTGGATCAGTAGGAGTATTAATGGGTGGTGCTACTCTGGTTTCTACTAGTTGGTTCCTGGACCCATGAATCTTGGTTTTTGGAGACAAAGCACCATATATTGGCCACTGATTTAGAGCACATGCAGCCTCCTGGAGAACATTGCCCCAACCTCTCAATCTGTTGCCACCCAGCTGGCTCCATAATTGGATTTTCAGGAGGCCATTCCATCAAGTCATCTGCTTCAGAATGATGAGATACATGAAATGTCCAGTGGATTCCATGAGCATGGGTCCATATGCTGTAAAGTGAGTTCCTTGATCTGAACCAATGCTTTATGGGATACCTTGCCAGTGGATGAGGCATTCTGAAAGCCCACTAATGGTAGTTTTGGCAGAAACACTATGTGCCAGGAAGGCAAATCTATATATAGAGGAGGTGTCTATTCCAGTAAGAACAAAAGATTGCACCCTCCATAGCAGAATTAGTCCTGTGTAATCAGCCTGCAACCAGGTTGCTGGTTGATTTCCCTAAGGAATGGTCCCATATTGTGGGCTCGCGGTTGGCTTCTGCTGCTTACACATGGGGCACTCAGCAGTGGCTGGCAGTGGCCAGAATAGCCTGGGAGAGTGGGAGTTTTTGTTGCCGCATCCATATATATCCTCCACCCCTTCCACAATATCCGCTTTGCTCATGCACACCTTGGGCAATGCCAGGTGTGGCAGCAGAAAGAACTAGCCTCCACAGTGCGTTTCATCTTATCCACTTGATAGCTAAAGTCCACCTCTTCAGTAGTAAATCTTTGGTAATTGTTCACATGAGGCATGATTGTCTTTACTTTCTTGGCCCATTCAGAGAGGTCTATCCACATACCTATTCCCCACACCTCCTTGTCACCAATTTTCCAGTCATGTTCCTTCCAGTACCCTGATCAAAGCCCATGAATCAGTATACAGCATCACATTCAGACATATCTCCTTTCAGGCAAGCTGAACAGCCAGGGACATTGCTTGAACTTATGCCCACTGGGAAGATTTCCCTTCACTTCTGCCCATTAGGGAGATCCCAGAAAGGTTTGTAGGGCTTTTGTGGTGTACTTACCAGTGACACCATATATCATGCTGAGCCATCAGTAAAGTAAGCATGCATTTTCTGTCCTTCAGTTAAATTATCATAAGGAACTCCCCAGGAGCCCATAGGTACAGACTGGGAGAAGGAAGATACTGTGACAGGAGTGGAGACTGGGAATTTGGGCCACCTTTTCATGCAACTTACATGTGCCTTCAGGTCTTGCTCTAGCCTAACCTCATATATACCACTTCCATTTAACAATGAAGTATTGTTTTGCTTGTCCAACTTTAAGATTCTGTGGATCAGACAAGGCCCAATTAATGATGGACAGCTCAGGCCTCACGGTAGCTTGGTGCCCCATGGTCAGGCGTTCAGTCTCCACCAAGGTTCAGTAACAGGCCAAATGCTGTTTTCCAAAAGGGGAGTAGTTGTGGATGGTAGGACTTTCCTCCCAAATCCCAGGGGTCTATACTGTGATTCACCAATCTGGACTGCCAAAAATGCTATAGGGAATTTCTCTCTATGACGGACACTTCTAGCTTCATTGGGTCAGCTGAATCATGTGGTCAGTAATATAGCAGCTTGCATGGGAACCTAAGCCTTTTCTTTTTCCGGGATCCACTCAAAATGGGAGGTCTTTCATGGTACTTGATAAAGAGCTTGAACTAGAACACACAAATGAGGGATAAGTTGCCTTAAAAATCTGTAGAGCCCCACTAGGAGTTGTGCTTCCTGTGTAGTTGTTGGAGGGTGGAGGTAGGGCAGATTCAATAGCTTATTATTCACTTTAATAAGATTGTCTTTCTATACCCCACAACACTGGACCCCTAGAAATCTTACTGAGGTCGAGGGTGTCTGAATTTTCATTGAGTTTATTTTCCAATTTCTTGCACAGAGATGTTTAATAATTAATCTGGGTCTTTGATACATCCTCCTTAGTGTCCAATCAGATAATGTCATCAATATGATGGACTCATAGGACATTTTGTGGAAGAGACAGGTGATCAAGGTCCCTTGAGACTAGATTATGGCACCAGACAGAGGAGGTGATCCATTTCTGGGGGAGAGTTGTGAAAGTGTGTTGCTGTCCCTGCTGGCTGAAGCAAACAGCTTCCGATGGTCCTTTGACCCTGGTAGTGAGAAGACACTGGCCATATCCATAGCTGCATACCAAGTACCAGGAGAAGGACTGATTTCCATAAGCAATGAAATAACACCTGAATGACAGATACAATTGGAGTCACCACTTAGTTAGTTTATGATAATCCACTGTCATTCTCCACTATCCAATTTTTTTTTTAAACAGGCCAAATAGGAGAGTTAAGCACAGACCTGGTAGAAATCACCACTCCTGCATCCTTTGAGACTGATGGCAGCACTAATCCCTGCAATTCCTCCAAGAATGTGTTATTGCTTTTGGTTTACTATTTTCCTAGGCAACAGTCAATCTAATTGTGTCCACTTGGAATTTTTTACCATAATATCTGTAAGTCCATATTTCAGAGATCCAATATGAATTTTTCCCCATTTACTAAGTATGCATATTCCAATGATATGCATTTTGGAACTGGGAAAATCATGACAGGATGGGTTCGGGAGCCCACTGGACACACTAGAATGTACCTGAACTAAACTGCCATTGATAACTTGACTTACATAGGTTACCACTGTAACTGGTGGTCATTGAAACATTTTGGGTTCCCTGGAATTAGTATAGTTTCAAAGCCAGTGTTCAGTAATTCCTGAAAAATTTGATTACTTCCTTTTCCCCAGTGCACAGCCACGCCTGAAAAAGATTACAGGTGTTTTGGGTTCGGCTAGAAGAAAAACTAGCAGTTGAAATCTTCAGTGATTTAGCAGGGTTTTTCTTCAAAGGGACCTGGCCTTCCACTCATTCAAGGGATTGGGGACTGTAAACTGGCTCAGGTCTGGGAATTGATTGAGTGGCCGTGACTATTCTGTTGCTCACCTGACTTAGCATTCTTTTGCTTGTATAGATCATTGTAAATATTTAGTAGGCTTCCCATGTATTTCACACGTAGGGACACTGTGACTCAGTAACCAATGCCATAAGTCTACAGGAGACAAGTAGTTTTGATTACTAAGGATGCCTTGCTACCTTTTATGATAACTATGGCCACTCTATCTCTCTTGATTTATTGCTGACGCCTGCCCCCAGTGCCTAATCAGCCTATTATAGGCAAATATTGGAGGTCAGTTGGGCTATTTCCACTGTTAGTCCTGGTGTACATAAAATAGCAATCACAGGAGTCTTCAGAGATACTGGGGCAGACTTCACAAACTTGCCCCTTATGGTTGTGGTGAAAAGTACATTTTTGAGACACTTCTTTTTTGGGTCTAAGGGACTATTCTGATAATCTATTCCAACATGCCAACTTCCCTAAGCTTTTGGTTGCCTTCTTCTACAGTGTATCGAGGTAGGTCACGCACCTCAAGCGAGGTCATCTGGTAGTCCATGCTTCAGTGAACCAACCAAATAAGTTATTAGATACTCCCTTAACCTCTTTTGATGAGACATTGAAAGAAGAATCTGTATTTAGCGGCCCATATCAAGGAACTCAGAATTATCTGTTACTGACTGTACATATTAGAATACTCCAGAGATCGTTGTGATTATTGCACACTTCTACCTGAGTCATCATCTGAGCCTCACCTTAAGGAACTTTATGAAACAATTCCAGTTACAGGTCTGGAGGAAATAATGGGTGATGGGAGTGTTTCCTGGGTGCTATCAGCACTATCTTGTAACGCATCACTCCCAAGCAATGCTCCAGATGCAGCCTCACCTGTCATTTCAGTTTGAACAGTTTGGTTTATCCACTCAAGTGTTTTGAGTTGTTTTGCTAATAAAGGATTGATCCCCTCTCACAGGAGGGGTGATTCTATTGATTGGGGAGTCTCAAACAACGCTAGGGACTCAATATTCTCCTCTTCTAGATCATCAGCCCATACATTCCCATCCCACGTTTCAGCATCCTATTTCATTCTGATTAATGTCTTTACTTTAATATTAGACACTGCTCTAGATCTACAATTGAGCTGACGCTGTAATAGAGATACTTATATGATATTGAAACTCTGGATTTGGTTTTGGCAATGTCAGCTCTATTACTAGAGGAAAGAAGACTTTCCCTTGTAGCACATGCCGAAGCTTTTAGGTCCACTGTTTAGCACGTGAGCTATGCTTCTGAGGTTCTGAAATTATCCCTTTCTTTGATCACATTTTCTACTCTTAAGGAGAACTAGTCAACCAGTTTCCCTATATTTCTCATTCTGAGAAAACTGCTGGAAAAATATCAAACACATGGTTCCCCAGAACTCCTCCTCTCACCAGCACTTCATCTATTCATGGTGATATTGTGAATATTAGCTTTATGACTTCACACCATGGATTAACACCACCTCTCTAGCATAGAGGCATGCCTATGCATGCCTTTAGGGGTAGAGATAACATTATCAGTGCTGTTAAGCCTAATTAGGTTTGAGAACCAATTTGAAGAGTCCATATTGATGATCTTGTTTCTCCTGTGGAGCAACTGATTTTTGGGGGGGGGGGTAGGAGAATGACTGTCTTTATGGTAAGCAGTCCAATGTGTAACCCACTGCACAATCAGAGCTCCTGATCTTGTTTCTCCAGAACCACTCCTGGTACCAATTGTGTTTGGGGGAGTCCTAGAGAAACAAAACAAAACAAAACAAAAAGGAGACCTAGATTTTATGTACATAGAAAAGGATAGATTTATATAGTGAGAAGGAAGATAACCACTAATTAGTCCACACAGCAAAATACAGGGTTCACTTCAACTCACTTCCACGGAACAGCTAATATACTGGAAGTCTTTCAACTCATGTGGGCTGCTGGGTCCAAGGTCAAAGAAGCAGCCAGGAGTGTCCTCCCTTTGGCAAGATAAGCATAATCGATGCACAGGCAGCCAGCAGGAGGGTGGGTCATCAACAGTCAGTAGCTTGGGACCATACAAAAGCATGCCTGTATGGGCTGTGAAACTGACCAGGTTGGCACATTAAACCTACCTATCACACCAACCTTTCAGCAGGTTAGCACCTGATTCCTTTGCTACTTGGAGCTCCTTGGGCTAGCTGTAGTCTAATTTAAATAAAATATTATCTTATCTTTATAGGAATTTTAGTTAAATGTGAAATAATACATTATCTATGCATATGAAGCTATAGTTGCATTATGTTTTTATGGTTTATTTAATAAGGTGACAGTAAGAAAAATCCTTATTTCCTTTGGTAGTAATTTTCTTATATCACTACATAAGCTTTTAGAAAAGGTAATCACATGGTAAGACTCTCTAGATACTGCAAATAACAACCATTGATTGCTAACCGAAAGGGTAGGGGTTTGAATACACTGGAGCTGTTTCAGAAGAAAAATTGGTGATCTATTTTAGAAAAATGAGCAATGGAAAGCCTTATGAAACATAGGTTCACTTTAATATTATGGGCTTACTATGAGTTAGGCTCAACTTGACAAAAACTCAAACAATGGTACGATAAAGTCTAATAACAATCTATGTTTCCATATTGAGGTCTTGGTCATGATTTGTGAAGATCAGATCAGCTTCCATGTCCAGCTTCACCTTGAATGGTGAATGATGCAATAGTCCCTGAGACTTATAAACCATAGGTTATGAACTATACAGTATGACTGTTGAAATGCTTCATGCTTGTAAATTTTGTGTAGAAATCATCTTGTACAGAAAAAAATCTTATAAACTAAAAAGTTGATCCTCTTGGGTGGCTCCTTTAATTTTTCATACAAAGTATACATTTTTAACAGATCATGTAACCATAGTAGACACTACCTACCCAATAGCATTATTTTCCTTTAAACTGTCACTGTGAGGATGGACAATGTAATTCTGTCATAAGCGTCCCTTGAGTTTTTAATTGATAGGCTTTTAAAATATTCTCATAATTCAACCATATTTGTCATAAAACAGGATGTTACCCTGGTTGCTAACAAACAGTCCATTGGCCCTAATATCATTATAATAAATGTGCTCTCATGATTGCTTTTAGCATAATTTCTTCAGTAAAATTTGTGAGGTCCCTCCATAGAAAAGATTACTGCACCTGGTGATGGTAAATTTTCTTTATAAATATATGTGTTTGTGTGGCACGTTTTCAGTTCACTGTCAGTTCCCTCTGGGTGGGCTCTTTAGCTCAAGGGACCTTTTAGATGCTCTGCATAGTGCCAGTAGTTGATTAACAGCTAATAAACTGAGGAGCCTTTATGGAAAATTGGTTATGAATTGGACAGCAATCCACAGGCTAAAGGTTTGGAACCATCAGACCCTCAGTAAGAGAAAGGCAGGACTTCCCACTCTCCTGGTTACAGTCTCAGAAACTTTCAGGGGTAGTTCTACCCTGTCATAGAGTCACTATGATTCTGGACTGATTCAATGGCAGTGAGTTTTGTGTTTTCATTTGAAGTATATATATGTTAACCAGAACTTTGCAGTTTTGAGTGCACCCAAAGGAGGACGAAAGAAAGACCTGGGAATCTCTGTCTAAAAAAAAAAATCAAAGCCATGGATATCCTATAAAGTCTCATTCTATGAAGAACACATGCAATTTCCCATAATTCAACTAACAGTAACAGTTTTTTTCCCCTTCTTTTCTTTCTGTCGCTTTAAAGTTGCTTACAAACTTCTATTGCCCTGTTATGTCTTCCTAAGTATTTGAGATTGAAATGAAAGTGTTCATTCACCATTTTATGTTGCTGTTCCGCATTGTCCAGCAGTTTCTGGCGTGTAGTGACCCTATGCACAACAGAAGGAAGCATTTCCCGGCGGTGCCCCACCCTCACCGTTTTTCTCATGTTTGAGCCCATGAGGTAGCCACGGTGCAAATCCTACCGTTAAGGCTCTTTTCTTATTGCTGTTCTTCCACTCTACCCAGAGTGATGTCCTCTTCCAGGAATTGATCCCTCCTGACCACATGGCCGAAGTACCTGAGGAGAGTTTTGCTGTCTTTGTTTCCAAGGCTGTACTCTTTCTAAGACAGACTTGTTTGTTCTCTGGAAGTCCACGTTACAGTAAATGTTTTTTTTTCTTTTTTCTTCAGTCTTTGATTCGAATGCACTGAATTTTCTGTGATCTTCCTTATTCAATGTCTAACTTTCACATGTGTAAGAGGTGAATGAAAATAGCATGGCTTGCATCATGTGCACCTTATGCCTCCAAGTTAGAACTTTGAAAGATATAAATAAAAATTTAAAGGATATTTGACAATTTTCATCTTAAGTAATTAAAGGAATTAAAATTATGCCTAAATTATTAAGGATCATTACTTGAATTAACAATGTCATTATATCCTTCATCAAATGATTGAGTTTTTATTTCCTTAATCCATTTGTGCTCTGTAGAATTATACCTCTTTATGCCAGAGTACCCATTCATTTCTTCCTATAGCCCAAACACCAGTCCTTGAATTTTTATAACCTATTAAACTGAATGATGAAGAAATCAGGTCTGAAATTTGTTAAGTTTGCCCCTAGGAGAAAAAATTGTCAATTCATTTGGCTTGTCATAGCAAGAACTGCCCATCAATAAGTTCTGATCATATGGTTTTTATATTTTACTGATACCTTGCTTTTATATCACTCTCTGGAAATTTTGTGGAAGTCATAAAGTAATAAAGTTTGGTTAGTGAAAAATGTAGTCATAAATACTTACTATTGTATTAAGCTAACAATCAATTTCCATGGTATGATGGTTTGAATAAAGAGGTTATATAGACCAATCAGACTGTCAAAAATCAGAAACCAGGCTACATATTTCAAGCAGCGTGGTATATAATGCAGAGAATTAATTGTTTGCAAATAATGTGACATTCTGAGAAAAGGAAGGCCAGGAAAATTCATTCAGGCTATGGGATGTTCCGAAACCTTTGAGAGAATCCAAGGGACATCGATCCAGGGAACATACGCCAATAATCACGTTGTTTCCTCAACACTTAAGAAGGTGATTTGGGGGAGAAAGCATCGCAGCCACTACAAAACCGAATGCTTGCCATCTGTGCGTCGGTTTGTCTGTCATGAATCTGTCCCTCTTCTCTACTCCAAATTCTTCACAAGTCCTTCTCATTGGAAACTTTGCAAGACAGGGTGCTGTTGCTGTATTTCCAGTCGCTGCCATGCTGGGAGACTATAAACAGTCAACAAGGGTGTTGAGTGGCTGAAAGACAGGGAGCCACCCCTGGTTCATTGTCAGTGCTCCCCAGGCTCCTAAGTAAGAGCCTTTCTTAGTGTGAGGGAACTGCATTTTTCACTGAAACAAGAGGCATTCTTGCATGAAGCAATGATAGCTGCATTGTACTTCTGTGCTATAGGTAGCCCCCAATTTATGGTGTGTTGTAGTTATTCCTAACTGAATCTGCCACTGTTCTTTTAAAGAAATTGTACATATTATTTACTAGTAGTAGTTCATTGCATGTTATAATGTTTACTTTGCTGAAATGATCATTTTTCAGGTGTTCACGCATATATGTTCAGTTTTATGACTACTCTTCAAAATGCTACCATATATTAAAAATACTGATGATAAAAGGCACTCTTAATTAAAGCTTAAATAGGGGGTACACTATTTAACTTAAGTCCTAAATTACTTACAATGGTTTTGTGGAAAGAAAACTTGTAAATCAGAAAGTTGTACTTTAATTTTATCCGAAAATTGTAGTGCATTTGTTAAATCCAGTCAAACCTGCCTGGAAATCTGATTGTATAAATATCACAATTTAGGGAACCCTGTGTTTTTTTCTGGCATCACACTAGGGGTTTGATAAAATTTGTGGAGAAACTGAATGAAGAAATAATGGATTTTTTGGGGTTGATTTTTGAAACCTCCACATATAGGATTTGTTGCTGTTGTTGTGAGGATCAACTCAATTGCACAATATCGAGCATGGAAACCCTAACCAGCACTTTTAAAATGGTGATGATCATCCTCCACATTTTGCCTCATCTTGGAAGAAGCACAGGCAGCGCGCTTCATAGAGCACTCAGGATGGCTCAAGAGTTCATCCGATTACTTTGGACATGTTAGAAGGACCTCATGTTTGGTGAAGTGGAGATTCAGCAAAAAAGAGGCAGGTCCTCAAGGAGTCAAAAAGACACCATGGCCGCCACAATGACCTCAAGCACAGGAGCAATCGTGAGCATGGAGCAGGACGGGCAGCGGGTTGTTCTGTTGTCCTACGGTCCCAATTGGTCAGAACCAAATCAATGGTACCTAACAATCGCAGAGAACACGGTGCTCACACTGATGCTTCCCTGCTCTCTGTGCACTGTTTCACACCCTCATCACTTATATTGCATTTTTTGTACAAAGATAACTCTTTTGTTTCCTAACTTTTGTTTCTCTCTCTACATAGTATTTTCCTCTGTGTGGCTTTTCATCCTGAGAGTTGGTTTGACATAATATACATATGATTTAAAATATGATGATTTAAATCTTGTTTTAGAGGAAGGCAATTAAAATGGATGGGTCTTGAACTATTTCTTCTCACTTGGAGCTAGTTCTTAAAAAAGAGAAAATATTGAGGGGAGATACAAATTTTTTGCTTTTATCCTGTAAAATTGGGTATTTTACTATAAATCATCCATCATGTCTGCTTTATAATTCCCTAAATTCTTCTACTTATACAGTCTTATCTACACTCTATGGGCACCACTCACCCTTAAAGTTAGACTCTGAACTTTACAGTCTCACAGAATGATTTATTATCTGAAATGTGTTCCAGAATTTTTCTGTTACTTTTTATTCCCAATGATTTTTGCATGTGCAATTCAGTATGCTCGATTGCATTCTTTACATGGTACAACCATTAAACATACACTTGAGGGCCCCTAAACAAAATCTTTTACTCTATAGATTTTTTTCCCTTTTATTTCTTCTCAATTGCATTTATTTTATTGTTAAGGAGAATATATGCAGCAAAAAGTATACCAATTCAACAGGTTAAGCAAATATTCTTTAAGTACGTGTACTACATTTATCATTCTCACCCTTCTCTTTTGCATTGTTCATCTCTGATTAACATAAACACTTTGGTCCTGGATGTTCCTGCATAATAATATAAATTGCTGTTATAATTTTGATCCTCTATAGGGAGCTGTTAGGAGAACATAATGCCCTAGGAAGAGCCTTTTTTACTAGTTGAGCTCAGTTATTGTTCAATTTTCAGATGATTTCAGGGGATAAACTTGGGTGAAAGTTTAAAGATTATCTCAGGGCCATAATCTCATATACTCACTCAGCTTCCATAGTTCCAGAAAGTCTAGCATCCATGGGACTATGACATTCTCTTCTGCTTGTAACCCTTCTGTGGCGGTCATATATTCAAGATGTCAAATTTCATCATTGAAATGTAGGGATGGAGTCTAGTCTGTTAATCTGGAGATAACCATTGAGTAGCCAATGAAGCCTCTGTGTGGGCATGGTTTTCTCCTGAGACATCTGGGAAATCTCATGATGGAGATACCTGGGAGAAGCCATCTCCCCAGTTGTTGGGAGTTAGTTCCCGAGACAACAAACTATGGACAAGACAAGATGGCAGCATCAGAGGAGCTGGAGGAGCCGGAGGAGATGCCACATGGGCTTGCCCTCATGGAACCAGAACTCTGAAGTTGGAGAAGCCACATGGAGACCCTTGCCAGTGCTGAGTTGCTTCTACCACCACTGGATGCTGTTAATGGACCCTGATCCCTGGAAATGAGGAGCCATGGGCTGATGGTACTGGGACTCTGCACCCACTGGCCTGTGACTTTGTGAGTCAAAAGGAGACTTTATAGACTGATATTGGGCATATGGGCTAATATCGGACTTATGACGTTGTGCTGGACTGGGTTAGTATGCTTTCTCAATGTCTCATTCCTCTTATATATAAATCTTTCCCTTATATCCATATGCATGTCTATGAAGTTGTTTCTCTTGTCTACCCCGACTAACACACCTTCTAAAATCAGGACCCATCTATAACAAAACCCACAAGGAAAAGCAAACCAGTCTGTGTAAATATGAGGTGTAGATGGGATCAGGAACCAAAGATCAAGAGTAAAAAATCATAACATGAATGGGGGGAGGGGTTCAGCGTGGCGGCCCAAAGCCAGTTTGTAAGCTCTTGGACATCCCCTTACAGAATGGTCATGGGGAGAATATGGGGCAGTCAAGGTACAATATAGCACTGATGAAACATACAACTTTCCTCTGGTTCTTTAGTGCTTCTTCCTCCACACTATCATACCTAATTATATCTTTCAAGTTGACTAGACTAGAGCATATAAATGGGTACATATAAGAGCTGGAAACACAGGGAATATGGGGCAGGTAAACTTCTTACTTCTTGGGACAAATATTGAGAGTAGCCACACCAGGAGGGGAAGGGGAAGGTGGGGAGAGATATGGGGAAACAAATCACTATGATCTGCCTATAACCCCCTCCCAGAGGGATGGACAACAGACAAGGGAGACATCAACAGTGTAAGACATGAACAAATAATAATAATAATTTATAAATTAACAAAGGTTCATGATGGAGGGAGGAATGGAGTGGGAGGAGAAAAATGTGAAGCTGATACCAAGGACTCAAGTAGAAAGAAAATGCTTGGAAAGCAGCAATGGCAGCATATGAATGAATGTGCTTGACCCAATGGATGGATGTGTGGATTGTGATGAGTTGTGTGAGGCCCCAATAAAATGATTTAAAAAATCAGGGTCCCTCTATGGAAACCTTGATAGAAATATTCAGTGATTGTATCTGGGAATTATTCATCTTTGCTGGTCTGAGTGAGAGAGTTGGTCACGGAACAAGCAGACATTCTATATGTCAGTTCATTTCTTGACTCTTCTTCTACTGCAAGTGGACTGAGACATTGGATGGCCACTTGCAGGTTTTTAAGACCTGAGGCACAATGTAATAAAGTAGGAGGTGGAGTAGAAGTGTGGTGTTAGGGAAATTAACTGGGAAGACTCCCAAAACCTTTGCCTAAACCTATAGACCAGTAAACGATTCTTACGGGTTTTGGGTTGTCCATAAGAAGCCTCCACAGCTATTTTTGTGTTGTAAATATATCTATCACATAGATTTTAAACAAGCAAGTTTTCATGGATATACAAGTGTACAACTCAGTTGTAGGACTTATAACAATCAGTTGTGCAACTGTACCCTTAATTGATGTTATAGTTTCCCATTTACTTTTAGCACGGCATTCTCCCTCATTAATAACTATTTTTCTCTTCCCATCTGGGCTGTCAGTTTTTTTTCCTTCTCCTCCAAGTCTTCTAACCCATTATTTACTGCTCTGCCCCTATTCAGTACAAACACTATTTTGTCAGCATCTTGGATAATCCAGACTTGATGTGTCACTGCATAATTTTAATTCCTAAAGAAGGGGCTCACTGCCATGAAGTGGATGCTGGCTCAGGGGGACCCAATCAGACAGAACAGAACGGTCCCTTTTCAGTTTCTCAGGTTATAAATCTTTACAGGAAGAGAAAGCCTCATCTTTCTCTTATAAATCAACTAATGGGTTTGAACTGGTGGCCCTGTGATGCAACTCTCTAGGCCAATAGGATTTCTTCAGGACCACTCAAACCCTGAATTGTTGTATATATTTTTATATTGCTATACTAATGACTCGTTAGGTGTCTACACAGAGGAAAAGTTCAATTCATTAAATGAAAAAATGAACTTAACTCCCTGCTTCCTCAGCTTCATTTTTGACATGTTTCTTAAAAACCTCATAACTATGCTTACTGACTGGACAAAAAATGATAAAGTCTTCAGTGATTGTGTCAAGCAAGGTGAGCATCACAGAGTGCCATGTTAGTAGAACAAATCGTTCTTGCATTGAGGGAGTATTTGAGCGAAGACCCAATATCCATCTGCTACCATCATACGTTATAAATAAATATGCTGTGTGTACTTCGATCTAGTCCCCTATCATTGTGCATAAATCACATGCATATATGCATGTCTGAGTTTAGACCTCTATAAATGTCCTTTGCCTCGCAGTTCTTTCCTCTATTTCCTTTTACTTTTTTCCTGTCCCTCTATCATGTTTGGTGTTCATTCAGGTTTTGGTAAGTCCTCTCGGCTACATTGCCCTTAATTGAGGCCCCCAGGCAACCTATACCCTCCTCACCACCAATTTTGGGTTATTTATTTTTATCTTGTCCCTGGGTTTGTGGGCACCCTCTTTTTCTTCCCCCACACCCCCTCTCCCACACCCCCCCAGAATCGTCATTCCCAATACTCTTTTCTGTAGATTGTTCATCTTACCTATCTGGTCCAGCTAGACAAGCATGGGCAATACTATGCACAGAAACAAGGCAAAACAAAACATAACAACCAAAAAGACAAAAATAAATCAACAACAACTAATACAACCAATAAAACATAAAGACAAAAAAAAAAGAAATGAAAACCAACAGGAAAAACTAAAAAGCCATCAAACAGTTCCAAGTCTGTCCGTTGACCTTTATGAATGTTTTCCAGTCGAGTCCGCTGGGTTGTCACGCTCTGGTCCCACAGTCCACCAGTGGCATTCTTTGGCACTTTGTTGCTTTTCTCCTCTTGCTGCTTCACTGTACACCCTTAGTGTTTCTCCCCGGTACAGTGGGGTCGGATCAGGCACATTTTTCCCTGCGTGTCCCCAATGCTGTGTCCACCTTAGTGCTATGTGTCAGTGAGGGTCTTTGTCATTGTGTCTTGTTATGGGGCTGGCCCTGTGCTACTCTGTGCATTGTCTACTCTGAGTAGGAGTATCGTCCTCAGGGTTTGGTGGGTCAGGGTATATTCCACTCTATCCTTCCCTCTTCCGTAATTGTTGCTCAGATGTGCCCCACTTCCTGAGCTTCACTTCAATGCTGTTCTCTGACGTGCATTCCTCTGGGGTGCATAAGCAAATGTGGTGAAGAAAGATGATGATGTCCAGCAGATATAGTGTCTGGGATCTTAAAGGTTTGAAGATAAGCAAGCAGCCATCTCGCTGAGAAGCACAAAAGCTTACATGGAAGAAGCAAACCAGCCTGTGTGATCATGAGGTGTTGATGGGATCAGGTATCAGGTATCTAAGACCCCAAACCAACCAAACAACCAACCAACAGACACACAAAAAAATCTTATCAATGGAAAAGGAAGAGGAGGACAGAGTGGAGAACCAAAGACCATCAGTATTCATTTGGACACCACCTGTCAGAAGGGCCACAAGGAAGGGAAGACTCTGTCAGGGTTCAGTATGGCACCAAGGAAACACAGCCTTCCATTTTTAATGCTTCCTCCCCTCTTCCTACCCCCCACTATCACGACCCCAATTCTAGCTTACAAATTTGGCTAGACAAAAAATAATGTATACTCGTACAGATAAAAACTCAGAACAGAGGGAATCCAGAACAGATAAACCTCTCAGGACCAATAAGGGGAGCAGCAATACTAAGAGGGTAAGGGTAGTGAGAGAGAGAGGAACTAATGGGCAACGAATCATAATGATTGACGTATGGCCCCCTTCTCAGGTGGACAGAGAGCAGAAAAGTTGTCAAGGGGACATGGGGGAGGACTGATGGGAGAGGTACCTGGGGAAATGAAGAGCTAATGTCAGGGGCTCAAGTATAAAGAAAATGTTTTGGAAAAGATGATGACAGCATATGTGCAGATATGTTTGACACAACAGATATATGTATGGACTATGATAAGAGCTGTAAGAGACCCTAATAAATTTCTTTAAGATAAATTCTTATTTCAACAGGACCTATAATCAGTTACCAGTTTCTGTTTGTTTCTAGGCTAATTCTATCTCTGGATCTCCAAAAAATAGTACTTGTGGCAACTTTTAGGTGCAGCACTTTATAATAACTATATTACTTATTTTATTTGGTATTGAGAATATATGCAATACAGCATATTAATTCAATTATTTCTCCATGTATAGTTCAGTGATATGAATCACAACTTTTTGTGTTGGACAATGAGTGTAATCCTATTTTTCTGAGTTGCTTTTCCCTCATTAACTTGAAAGTTCCTATCTAACCTTTCAAGTTGCCATTGTCTGCTTGTTCCCCACAGATAGATGCTGATAGACTGTAATATTCAGGCAAACCTTCAGTACTAGGTACAAGAGATTATAGTTTGGTTTGAGGAAGACCAGAGGGTCTTTAAGATTTTCTTAGTCAATGCTTTTGGGGTTTTATTCAGTTTCCATGGTTCCAGAAAATCTAGATCCCTTGATGGTTTAAAATATTTCTCTCCATTGCTTCCCTTGGATCTATATTCTTGATAGACTCTTTGATCAAAGCTGCTCATTAACAGTAGCTCAGCACCATAAAGTTCTCTTGGTCTCATGACAAGGGAGGCAGGTGTCCATGGGGACAGTTCACTTAATGTACTCTTTCCTCCTTTCTTCCAGACTCTCATTCCCACTCTCGTGCTCCAGGGGAAAAGAGAGACATGATGTGCATGGCCATTTTTAACTTTGTAGCCTCCAAGCACTATGAAATCACCAGGGTTTTATCACTAGGGTGATGAACTGGAATGTCCTGATACTCCAAACCAAAAAGTAAAGTTGCACAAGGTAGTCAACAGCATAGAAGCAGTCTCAGTAACCACTCCTTTGTGTGTATCTTTGTGAGATTGCTGCAAATATATTTACCAGACAACTGTTGCCAGTTCATTGTACAAGTTACCATATTTTCAGCAATTAATTATTTAACTACCATAAATCAAAGTGATGTCCCCATCACCATAAATGAAAACTCAGTATTCCATAAAACAAACCCCCCCTTTTTTCCTTTTTTGCCTCCTCTAATGAAGAAGAACAAGGAGGCTGACAGTGGCAGTCACCTAATCTGGTGTCAATTTGAGGGTTAGGATTGCAGGGATGAAGTCTAGCCTGTCATTCTGGAGATAGGCATGACCTTTTTCTGAGAATTCTGAGAAATCCAGTAATTCCTTCTTGGAAGCAGGAGACACCATCTCTCTCAGTTCACTCTCTTGGAGATGCTCTACTGAAAAGACACAAGACTGACTTCCTGTGAGACATCCCTGAGGAGAAGCCACATGGGAGACCCCTGCCAGAGCTGAGATGCTTATGACACCATTAGATCCAGGAACTTTCTACCCAATGACCTATAGTCTTCTGCATTCAGCATCATTGTATATGTTTTGTGAGTCTGAAGAGGACTTATAGATTGTTGTTGGACATATGGGCTATTATTAAAAGATGAGTTGGAAGTGCTCACCATATGTTTGTATGGGTGCCACAAAAGTCATAATCATTTGATGTAGAAAATTCAATTATTTATGAGAGACTATCTTACACATAGATCATGGTAGTATGTGAACCTCATTATAATATTTAAAAAGCCAAAAACAGAGAAGTGGTTTGGGTGGCATATCCAGGAAAATGTGGCATATCCAGGAAAATTTAAAGTATTTTCCCAGGACAGAGATAGAGGTTGGGGCATTTTAGTGCAAAGAACTTTTGGCCTGGAAGTAAAGTGCTGCAGTTGTATTTCTAATTTCACATATGACTTTTGTATTATCATTATTTTCGAAACCACATACACCAGTATCCAGACTAACCTTGAGAGAGAGAGGTTCAGCAATCTCTGGCTTTTACTAAGGACCCTAAGCCCCACAAACATATTATAGTGTGTTTCTGTGCAGATAATATTAGGAAGGAAAGGGAGTGTAGAAAATATGGATTATTTGACTTATGACTTCTATGTGTTAGAAGTAAAGAAAAAACAGGTTTATTTATTTTGAAAATGTCCATTCCTTAAATTGAAAAGAAATGTGGTACTCACAAAAATAAAACAAAACACATACCTGCCCCCTCCCAATCCCAATCTTTCCCTGTGTGTCTCTCTGTGTTTCTCTTGACATTGAATCATTTGAGTTTTGATGGCTCATGTTTGAAGTTATTATTTTATAACTTTGTCTTATTTCCTGATTGTCTTGAAATATATAAACTAAGGTTAACAGAAGTCTCCTCCCCTCCATGAATATGGTTTTAAACTAAAGTTCACAAATATGTATGTCTCTGGAAAATCACTAAGAGTTTTAATTAGAAGGAACACATTCTAAGAAAACTAGTCTACAAATGCAAATAATTCTGGTCTTAATGCTATAGAAGTATCAAGAAATAAACAAATGGAAAATCCTGAAAATGTTGGTCTCTTACTGTTGCCAGGGAATGATTTAGTTCTTGTGTCTTAAAAATATATAGTTTGTTTCTTTCCTGGTAAAAATAGTCATTTAATAATGGAGTTATCTCTGCATGTCCAAAATAGATTGAATTAGTCCACATTACTCAAGTTGGATACAGAAAGCCATCGATCCTGGGTTTCTTTGGTTTCTTTATCATCTTGCTGTGTTTATATCCGGTGGTGACCTTCCACAATTGATCACATATATAAATTATTTTCAGAATTTCTTAATAAATAGCCTCCAAAATATTTTTATTTTATGGACAAAAGATAAAATCAAGTTACATGAAATAACAGGCTCCTTGCTAATGTCTAATATGCTTATGAATTAAATGGTGTCATTGAAAACTAATTTGGTATTTCTTTCTTGATCAAGAAGAGATAATTAATGCATCTGTAGAAAGCATGTAATCTTTATTATCTGTGCAGACTTTTCCACAATGACTACATCATTACCTACACAAGTTAGTGTACAGAGTGCTACACAAGCAGAGTGCTATAATCCCATCTCTGTACTGCTATGAGTGGGGAAGAAAAGCAATCTGAACTTATCTCTTTCTTTAAAATTATTATTCCTGAAGCAACTTTGAAGGCAGAACCAAGAGGAGATAAAAATGCAAGTGGCAAGTCTGTCAGGGTTTATTATAAAAGAAGCCTGCAATTATTGAAAGAATATATTGAATGGGAAAATCGGTACTTTGAAAACCAATGTGGGATGTGAAGCAATAGGAACAATGGTCGAGCAGCTGATGCTGTATTAGGATAAGGGGTTTAAAACAAGGAACCAGGCTCTGAGAGAAAATCCAAGCCAGCGAGAGGGCTTATATTGACACGTGAGCATGATTTACTCAAAATGCGTCCCTAAATTGCCAACATAGTTCACAAGGCTGAGCTCCATAATGAAGCAAGACATAGGAGCTTTGGGATATAATCTTTTGACATTTTGTCATGATTTATAATCCTTTTGAATCTTGGCTTCTGTCCGAAGTAAAATTCTGATATGGATCTCAGTTCTCTAATTTGCAGCAGACTATCTTCCAAGATGGTTTCGATCTCAAAAGCAGTTTCTTGCTGCACGCTGGTTTGTTGTTCTCAGAGATCAGAAGCATCTTCTCATTACATATCGAATCGTGTCAACAGCCAGGGGCCGGAGCAGCCGAAGAATGAAAGACTCGCTCGTCAGCCACCTGGCAGTGAGGTGGTTCCGACTCATGCCAGCCACTGTCTGTTGCAGTAGAACTGTGCTCCAGAGGATTTTGAATTTTTATAGATTGCCAGTCTTTCTTCAGAAGAACCTCTTGGTGGATATGTGTTTCTAATCTTCTGGTTAGCAGCCAAGTCTGTTTTCTGTACACCTTTGGAAATGACAGCTGGGGGTAAATTTCATTTGTTCCAGACATCTCTTTTGCTCTCAGAGCCATTTTCCCATGCTCGCCAGTTGGACTATTCCAGGGCCTCAGATCACATGGAGCTATTTGCAGCATGGCACTGGTCAGATCTGCAGGAGGAAGGCTGACAGGAGGAGAGCGGAGAGAAAAGTCATCGGAGTCTCCGTGCAGGTGGACTGACGCTTCGGATCTCAGGCCCCACGTGCGTCACTTGCCCTGTGAGGAGAAAGTTGCTGCTTGCAGCACCAGCAAGCTTATGAAGGAGATATGTGTTACCCAGAGTTTCAGAAAGAAAGGGGCACTCTGCTGAAGGTACAACGTGTTGTTTCTCGAAGAGAAGGAAGTAGACTACAAGGTAATTGCATTTTCAGAAAACAAAGAAAGAGTCAGAAGTGTGAGCAAAGGTTTTTCAGCAGGATTGAACTCGAGGCTGTCACATGGTTGGCTTTTCTCATGGTTCTCAAAGCACTTTGGGCTCAGTGACCACCTTTTCTTCTCGATGGCTTATGCCCAGTGCTCTATTGGGTCATTTCTGGAATGACATCGAAGGACACATTCATAATCTCCCCGTCTGTGGCTCTGAGCACCGGCATCAATGCTGTGTAGGTAGAACCTGGTGATATGACAGATCAGGCTACAGCCAAGGCAGCAGAAGGAGTATTGCAATAAAACAGAGTCACACAAATGTTTTGGTACGTTTAAAAACTACATCTACATGCTACTGTAGACTATTAACATGTAGTGACATTGTGGAAACGTTTGAAATTGTGTGTGAATTACCAAACTGATAGAGAGACACAAGGTAAGCACACGTTTGGGGGAGAAATGGTGCTAACAGACTTGCTCAACATATGGCTGCTACCAACCATTGGACGTATGAAGCCCATGGTGTCTGTGACATGCAATAAAATCAAGCACACCCAAATGAGATACATTTGTATTGTGAAATCTTTTAGGTGCTATTGAGTCTGTTAAGATGCCTAGACATCCTATGTACAGCAGAATGAATTTCAGGCAGGACTCGACCATCTCTTTCCTTGTTGCTGTGTTTGAACCCCAATTTGCAGCTGCTATGTCAAGCCATCTTCTTGAGAGTCTTTAGTTTTACTGACGGTCTGTCTGGTTTGATGTTATTTTCTAGGAATGGATCCCCCTGACACAGTGCTAGTTTACATGTTGGGCTCCTACTGCTAGTTTAGTGGTTCACTCTCCAGCAGCAACATGGAGAATAAGCTTACCTCCTCTTAAAAAAGATGTACAGTTTCACAAACTTCATGGGAGCAATTCCGCCCTGCCTACGGGGTCACTTTGAGTCAGAATTGACTCCGTGGCAGTTTGTGTGTGCATGCGTGCGTATAAGATGTTCAAAGTAGATTCCAGGATGCTTTATGTATTCAAATGGGCTTGGTGATGCCATCTATTTGTAAATGACTACGAAGCTGAAGCTTGGCAATCAGCATCTACCCAGTGGAACCATGGAAGGCGGGGCTAATCATATATTCTTCTGAAGATTAATGGAGAAAGACCACGGGGAACATTTTGAGTCTGTAACAAGTGGGTCTCCATTATTTGATATGGACTTAATGACATTTTTTTCCTACATAAATTTAAAAATTCTAATCGATAAATTTCTATTGGGAATCAGATGATGGGAAAGTTTACATTTTATATCATTTATTCTGCTTTCAGCAGTGTAAACTACCCATCAACTCCTTTCATGTATTTTTCCCCCGTCTGTATTTTATCCCACTTCCTTTCCCTGATTTATCTTTTCCTTCTTATGGATCTCTATTCTGCCTTTCGCTCAAGTCAACACCTGTCTGCCTTCTAGTGCATTGTGTTATCCTCCCTCCCTTACACCCCTTTCCTTGAAAATCGCTAAGGTTGGTTCCTTTGGTCTTTCAAGTCTTCATTTTAGTGTTTATCCATTTAGTAGTAGTCTCATGCAATATTTTTTTCCTTTTGTGACCACTAACTTCACTCAGCACAATATTCACACTATCGAATCATGAAGAGTTTTGGGTTTTCATCAGGACTGCTAGCAGTGGATCATATTCCATTGTATGTGTATACCAAAGTGTCTTTATCTATTCTACTGATGGGCTCTTGAATTGTTTCCAATGTCCTGCTATTGTGAACAGTGCTGGGATGAGCATGAGAGTGCATATCTCTGTTTTGTGAAGGTTCTTAGTACTTCTTTAGAGTTTTTTCGGTAGAGGTGTTGACGGCTTCTGTCAATTTCATTCTGTTGTTTTAGTAGCTTCATATCACATTGCACACTGGTTGCACAT
The DNA here is from genome assembly GCA_004026705.1 of Nesogale talazaci. Classification (NCBI taxonomy): domain Eukaryota; kingdom Metazoa; phylum Chordata; class Mammalia; order Afrosoricida; family Tenrecidae; genus Nesogale; species Nesogale talazaci. Next base: position 23,627 of record PVJH01001235.1, read on the forward strand.
ATTTATAGATTTGCCAGCAGTGTACAAAAGTCCCAATTGCTTCACACTTCCTTCAACATTTGCTCTTTTGTTTCAAATAATTGGGTTGCCATTGTTAGTGTGAGGTGACTCTGACTTCCTTGTTTTGACTCGAGTCTACAAGCTAGCTAATGATCATGAGCCTTTTTCTTTTTATATTTTTGTTGCATGCTTTTTTGTTGCATGCTTTTAGGCCAAATTTGGTGAGCTGTCAGTTCATGTCCTTTGTTCACTTTTTTAATTGAGTTATTCACTTTTTTCATCATTGAGGAACTGTTGTATTGAACAGATTTTAGAGACTACTTCCTCATCCAGTGTGTCCTTGCTAAATATTTTCCCAGTCTATGATTTCTCTTTTTATTCTTTTGATAGTTATTGAAAGTGCCACAAACTTCCCAAAGAATAAATGAATCAGTCTTGGGAGAAGGATGGCGGAAGGATGTTCCCCGGAATCAAGGATGCTGAGACTTTGCCTCATATGCTATCAGGAGGGACCAGTCTCCTGGAAAAGGACATCATGCTTGGTAGAGGGGCAGGGAGAAGGAGGAAGACCACCAACGAGATAGATTGACAGTGGGCGGAAACATAAAGATTGTGAAGATGGTTCAGGGCCAGGCAGTGCTCCTTTCTAATGTACAATTAGGGATTCTATAAGTCAGAGCTAACCTGATGACTCCTAATCATAATAATAAAATTAGGATGTTAACTATAATCAAAATCCAGGATCAGAAAACACATTAAGGATAGAGCAATCAGTCCAAAGGAACACCTTTCCTCAGTCAGCATCTGAATCTCTCTCTAGTTTCCAAACTCTTAACCATGTAGTCCCTTAGCCTTTGCTGCTGGGGGCCGTACAATCAGCCTGCTCCTGTGCCTGGAAGTCTAATAGTCTGGGTGCTGCTCCTCTGTTCCATCCCCTCTATTCGTGTTACATATACCCTATTTGCATAGTCCCATCCAGTCACTTAGTGAAAATTGCAGAGACAAAGAATGGAAGAGCCATATTTAGAAGCTTTACTTCATCATATGTTTTAAAAACCTTAAGCAGTAGTCAAAGCACTCACTTGCCTTGGCCAAGAAATTAGGAAGACAGCTACCTGATCAATCCACTGAAAAAGATCCATATTTGTGCTCCTTCTAACAGAACACAGAAATTATTGAACAATATAGATAATGTTACATTCAAGTTAAATTTAGATGAAAATACATAAAAAATGTTTGCAGTTAGCATGTCATCAGCAAAAAAATAGTTTTATTTCTTTTGCTTTTCGATCTGGGTAACTTTTATTCCCTTCCCCCACACAACTGTTCTATCTAGGACTCTCAGCAAAGCAGATTAACAAGATGGAGAGACATACTTGCTGAAACAACAGGAGGATAGCAACAAGTGTGAGGATATTGCAGGGTGAGCCATGTTTCCTTCTATTGTCATACACTTGCTGTACATTCGGGCTGGCTCCATGACATATCCTAGCAACAGCAGGGCTCTGAGTAAACAGTGAGCAGGAGAGGTGAGAGCAGGCACACTTGCTGTCTTCTGGATGGAAGCAGGAACATTCTCAGTCTTTTAAAATGGAATCTGATGCTGCCTGTGAGATTTTTGTAAATCCTCGTTACCATTTTTAGTGGAATTCTTTTCTATTCTGAGTTTGTTGGGTATTTTTATTGTGATTAGGTACTGAACTGTCATCTGCCTTCTCTGTCTTGAGATGGTCATGTGCGCTTTGTCTTTTCTCGATATCACGTGTTACATTGATTTTTTTACCATCCCATTGGATCGTTGTGTATCATTCTTTTCATATGCTGTCCACTTTAGTTTGCCAGTATTTCTGCATCAACAATTATATTCAATGCTTAGTGGTCCTCCAGGCCTGTGGGTTTTCAAGAGTGTAACTTTTTGCAAGAGTAGAAAGCCCCGTTGACTGGTGGTTTTCAAGCAGGGGACCTTTGCGGGTCACTGTCCCGTGTGCAGTGCTTACGCCACCCTGTGTCCAGTGTGTTTGTTAGTGCTGTACAGCCTCAGCATTCGTTCCCGTGACTTCTTCATCTGGCTTTGTTATCACAGTGTAATGGTAGCTGCACATAATGAGCTAGGAAATGTCTCTTTCTCCACTACATTTTGAAATAGTTAAAAGAAGAATTTGAGTGATGTCTTCTGTAAACGTTTAGTAGAAATCCCCAGTGAATCTTTTCTTTGCTAAATTGCTTCACTTACTATGAGTACTCTGAGATCTGTTTCTTCCTGAATTACTACAGAAAGTTCATTTGTTTCTAGAAATTTTCCATGTTGTGTAAATTACTTAATTTTTGATGTGCAATTTTTCTTAGTATTATGATTTTTTTTCATCCTGTAGGAGAGGTTGTTGTGTTTTCACTTTTATTTTTGATTTTGAACAGTTGTATCTTTTTTTTTTCTTTCTTTGGTCAGTGCATATAAAAGGCTTTAAAATAGATCTGGATTCATGGAGTATATTGTCTTTCTATTTCCTTTTTTATGAATCTTTCCTCTTGACTTGTTACTTCTATTTTTTTGATAACCTTGGCCTTGGTATGCTCTTCTTTATTCCTTTAGTTCCTCAAGTGTAAAATTGGATTAGAGAATTGAGGTCTTTCATCTTTTTTAATGTGGGAGTTGATGGCTATAAATTTCCCTGTACTGTTCCCACAACCCTTATGTTTTGTTAGGTTGTAATCTTACTGTGATCCTACTCTAAGTATTTCCTAATTTCTGTCTTGGTTTTATCTTTGATTTATTGATTATTTAATAATGTGTTGCTTCATTTCCAAGTTTGTTTTTAGTTTCCAGTTTTCGTGTGTTTTCAATTTTTTTGATTGATTTCATTATAGTCAAAGAAGATACTTTGTATGATTTCAATCGATGTAAATTTATTGGGACTTTAAATCCATTGTTTTGAAGAAGATTCATGTGCATTAAAGAAGAGCACATATTGTGTTGTTAGAAGAAATATAGTGTATATATCAAACCTGACATCTGACAACATAACCAAATTGGTGTATGTGTTTGTATATGTATATCACCTATGGCAATGAGTTTATTCAGACTCTGTAGGGTAGGATAAAATCGACCCTGTGGTTTTCCTGAGATTATAACTGTTAATTCTGATAATATTAACTTCAGATATTCTGGAACTTTAGTTTTTTTTTAACATACTTGAGCAGAATAAAAATAGTACCAACTAGTTAAAAAATAAAGCAATTTAAAATGAGCTTGAAAGAATAAAATGTAGTGATACATTTATTCTTATAATGTATTCTTCCTGATAATGATTATATATTAGACTTTAACATTTTATTAGTTAAGTAGTTTATATTGTCAAGGTAAAAGAAAAAGTCAGTAGCATTTGAGCAGTCAGTATTATACTTTATAAGATTTCTCTAGTGTAGTAATTACATGATAGACTCTAACTCATATTTTAAAAATACATAATTTGAAATGTTCATAAATTTATAATTGAAATCCCAGATAGCAACAATATTTTGAGAATTCTGAGTCTCTCTATTTTCTCAGACTTCTTAAATAACAATTCAGGAAAGAAGTTAAAAAAGGCAAAACAAAGAGAAAAGTGAAAAAAGTTCAGAGAAGGAAAAAGAAGAAATAATCATTTTAATATTTCTGTGCCTAGAATCTTTAAGTTGAACTTGAAACATGCATCCAGGTATGCTGTTTGCTCTCCACCCTCTAATCTAGCATGAGCTTTTGATTTGGTGTCCAGTGTTCTGATTTCATTTAAAGTTGTGCACTAGGGACTGCAGTCAGAGTTTCCGTTGGCATTAAGAAGCACCCCAGAAACCTTCAGGTTAATAACATATGACTTGGTATATTTTTTTGACTTGGTATTTCTTATGCTAATGGATATTCACTTTTGGCTTGTGTTATTTCTTATCACTAGAGAGAAAAAAGTCCTCCCTTAGGAAAGATTTTAAGGTTAGTGTGAACAACAAATTAATCTGGTTTCTAACCCTAATCCTCAACTATCACTGGATTATCACACAGCGGGAGGGACGTGGATGAAATTGCCAACATCCTAATCAACCTGTACTTAAACTTCAAATAGGCATGTAGAAAAAACAATTTTGTTTTATTCTCCGAGTATCTGTCAAGAAGCTGGGTAAAAGTTTGCGCCTGAACCCAAGGAATCATTAATGTATCTTAAATGCATTTTTCCATCATGAAAAAACTATGTTCACACAGGCCCTACTTCAAATGTATTACAAACAAATTTATGTACTTTATTATTAAAATCATTACTTGCAAAACACTGTCAACAAGCAAATTCAAAGCAACCCTACAGGACAGAAGAAAGCTGCCTCTATGTGTTTCCAATGCTGTAGATGCTTACAGGAACAGAACGCCTCATGTTTGTCCCACAGCACTGTAGAACTATGTCAGAACTACTCAGTGCCAGCAATCCTTTAATCATTATTTTTATAATATTTATATTGATTGATTTATGTCTGCATTTATTTTTAAGATAATAGCTAACAGTTGCTACACATTTTCTATTGCCAAGCATTTGCCACCTGCAGAAGGCAGATGACCCAACCTTGCTTGCTGAAGTCATATTGATTTGAAGTATTTTCTTTTGAAAATAAAGACTCCGGCATTCGGTATAAATGGCAACTCAATATAAAGAAAATGAAAGTCCTAATAAGTGGACCAATAGACACCATCGTGATAGAGAGTAAAATGATTGAAATTGTCAAAGATTTGTTTTACTTGGGTCCATAATCATACTCCTTAAGAAAGAAAACAACTTAGTGCATTGGGCAAATCCGTTGGACAAGATCTTTTTAAAATGTTGAAAAGCAATGATGTCACTTTGAGATCTAAGATACACTTGGATTCATCTGCAAGTAGATACACTTGGATTCATCTGCAAGTGAAGTCTGTAATGAACAAGGAAGACTGCAGAAGAACTGATGCATTTGAGTTATAGTGTTGGTAAAGGATATTGAATGTACCATGGACTGTACAAACAATTCTGGCTTGGAGGAATGAAAACTAGAATACTTTTTTACAAGCAAAGAGTTCAGACTTTATCCCACATAATTTGGGCATATTATTAGGAGAGACCTGTCCCTGAAAACGAACTCTATGCTTCATAAAGTATAGAGTCAGGAATAAAAGAAGAAAATCTTCAGAGATGGATTGCAATGGTGGCTGCTGCAAGTTTTTGTTCTATTGCACTTTTTTCTCCCTGTGGATAAACATTGGGGGAGGTATGTACAAAGAATAACGTATTGGCAACATTCATCCCAGAAATCCATAAATCATTACACTGCAAAGAGGCAAGAAGAAATTAAAAAGAAAATATATTAAGCAGAAAAATTTAATTCTAGTGAATAGTATCAATAAATATAGAACTCTTTTGGATAACTAATTTATCAGAAAATAAATACATTAGTGTGCTTTTATATTTCATAAAACCTATGCATATGTATTACAATATTTTGTGTATACATGTTTTTGAAAATCAATCAGAATCTTCCTTTTGATTAATAGGTTCTCTGACTAATTTTCACTCTAAGTGATAATTTCCATAATCATTTTTCCAGGTTTAGAGCTTACCTATGAATACTAGAGTTAGTTAGTTTCCATGCTTTGGTATACTGACTTTAATAACATGGTAGAGTATTGGTTTTTATCATATGTCATTAGTTACATGTGTATATGTGTCTATGCATACATATGAGAAGGGTGGTAACATCACTTATCTTGAGGGACAATATGATATTTACCAGTGGTGTAACTGGGTATCATCACGTCATCAATCATTTTTTTTTAATTTTTCCAGCTGCTCTGTCATGAAAGCCGCTGAATCAAATATACTCTAATGTTATTGGTTTGAACTTAAACATAACAAAGGCATATTGTGATATATAGTGTAATAGAAGACATATGAATCATGACAATTTTAGGGGAATGGGATAAAAATTGGATCTCATTAAAAGTGCATATACTTTCTAGATAAGAATTCAAAGAATAATAGTGATCAGAGAATGGTGTCTTTTGTTATAGTATTAGCTTTCAGAAACTCAGTAGCAAAAGTAACTTTTCTTTATCAACCTTTTCTGGTCATCAGACGAGTGGTTTCAGAACGGGGGAAATCTTCAGACATTGGTGGTTTTGCACTTCCTATGTTCATAGGACTGAAATGTAAGTGACGTATACCAAAAGAAACCATTGTGTCTGAATCTGCTTTGGCTTCATGCAGTAAGGCACAGAGCTTCCCTGTGGAGTTATCAGCATGACAGTAAATTGCCTCATCTTTCTCCCAGAGTGCCTGGGGGCTTAACTGCCAACTGCCTGTCTGCAGTCCACCTCTTAACCACGGTACCACCAAAGCTCTGCAAGTGGCTTATATTGCTCCACAAATATGATTTCTTTCAATATTGTGCTTTGAGATATTTTTAATAACTCTTGTTTCTTTCCATTGGTTGCCTTATTTAATATTAGCTATTGCCTTTAATTGAAAATAGTAAGTAGCTTATGTTTGAGTTACTTTATATTTATTATTTGTTGGTAATTCAAAAATGTTTAATGATTTTCTTGATGTAAAAATATATATAAAAAAATTTCAATTGAAATATCTTTCACGCATATATCTCAAGAAAACCAGTTGCATCTATCTTTCATGCAAGCATCACTGACACATGTGGCCTAATTTGTATACCTATAAACAACAGTGATGTGAAATTACTTAGTACCTATCTCCCTGTTTCTTTCATCTCAGGTGATTGCTATTAAACTCTAATAACTATACTTTGCTGTTCTATTAGTGAAACCACACAATATTTGACCCTCTGGGATAGGCTAAGTTTGTTCAACATGATATTTTCAAGGTTTGTCCACATTGTGCCTGTATGAAGTCTTCATTTCTTCTCATGACAGAAGGATATTTCATTGTATGCCTAGGCTCCATTTTGTGTAAATATTTATCCCACAATAGACATCTATGTTATTTCTAACTTTGAGTCTTGTGAGCAGTTCTGTATTGAAGATTAGTGTAGATGTATCATTTTGTGTTGCTGCTTTCAAGTTTAATCTGCTGGGTCATAGACGTCATTTTTTGAGGGTTTGTCATAAGAACTGTGTCATGTTCACATTTTTCTCAGCAGTGGATATGGATTTTGATCTTTGTACATCCTCACCAAGAGTGGTTACTATTCATTCTTTTGTTTAATTACTATATGTTAACTATTCTCCTTAGAGTGTGGCAGTATATCACTGTGGTTTTGATTTTCATCTCGACTTGATGGCAGTGAGTTTGATTTTGAATTTGAAACCACCAGAGTCTCCTCAGGAGAAAGATATGCCTTTCTAAATATTTACATTCTTGAAAGCCCCTGGGGGTGATTCTACTCTCTTCTACTGGGTCATTGAAGTCAGACTTGACTCCTTGGCTGAGAGTGTGTGAATGACCAATGACATTTGTCAGTCATTTGTATATCCTTTTTGGGGAAATATCTTGTAGGTCTTGTGCCTCTTTTTCAAATTGGTTATTTTTTTCTTTTTAGTTTGTATGAGTTCTTTATATATTTTGGACATTAAATTCTTATTTTGACATCCAAAGCATCCCCCTATTGCATAGATTGTCTCTTAATTTTATTAATAAAATCTTTTGATATATGAAAATCTTAATTTTGATGAGACTCATTTATCCAGTGTTTGTCTTTTGTATATGTTTTTGTGGTCACATCTAAGAACCAATTGCTAAAGATTCACTTCCAGATATTGATCTAATGCAATCTTTTAAGTTTTTTTTTTTCTTCCATGTTTTAAGAATTTAAAGGGGCTTTAAGTCAGAATTGACTTGATGGTAGTTGCTTTGTTTCTGAGGCCTTTGAATAAACTTTTTGGTCATTATTTCCATTTTTGTTGCTGCTGTTCTAACCAATTATGCCACCTTTTAAAGGAAGGCTGGTGACCTAAAGGAAATATTGGATAATTTCATTACTGTTTTTGGAGTAAGAGTTTCTTAAACTGGCATTTTGACATTTTCTGAAAGAAATAAATGATTATAAGTCATTTCAAAATTCACAATGTCTACTAGTTCAAACATAATGAGCAAATGTATATCAGTAGCACAATATTACAGCCAAAATGTTAATTCTAAATTGAAAAATGTAGTGAGCTTGACTTACAAACTATATATGCTATTGTAAAATCTTTTTTCATATTTATTTAAGGAAGTCTTGAGACAAGAAACACATATCAAAACTATTACATGAGTAATAGTTTCCCAAGAAAATACCTTAATAAAGATGCATGTGAAAGCAGCCACCCCAATATTTGATGCAGCATGATTTAGTGAATATGTAATAATGAACAGAGCTGCCTTTATCCCTGGTCCCTGATCTCTAAGCCACTGATGTTTCCGGAGAGATCAGTGTTCTCGCTATTCATTGTCATTTGTGGAGCCATACATGACGGTTTTGCCAATGAGGTGACTCAGGTTGGACTGCTTGGCACTTTAAGCTAAGAAGGTGACAGAAGGTGACTGAATTTGCTAAAAAGTGCAACTATGTCATTCATTGTAGGGTTGCCGCTTTGGGCTATGGAGTATCAACCTGATTTTTTTGGATGAGTGGGAGTTCGAGGATAAATAAGTCAATCATATCTATGTAATGAGACTCCAATAAAAACTCTGGACACAGAGAGTCAGAGTAGCTTTCCTGCTTGACATTGGCTTGTGGATCCTCATATGTCAATATGCTGGGAAGAGGACTTGTCTCGGAGAACAGCAGAAGCTTTGTGGTTTGGAACCTCTCAGACTTCACCCTGTTTCTTCTTTTGGCTGGTTTCTGATTTGCATCCTTTTGCTATGGTAAAATTTTTATTTTAAATATAATCCTTTCCTGAGTACTGTGACTCATTCTAGTGTACTATTAAACTTGTTAGTGAAAACCACTAAACTTGTAGCCAACAATTCATTGTTGAGGGTGACACGGGGATCTGACTTGTGGCTGGCATCTGAAGTGAGGGCAGTCTTGTGGAGAGTCATGCCCTTAACCTGTTAAATTTGGTTCAACTCTCAATAACTGTTACTATACTAGCTATGAGTAACCATCTACTTGATTCTAATGTCACAATATCTAATCACAATATATTTTGCACAAATACAATTTTAGCTCTGTGATATTTAGAGTTACAATTTCAGCCTATTAACAGCTTGAATTCCACTCTCCAATGTCCACAGTCTCACTTCTAAGAGGTAGTTTGACAATACTAGGACTATAACTCTGATACTAAATCCTACATACTTACTGCTAGAATGCATCCCTTTCATTCTTCATACAATGACTTTTTGAATAGTTACATTCCATACATCAAATATATAACATTATCCATTTGGGAATCATCTAAACTTTGTGTAAGTCTTGTTTTCCTTTAACTTTGGCTATGTTCACCTTACAGATCCTACCTTGGATAGAATTTAGAAACAGTAGAAGAAGAAATACTTTATTTTTACAACAGATAGAACATTTTTAACACAATAAATCAAAGGTTTAATTAGATAAGAGTTTGGTATTATAGTTTGCTCCAAATATCTCCTATAACTCACTCTAAAGCATACTCTTTCACTGGCATTAAGTCAATGCGGACTCATAGTTGACCCCCGTGTGGGTTTCCCAGATGATACCAGTTTACAAGATAGAAAGCCTGCTCTTTCTCCCATGAAGCAGCTAGAGATTTTGAACTTCAGATCCGGTAGATTGCAGATTAAGTAGTAACCACAATATCAACCATAATTATATGGTTCATCAATTGTTAATATAGACAGCATGTCTTTGTTTGAAACTGTCTTAACTGGGACGGCTTAACTCAGCACCAGAGGATTCAGATTTAAAAAGATGACTACTCATAAAGTTGGCAAGTTGATGCTAGAAACAGCTAGGGCAATGAACTGGAGATATTTTTCTCCCTGAATGGTGATTGCATTCTAGGAGTGTGATTTTCTTTTTTTTGCTCTCTAATTTTATTATATTCATATTTCCTACATTTAAAAAAATAATTTTATTGGAGGGTCATACAGCTCTTATCACAATCGATCCATTGTGTGCAAATCACAATTGTACATTTGTTGCCATCATCATTCTCGAAACATTTTTTTCTACTTAGACTCTTGGTATCAGCTCCTCATTTTTCCCCCTCTCTTCCCACTCCCCCCCATGAACCCTTGATAATTTACAAATTATTATTGTTTTGTCATATCACACTCTGCTCGATGTCTCCCTTCACCCACTTGTCTGTTGTCCATACCCAAGGGAGAAGGTTATATGTACATCCCTGATGGGAGTTATATCAAATAATTTTAAGCCATGCTTTAATATAGACAAATTTGTTTTAAAAAGTTAAATTTCAGGCTCCAGGCATTCAATTTATTTATATTCTGCTATACAGGGTCACTAGGCATCAGAATCATATTAATAGGAGTGAGTGTAGTTGGTCTGGTTGCTGAATCTGGCTCATCAACCTCCAGTCTCCAATTGAGTATCTGCTGACCTTGGGAGTCATCAGAATGTGCCAGGACTTACTGACCTTGAATCCACCCATCTCTGTTTCCACCAGCTGTGTTCTTTCAGTTTCATCTTCTTCCTTCCTTGTTTGGGAAAGCATCCAGTTTAGCACCTGAGCCATGGACTTGAACTAGACTAGTCTCATCTGATTCTACAAATGTGTACGTGTGTACAAACATACGTTTGTATGTTCAGTGGTCATGCTGCTATAGAGAACCTAGCCCAACACACCCCACGAATGGTGATAAAACAAATGCTTGTTCTTTAAAGGTGCCCGCTTTAAGTTTTTATATACAAGTGCTTGTTAAGTAAGATATATGTATAAAAAACTTCAAAAAGTTTGTGGAAAAATTGAATGAACAGATCATGTAATTTCCCACTAATTTTAAAATTGATTTCATGTTAGTCAACAATGGCAATCACCCTGTGTGGTGTGCTCTACAATAATTTCCATTCCACAGAGGTACACACAAAGGTACAATTAAGTCATAGTTCAAGTAGATCAACCACAGGGCTGGTATTTTATACCCTTGACACTTTGTTCCAGAGCAGCCAGCCCTCTTTACCACTGCACCAAACATCTTTTCCAGACTCAGCAAACCAGTTATGGCCTGTCCTTCTTCATTTCCTAACATGCGACAGCATTCAAAGCACAGGACTAAAAGTGGGAGAGGTTCCAACATAGTGGAAAATTTGCATTTTAGCGGATCCTAAAATTGTCTGACATCCACAAGGTAGAAATCAGAAATTGCAGTATAGTAATAATGCTGTCAAAACACTTTGTATAATCCAATATTTAGAAAAATTAGAGTAAGAAAACCTAGGGCAGGATTCTAGGAATATTCTCTCTCATTGAGAGTTGAGGATCTTAATGAGGACAATCTACAAAAGGGAGGACCTGTTCTTGCTCTCGTGAACCACCCCTCACAGGCATATCCTGGGTATGTCCAAGGATTAGACTTGTTCCTAGAAGAGATTGGGGCCCTGCTGTAAATAAGTTCTTACTGCTGTTCTAGACCTAGAATACACACTCTTCAATAACCTGCTTAAATTTGCACTGTGATTTTTTTTCTTGCTTTGTTTTCCTCATCATTTCCCCAAACTAGTCAGGTTTTCAATGTCTAATTTTTTGGAAAAAGGTAACCAAGGATTACCTTCTTAGAATCTCATGATGGAGTCAAATCTCTGACCTTTGGATTTGCCACCAAGTAAGCTCATAATTTATAGCAAGTTGGGACTCTGTGTGGTTGTGGGTGGCTGCCATTAAGTGGGTCTCTGGCTCATGGTGAACCTGGAGGCAACAAAATAACACACTGCCGTGGTCTGCATCATCCCTATGCACAAGTGTGGGTCTGACGATTGTCATCCAGAGTATTTCCACTGGCTAATTTTCTGAAGTAAAGTGTCAGGTCTTTCTTTCTAACCCATCTTAATCTGGAAATTTTGCTAAAACATGTTCAACATCATAATAACATGCACTTCTCCACTGACAGACAGGTGGTGACTTTTCATAAATTGCATTGACTGGGAATACAACTGGTCTCCTCCTTGGAACATGAAAATAGCACTTGCTCTGGTAATACTAATGGTGTTTATTGTGTACCCTATTTACTAATTTTTTTCAAATGCTATTTGAAAACATTTATGCTAAATGTTTTCAAATATTATTTAATTTAGCTTTTATTGCAACTCTGAGAGTTAAGTGATATTACTTTTAGTTTGCAAAATTATAAAACCAATTCTCAAAGATACTAAGTAATTAGTTCACATTTCCCCTGTAGTAATGGTTTGAAATGTTAGGCTTCAAATACTAATCTGTCTGAATTCAAAAGTTTTATTCCACCTAGTTTGCTACTCTATGAAGATCAAGTAGGAATTTATAGAGTTTATAACACTGATTTCATTTTCAAAACTTATGTAGTTTTATTTTTCATCAGACATTTTACATAAAGGCATGTCTTTTCATGGGTTCTATATCTGAGTTCTCTCATAATACACATTCTTTTAAGGAACTCAGAGGGTACATATGTCATTTACTTTAGTCCAAGAAAAATTCAGGTCCAATATGATTTATGGCCCTTTGTAGATAGTCTGTTTTGTTGCATAATGATTGTTTATAGCAAGAAGATAAACATGGTTTCTCTTAAACTCTGGTGAAGAGAGAGAAAACATCCCCATCTTTGAAATAAGTCTTTCAATTCATTCTTGGTTGGATCAAACCAGTAACTATTCTTTCCCATGGATCCATAACCAACACCAAGGGAGTAAATAGCATCAATTGGTCAAGGCTAACTTTCAGAATTAATCAATTTTACATGTGTGGCTTAGTTTAATTATAGTCACATAGGTCTGTGGTGGGAGAAAGAAGAGATGTCAGTAATTTATGAAATAAACATTCTTTTCAGAGGTGGAATTGGTTGGTAATTGATGGTGACACATAGAAAGATGTCTGTTCTTGCTTGGTTGTATCAAAGAGGAACTGGGGTTCCCTGAGTCAGATCAGTATAGAGGACTTTGAGCATCTTTATATAGTAGTCATCAAATATTGGTGGGAATGAGATCTGGATAAGAAACATCACAGCATCTCTGAGTTTACTGTTGCAGTGTGTAGTTACTTATATTGTGCTCCCAATCATTTTTTAGTACACTGTTAGTGTCTAGAATATATTCTGGGTGTTCCCTATGAAACCCAGCCACCTGGTGTGGTCAAGATAGCAAGAGTGAGATGCATTCATGCATTTAGGAGAGAAAAAACTTACACAGAAGTGGTGCTTTTGAGCTAAGTCAAAAGATGCTCCTGAGAGTCACCGCTGGATTTGAACCACCAAGCCCGTGGACCCCTGTCCCGCACTCAACCACTTGCCACCGGAGCTCAGCCCACTTCATGAATATTGTATATGCTCAAAGTCATTGAACACAAAACTCACATGAGATCACAAAACAGTATAATTACATCAAATCACAAACTGGAGGATTAACTCTCTACTATGATAGAATCTTTGTGTTGTTGGTTTGACTACCTTACTGATTTGATGTATATTTTGTGTTTGTGTGGTGTGCATGTGTATCAATTTAGCCCATAACAGAAGTTCTATGGGGTTTCCAAGGTTATAATATTTGAAAAAGTAAAATGGTGCAGCTTTCTCCTGCAGAGAAGTTGGTGCATTTGAACTGCCAGCTGGTAGGTTTTAACTGGTTATAGCACACCAGTGCCTTGACCACCCTGCCACTGGGAACCCTTTATTTTTAAAGCAAAGCCAGTTCAATTACTCACAATTCAGTGTGAAGATATAAATTGATGTAAAAGGGTATAATAACCAGTATACCTAAAATGACTTCTGGGCATGATTCAGACTGCTCTCAAACTTTTAAGCAAAATGTAATTTAAATATCAGACATTTTGGTGATGCTCTCAGACAACATGCATGGTTTCGAATGGCCATTATCATGAAAGCATTTCTATCTCTGTACTAAGACTAACTGCACTCTTAAAGCCGGGGAGCTTTTCATTGTGTGAATAGTGGAACTGCTGTTTGTTAGTATCTTGGTCTTTGCTTATGCACCGTTTCTCTAAACCCTCAACATTTGAAATTCAAAATTGGGTCTTCAATTGTCAAATTTGCTTAATCTAATAGATTGCTTACATTATACATGTACATGCTGGATAAATAAGTTAGTTTCTAAATTAGAACATTCTGGGAAATCTTAAAAGAAGACACTAAATTGTAAAGTTTTCTGACCTTCTGAAATCTTTTATGAGCTTTATTTCACTGAAAAGGGCCATTTAAGCCTTGAGCCCAGAGCATTTTTATTCTTTGGAAATGCTCCCCAAGTCTATATCAATATATTATGTGTACATTTGAAATGAGGTTCCACACTTCATAAACCTGTGTTCTGCATTAAACTTCATCTGGGGAAGTCTGTATCAGTTCTTTTGAGTGTAAAGTGACGGGAAAAATGAATCTTGTTTGAATTGATGTTAGCTTGCTTATGAAATGGTCTCTTGAGGCATGAAGGAGAGTGGCTGGAAATTTTTGTCTGCAGAGTAGGCTGGAATCTGTTAAAAATTACCTCCAGATAAGAGGAATGAGCTGGGTAATGAAATGATTTCAATAGTATGAAACATTTGTTTTTAATGTAAAGGCCATTGGACATGAGAATTGTCTGCCTGAAGTTTTTTTTTTCTTCTCCCTGACGAGGGATTTCCTGCTCTTAAAATATTCTTTCTAAAGTTTATTGAATTGTTTGCCAATACAATCCAGAAATCCTGTTAGTCCAAGGTGAGAAAATCGTTATTAACTTTCCTTGTGCTAACATTTCCACTACTGACCTAAGATTAAAAAGGCAAATGGAGTTCAATGCTGGAAACATACTTGAAAATGAATGATACATATGTGAAGAACAAGAGAAGTTGCGAAATGCTAGGAATAAAAGTCCTCTATATTTTTACTACATTGTTTGATTTTCATGGTGAGAAACAGTTTTTTTCTTTTTAATTCTGAATTAAAATGTGCCATATTGTCATTCTTCAAAGAATATAAACTATTACCTTACTGTAAATGTCCCTTTCTTTTCCAATGACAAGAAGAAGTTATCACTCATATCTGAGAGAAGTAAATATCACTAATCTCTGAAAGAAGTAAAATAATGTTGAAACGTGTAACTTTGTGCACTTAGTGCTTTCCTACAGATTGTTGCTGTGCTTCCCTAACACACAGTCTCAAGGGTTCTCCAGATCTGTGTAAATTGAATATATATATATATTCAATATATATATATTCTATATATATATATATATATATATATATATTCTTTTTTCTGCCACCCCAGGAATACTTTCAAATATTTTCTCTGTCTAATTGGTAGCTTTGTTTGCAGTCAAGTCACATTTTTCTTATTCTGAATAATAAATTCAAATATTCACTATTAAACAGCAACAATGTCTTACCTGGAATGCTATTTGCATACATTTCTAAAAGTGGTGATTTTCTATTGGAAAAGCAGGCTCTACCAATGGAAAAATAGACACCCTTCTAAGACCATTATGGGAAATTAGTCTTTTTCTCTCCTGTATTTTGACAGGAGACTCTGTATGCCTTGAGCAAGCATTGCGAGTTTTTGTTCCCCACTGGAGACCTGCCCAGAAACATGTTTGGTTTCTGCTTTGTACATACAGAAGGTCGTTCAGTCACAGACCAAATTTCAAGTTTGTGTTTAAGAATCTGCAAGTCAAAAATCTTATAATTACCGAGACATGTTCGCACCAGTACTCACCAACCTAGATGCTTGTGGTGTCATCTGGTCTCAGATGGTGAGCCATGGTGAAGGGAAACTTCTTCCATGTGAGATGTAAGAGGAAGAGGAAATGAAGGGAAATGAGGAGGTAGAGAGGCTAGGCAGGACACTGACAAGGGAGAAGGACATAGACAAAGACTGGAGAGACGAGAAAAAAGAGAAGGCAGAAGAAAATAAAATTATAACTAAGAATACTCACCATGTATATGATAAGAAAACTTAAGAGTAAAAATTAATCACAGGTGCAATCAACAAAGAGGTACATATAAGAATTTTTCTAAAAATGAGATATTATTCAAACCCTACTCTGGACATTCAGTATTTACCAGTGCAGATTTCTGGCACAGGATAGCTATTTTTTCTTTCAAACATTTTTGGCACTCTTACCACTCAAAAAAGAAATTAATTAAGATAGTATGTTGGTCTTTGGAAATTTCTTTTTTTTCCTACTATTTATTCAAGTGTCAGGCTTAATCTTAAAAGGTGGTATATTTTTAAAGGAGAGTATGCTTCTGAATGCTTTCTTGAGTTGTGAAAATGTTTGCAGTTGTCTACGAGCCTAAGCTCAGCAGTGTCAACTTACCTTGTGGTGCTGTGAAAGAAAGGCCTGGCAACCTCAGCTACAATATCCTGTAGAATACCGTACTCCTCTGTGACTCATGGAATCTTAATTGATTTGAGAGCAAGCTAAAAAAAATAAACAAAATATTCTTAAAGTTCCAAATGAGATCATTGGAATTACTTAAAATATCTCATGTTTCAGGGATAATCCTTTATGTTCTTTGAATATCCTGCATTTCACAAGCTGACAGTGCTGAAGTTTCTGAAGGTGCATCGATGCCCGATTAGTTGAGACTTTTATTTACCAATCTGTGGAAATTTCTCTCAATTGCATCTTCTATCCCCGTCACCAAGGTCTGCGAGGTGCCCATGTGAAGGACTGACAATTAGGAGATATTTTACCCATAAACTGATTACAGCGATTTCTCACTTAACTTCTCTCCTTTTTAAAATTTTATTTTTTTATTTCTTAAGTTTTACTAGCATTTCATCCATATGTCATATAATTCACTATTTCAATCATATCAAGAAGAGTTGTACAATGGTTACCATATTTAATTCTAGAATATTTTCTTTCTGTAGTTTTTGTTATTTGTGATTTTTTTTCCTAATCTTGGCAAAAAAATGTATACAATTCTCCAATTCCACAGCTTCTACTTGTACAATTAATTCAGTGTCACTTAAAATACTCTTTGTGTTTTAAACCATTATTGATATCCTTTTCCACATTATTCTACCACCATTTGACAGAGACTCTGTGCAGCCTACACAACCACTCTTTTCTCTTCAGCTAAGATAACCATTGGTCAAGCTGGGTTTCTTTATTTTATTTTTACCTACTTTTGGATAATGTGGAATTTCTGTTCCCAAATGGTTGAGGTAGTACCAAATTGCTTTCTATCGTGGTTATGCATATTTCAGTCCCACCAGCAGTGTATAAGGGTTCCAATCTCTCCCCACCCTTTTTAGCTTTCTCACTTAGACATCCTTGTCAGTGAGGGGTGATATCTCTCATTTGATGTGTTCTTCTGGGTGGCTGGTGATGGTAAATATTACTTCTTGTATCTGTTGTTAACCATTTGGATATCATCTTTAGTGAATTGTCTGGTCTTGTACTTTTTGCATTTTTTAATTGAGTTATTTGTCATATTCTTATTAAGGTGTTACAGTTTTTATCAATTTTAAATATTAGTCTCTTTGTCAAAAACTCTTTTGGTTCCATTTTTTAGGTTCCAACTCATTAGGTTCCATTTTCTATTCTCTTGGAGATGTTCTTTGAAGTATGACGTGTGTAATTTTCAGTACATTCCAGTCATTTACTGTGTCGTCTTTTGTGTATGTTTCCTTCACTATGTGGATGCCCTGCAATCAGACCCTTAATGTTGGCCTTATTTTCTCACCAATAATCTTTATAGCTCTAGGGTTTACATTAAGGTCTTTGATCCATTTTGAGGAGTTTTTTGTAATAGAGTGCTATGTGAATCTAGTTTTATTCTTCGACATAAGAAGGTTCATTTTTTCCCAGCACCATTTACTGAAGAGATAATGTGTTTCACTATGAACTTTTCAAAAATATAATTTGAAGACTTGTGGTGATCCTGCTTTGGTCAAGTCAATCCGTGCCATTTTCTGAACTGGTAGTATGTTACGTTTTGTTAATTCTCTGACCTGTTGATCGTTTTCCTTACATATATCATAGTTATTAGACTGCCACAATACTGCAAGCATAACTTTTAAATCCACTGGGGAGTGAAAACATTTGAATGGATTGCTTTATCACAGTGGCCTGGAAATAAACCTGCACTATCTCTGGGACATCAAAGCATCTAGAATGATAATTTCTGATTCTCAATTATATTGATGTTTCTAGACCACGTGAGTATGGGGAACTCCAGTTCACAGAAACTCTATGACAGTACAAAACACTGCCTTATCTCTGGTCAGTTTTGCAAATACAGAGATATTTGAGCTCATGGTGACAGCTACTGTGTCAATCATTCATTAAAATCTTCTGTATTACTGCCCTCCATTTTATTAAGCATGATGGCCTTCTGTAGGTATTTGTTTCTCTTGTCAGTATCTCCCAAAATATTTGAGAGTAGGGTCATCTACCTGGATTCTAAGGTGCCTTCTGGTTGTACTTTTAAAGGAAATATTAATATGTTCTTCTGGCAGTCCACAGTATGTTCAGCAACTTCCTAATTCAAATGCATTAATCCATCTTTGCTTTTTATTCCAATTTTAAAAAATGTTAGCCAATTTGCTATGAGGAAAGTGATCGTGAGTAGAACACAAATGAAAAATCTTTCTGGTGTCTCAGCTTTCATCCATGATGTATCTGACATCAGAAATGATACTCTTTGTTCCACATCGTCTTCTGAATCAGGATTACATTTCTGACAGCTTCCTCTGGATGGATTCTTGCAGGCATTTAAAAATTGTCTTTAGCAAAAAGTGTATTTGCCTGTCATATTAATGATACTGTTTAATAATTTCCATGTTCTTTTTGATCACCTTTCTTTGATGTACTTTTTTCAATGAATCTATTCTAGTTGGTTGACCAGGTAACTGCTTTCCCAATTTCTTGCCATAGAATAATGAGTGCTTCCAATGTTCCATCTGTTTGTTGACACATTTCAATTGGTATTCTGTCCATTCCAGGAGTCTTGTTTTTGTGAATATTTTCAGTGCAGCCTGGATTTCTTCAATTAGTGTCTGATCATCTGTTATCTCTTGAGATAGCAAAATATGGAAAAATTCTTTTTTGTAAAGTGACCATCTTCTTTTGACATTTTTGCCATCATTTAATATATTGTCCATAAAGTCCTTCAGTGTTTAGTTATCAGCTTATTTCTTTTCTTCAGTTCTTTCAGGTTGGACATTTTATAATATAAATGTCACTTGTATCAAGTCAATAGCAACTTAAATGGCCCTATAATACAAAGTAGTGCTGCCTCCCCTGGGTCTCCAATATTGTAAATCTTTACAGAAATAGAAAGCTTCACCTGTCTTCTTCAAAGCAGCTGGGAGTTTTGAACTCCTGACCTTACTGTGAGCAGCCAATGCACAGCCCCCTACTCTCTCAGGGCTGCCACTTTTACTCTGTGACAAGTTGTTGTTGGATGCCAGAGAGTTGGTTTTGATCCACAGTGACCTTATGCAGAAAGAGACTCTGCTCAGTCCTGCACAATTGTTCCTACGCATGAACCCATTGGTGCAGCCAGGGCGCCCTCCCTTTCCTGGAGGCCTTCCTCTTCTTTTCCTGCCTCTCTACTTCACCAAACATGATGTCCTTCTCTAAGATTGGTCTCCTCTGACAACATGTATAAATTACGTAGGTAAGCATTTGTTACATGAATGATCAATTATTGTGTGATCAATTATTACTAAAGTCATGTGTTCACAGGCTTGCCTTTTCTGTTGGTAAGGTATGCCGCAGTATATTTCTATCATCTAAAACTTATGCCATATAAAATAAATGCTTTTAATATACGCCTTCACCTTATGGTTGGCTCTCTTATTAGTAATGCATTTGCTAATTTACTCATCTGATGAAGTACACTTTTATTTCTTATTTAATGATTTAAAAAGAAACTGATTTTATAAACTTATGACCCATAAACACAATTTTTATATTACTTTCAGTAATTATATTTTTGCCTTGTTTTTTTCCTGACTGTAGAATCCAAGGCTCCACCTTTACTATAAGTGATTAAAACGTTAAACTAATTAATAGGGAAGATGTAGGAAAGTGGTAGAGAAAGGGAGTTCAGATCATGATGTTACTCCTTATTGTCAATAAGGAACCCTGCTGGCATTTCCCTCCTAATTTAGTACATGGTTATTCAATCCCATTAGTGTTTCCATGGGAATAAAATGAGTTAGTCTGCCTCATAAAGACTTATAGGCATTGAAATCTTAGGGATCAATTCCATCCTACACCATATTATTGTTATGCATCAGAATTGACTGGGTGGCAGTGTTTTTTGATGTCCATATGTTAAATATTATATAAAATGAGTATGTGAATAAGTCCACCATCTATTATTGGGATTCCTTAGTGTGTTAGGGTTATCAAGAGAAACAAAAGCAGGACATTTAGGATTATATATAGATAGAGATAAAGATATAGATAGAGCACTAAGGAATATAACAGCTAATTAGTCCACACAGCAGAACAGAGGGTTTAGTTCTACTCACTTCTGTGGAGCAGTTAATAGGCTGGAAGTCCTCCACTCCATGTTGACTGCTGGGTCCAAGATCAATGAAGTGACAGCCAAGTCTTCTCTAAGGTAATTCATGCATGCCAGCCAAAGGCAGCAAACAGCAAAGTAGGTTGCCAACTGTCAGCAAGATGACAGGGTCCCACAGACCCAAGCACAGCAAAGCAGGTCTCAAAGGAACCTCCGGCTCTAGCAACATGATCCATGGGTTGCCTGTCCCACAGGTAGTGTGGCTCACAAACCGAGGCAGAAAACTAGCTGAAACAGCCACACACTAGTGTGATCACCAGAGAGCAAGAGAGAGAAGAATGGGACTTGTTGAGCCATTTATCTCTTTGCCCTCCAATCAGACTGCAACCTTATTAATCCCAATGGGCCAAGTTGGCACAATAAACCTACCTATCACATTTTAGCTAGTAACAGAATTTTAGTCATTCCCATGTATATTAACTAACTAACCAACTAACTAATTAACCTGTTATATAATAAAGAAGTCATTAGGTACCTTTTATAGCTATTAAAATATTTTTAGTCTGGCACTATTTTCTCAATAATAAATAAATTATTTCACAAATATCTGCCCAGTGTCTCCTCTGTGGTGAGTACTATGTTAGAATTGTATACCTTGGTTGGACCAAATATTATTAGAGCATTTCATCATTGTTTTCAAGAAATCTCATCTTACTTTATTTTTAGCACTTAATTCAATATACGTATTAATAGCTGACAGTTAACAATATATACCAGCATATTCAATTGATTCTCACAAGTTAAACCAATAGTTAAAGGGTGCTAAATAAGATAAGGTATGTGGAATACTATGTATACTTAAGATATTTCAGGAGTTGGGAAAGGAGATTCAATGAAGTAACACCATAGAGTCGAATTTTTACAAAATAAGAAAGAAAAATGATGGGATTTGGGGGCTTGAGAAAAGCCCTGCTCAGCTTTCAGGTATTGGTCTTTAGTTATGCAGCTGATTCAGTATTGATACGGGTTCCAGAGTTGTTTTGTGAACATAGGATAACTTAAATCACATTTAGAGGCATGGATTGGGCCATAAAAATTAATTGATTCACTTCTCATTTTTCAATACATTTTCATCATGTTGACCCTCATTGAATACAGCTTTGAACACAGATGAGAATTCAAAATAAGAGTAATGATGAGATTAATGCAATTTTATTTCTTTAATGAACACCATTTTTCAAAAATTGTTATTTTCTGGAATGCAGTTAACCACGATTTAAATACAGCAAGATTTAAATTAGGTTCTTAAATGGAAATATACAGTCTATAAAACTCACAGGTATTGAATTATTTTGTGGCCACATTATATAACTATATTACTCTATTGCAGTATCTTATATTACATAACATAATTCGTGGAAGAAGTAGACCACTGGTTGTACCATAGACATAGTCATGCTGTAAAACACTTTCAAATAACTCGCAGGACTTTTAAATTAAACTTAGAGGCATTGCAGTAAAAACACCGTTTTTCTTTTTACTCTCCATTTTTTGCAACTTATAAATATATCTATATTGATACTTAAAATAATTCTCAAAACTGCTATAAAATCAATGGTATTAGTCCTCATTTTGGTACTGAAGGGACTGATAATTTATGGAATTTCACATCATTCCCAAGCCACACAGCACCTGGATAGTCAGTCCTCCAGTTTGCATGAATCCTATTTAATTCTTCAAAATAAATATCCTGTGGAACAGTGAATACACTGGAAGTCCTATATTTAATTAATGCTGACAAACTTGGAAGGCCTGTCTTAAAAAATAGTTTGGGGGAGGGGAGGACAGCTGGATGGAATTGCTTGTGGATTGTCATTAAGCTTACTACTTGCTGGCTGCACCAGCAGGAAGGTCTTGTCATTCTTTAATTTGGTCCTGTGTGTGCTGCCTGGAGTGATGGCGCAGAGCTTAACATATATCCAGAGAGGTCAAGTGCTGCTATTCATATGCAAGTTTCAAAGATGACTTATCTGCTGGGATCCTCTGGCGATGTGTAATTTAGTAAGATCAACTTACAAAAAACTCCCAATAGTGCTTTATCAATTAGCCTTGTTTAATAAATTAATAATTAATTTTATACCTTTTGATTAAATTCTAATAGATAGGAAATTAAAGAGTACAGAGAGGCCCAGAGCTCACTAATGTGACTAATATATCAAATACTATTAACCATCTACATGTCTGAAAAGTAATTGGAGATTCTTTTGCATTCTGATAATGACTTAGCACATTCAAATAGAATGCATATTTGGACAACTTGGAATGTGTTCTGAATTTCAAAAAGCTATTCAAAAATTTTTCATGAAATACTAGATACGTGTATATACACATTATATATGTATATATGCATATTTATATATTTACATAGATTTATCCATTTCTACCAATGTTTATATTTATCATATGGTATATGCAAATGGCACCCCACGCTCATATCATGGGAGATTTTTCAAGACCAACAACTTGTTCATCAGCACAGAAGACTATGCTCATGGATTTCTCGGGATGGAATGCACAGAAATCAATGGACTACATCTGTGGGAGGAAACAATGGGGAAGCTCAATATCGGTAGCTAAAACCAGCCAGGGGCTGATTGTGGAATAGATTATCAACTGTGCATATGTTAGTTCAGATTAAAGTTGAAAAAAATAGAACAAGTCCACTGGAGTCAAATTGTGACCTTGCGTGTACCCATCTCGATTTCAAGAACATCTCAAGCAGAGAATTGACTCATTTAGCACTAATGGCAGCAGACATGAAGAGCTGTGACGTGATATCGAGAGCATATCTATGAAGGAAACGAATGGGTATTAAGAATACAGAGAGAAATATAAGATCTAAGTGGGTATCAGAAGAAACTCTGAAATGGACCTTGATCTTAGATTAAAGCACATGGAATTAATGGTAAACTCAAAGAGATGAACAGAATATTTCAAAAGGCAGCTTGAGAAAACAAAGTAAAATATTTTAATGCAATGTATAAAAACATAGATCTCGAAAATCAAAAAGGAAGGATAAGCTCAATCTATATTATACTAAAAGAACTCAGGAAAATATTCAAGTCTCAAGTTGTAATCATGAAAGTTTCTATAGGCAAAATACTGAGTGATGTAACAAGCATCAAAAGAAATTGAAGAGACTATCTAAACTCACTGTACTAAAAAGGATTTGTTGACATTCAACCATTTCAGGGAATAGTGTATAACCAAGAACCAATGGTACCAAAGGAAGGAGTGTACTGTAGACATTAACTAAAATCAAGAACCAAAGAATTAATAGAATACCAATATAAATGCTCCAATAAGTTTAGGGAGCCCTGGAAACACTTTTCTATGCAAAGAAATTCAGAAGACAGATATTTGGTCAACTGACTGGAAGAGACCGTATTTATACAATTTTCAATGAAATGTGACCCGACTGGATATGTAAAATATAGAGCAATACCCTAGATATCACATGTGAGTACAATTTTGCTGAAGATCAGTTGGTATCAGTTGCACCAGTACTTTGACACGGAGCTGGCAGACTCAGGTCAGATTCAGATGAGGGTGCGGAACAAAGATGTCATCATTGAAGTTAGGTGGATCTTAGTTGAAAGGAGAGAATACCAGGAAAACCTTTAGTTGTGCTTTACTGACTATGCAAAGGCCTTCACCTATATGGATCATAACAAAATATAGATACTGTTGAAAATCATTGGATTCCAGAATACTTCATTGTGCTAGTGTGCAAGTTGTTACCGGATCAAAAGGCAGTGTGTGACAGGAACAGGGGAGATATGGCACAGTTTAAAATCTGAAAAGGGATGCATCAGTGTTGGATTCTTTCACCATTCGTATTCAATCTGTATGCTAAGCAAATCATCAGAGAAGCTGGCTTCCATGAAGAAGAATGGACATTCAAATTGGAGCAAAGTTTGTGAACACCTACCATATGCAGAGGACACAACCTTGCTTGCTGAAACTGATCAGGATTGAAGCAGTTGCTGATGAAGATCGAGATTTGCAGTCTTCAATATTCATTGCAACTTATGTAAAGAAAGCCCAAATCTGCATCCCTGGGTAAATAGATCACATCATGATTCACGGAGAAGAGATTGAAGTTGCCAAGGGTTTCATGTTGCTTGGATCCATTATCAATGCTTATGGAAGCAGCAGTCAAGCGAGCAAATGAAGCACTGCACAGGGCAAATCTGCTCTCCGATACCTTTTAAAAGGTTTAAAGGATGTTACATTGAGGAGTACATTTCATTGATACAAACCCTGGTATTTCATTCTTCTCATATGAAGGTAAGAGTTTGACATTGAATAAGGAAAACCTACAAGGAAGAAATGCATTTGAATTATGGTGCTTGTGAAAGATACTGAAAGTACCAGAGACTGCCAAAAGAACAACCAACTCTGTTTTGAAGGAAGTACAAACAGAATGATCCGTGGAGTCAATGATGGTGGTGAGACTTCTTCTCACCTACTTTACACATGGTATCAGGACAGGTTAGTCCCAGGAGAAGGACATTATGCTTCGTAAAGTGGAGGGACAGCAAAGAATAAGGAAGCCTTAGGTTAGATGGATTGATGCAGTGTCTGCAACAATATCATCCAAAATAACAAGATTGATCTGGGTATATGTTCTCTTCTGACCCCATGTTCAAAGCAAGTTAGACAGAGTCTTGTCATCCTTACCTCTAAGAAGTGTTCCAGCTGCACTTCTTCAAAGACAGATTTCATGGTTCTTTGGTTGTCCATGATACTTTCAATATTCTTCACCAGCACTATAATCAAATGTATCTGTCTTTCTCTGTTCTTACGTATTCAATGTCCAACCTGTGTATGCATGGCTTGGATCAGGCAGATCTTAGTTCTCCAAGGAAAAATATTGCTTTAAATACTTGAAAGAAATTTTGTGCAGCAAATTTACCCAACGTCACACATCTTTTGACTGCTGCTTCCATGAGCATTGACTGTGGATGCAAGCAAGATGAAATTCTCCACAATGACAATCTTTTCTCCATTCACCACTGATGTTACCTACTGATCCAGTTTTGAGGATTTTGGTTTTCTTACATTAAATAGAAACCCATACTGAATGCTGTAGTCCTTGATTCTAATCAGCAAGTGCTTTGAGACAAAGAACTTTACAAATTTCTTCAGAAAGATGTTTACTCTTTATCGGCTACTGAATGTTGACGTCACATTGATTTTTATAAAGCCTTTAACATACACAGTCATGTATCACTTACCGTTCATGATGAGTTTTCTGAAATAGGATGCTGTGTGCTTTGGATTTCAGTCATCATCATCTCATTGCCACTTAGTGGATTCTGACTCATAGTGATGCACTAGAGTAGAACCGTGCCTGTCAGCTTCGGTGACTATAAATCTGTACAGCGCGCCAACAAGCCTCGTCTCTCTTCCTTGGAATGGCGGGTGAGCAGCCCTCCTGGTATCCAACTCTTTCACCGGGACTTCTGATTTGGATTTTGGCAAACGACATATTGCCAGTGGTCTGTACGCTTTCTTCAGATAATTAAATCAGATTTATTCGTTAGCAGTGATCAGCAAAGAACAAAGAGGGATTTGAGTTGTTAACTATTTTTCTTTGGGTTCATAATCAATGCTATGGAAACACCAGTCAAGAAATAAAATGGCATATTGTATGCAATTCTGCTGTACAAGTCCTCTTTATTGTGGCCTGTGAGGTCACAGTCATTTACATGACTCTCCCCCTGTCGTTAGATTTTTTTTTCCTAGTGCCCATTTGCTTCCCTGGAATACTGCCATCTTGGTACCTCCATTAAAAATATTCTGTTTTACTTTGCTATTGAGGGTTTTTCTCTCTTTTTCTATTTGAATTTTTTTAAAAAACTATTTTACTCTTCTGTACCTGTGTATATTTTTCTTAGGCTTGTTTTCCCTAATGTGGTGAGTTTACATATTTTAGAGTTTGAGAAAAACCTTGGTTCATGTCTCTGAATATTGTTGTTTCTCTTACTATCTTTCAAAGTTCCAGATTTTATCCCTCAGGTGTCTTCTTTCTTATTTTCTATTCTATATTCTTTTTGTTTGTTTGTTTTGTTTTGTTTTTGTGGCATCACTGCCCTGGTGGGAGTAGGAAGCCCAGCCTTGCTCCTGGAGAGCTACTGCTGGATTTGAACCATCAACCCTGTGGACTGAGATCCCACACACAACCACTACACCACTAGGGCTCAGCCTGTTCCATATTCTTTATAATCTATTTTTTACATTTTTGTTTGTATAGTTTCAAATGACAAATCTTTCAGTTTACTAATCTTTTTGTGTGTGGGTAATATACAAATTTATTTGGAAAGCTCTAAATAATAGATATAATACTTATATAGAACTAATATGAGATTCATTACAAATGATTCCAAAATATTAATTAAAATAATTCTCCTTTTTTAGATTGCCTATATTCTAAGTTTAAGGTCTCATTTTCTACAACTGTTTCTATTGTTCTTGTTTTTTATAGGGAATTTTAGACATCTCTATTTCCTACTTTTGTAGCAATTAAAAATGAAATGTCATTCATTTTGTATGAAATAATTGTATTGTTCCATTGAAAACTATTTTTCTCCACAGAGGATTACTTTTTCCATTCTTAGTTGAGGTTGGCTTAGGGAGTGGCAACAGAGGTGAAGAAAAATAGATTGATTCAAGATGTTCTTTTGGACATAGAATCAACAGGGTTTGATGATGGGTTGGTTATTCAGGAGCAAGAGAATCAAAGATGATTGCCAGATTTCTGGCTCAAGCAACTTGGTCGTTTGTCATGCTATTTCCTGAACACAGAGTAGAGAACTTGTTTCAGAGGTGGAGTAAGCAAGGAGTTTGCTTTGAGTTTGTTGATTTAAACTTGGCCTTGGCTAGGCAAGCAAAGGCAATGCTATGTACCATTTTCTGTCTGGATCTAAAACAGTTCCCATTGAATTGCATTTGGTGCTTTGCATCTTGCTCTTTAGAAAAGGTAGAGGGGATAACCATGAAAAGTTACTATGTTTCAGCAAGTATGCTTTTCTTCAATTAATTCAACCTGGCTCCGTGCCCTAATTTTAATGATTATGGGAATCTGTTAGCCACCACCATCTGTTCCCTCGCAGGAAGATAACTGTTGTTAGATTTAGAAAGGAGGCCAATTGTCCACGTTGGTTTTCTTAGTTCCCAGTTCTTAAATTTGCCTCACTGGTTGGTAAAGGCAGAATGTGTGAACATCAAGCTTGGCATAACTACCCACCGGTGTGGTATCCATTGTCAGCCTTGGGCACTGCTCCGCTGATGGGCCTGCTCGTGCTCTAATCATGTATCATACACCCCCATAGCTTGTAAGTAATTCCAGGAGTTTCTCTGACATTTTTCTCTGCAGGAATAACAATTAAAACACTCCCGGAGTTTCGGCAAACTTAACACATTTAATGTGTAAATAACACTCTGCTGCCTGCTGACTTCTGTATTGATAGAGTATTGTTTATTGTTTTGGAAACTTTGAAGAAAATAGTTCTCAACTCATTAAAGTCACTATTCTGATTCCTGAACGTGTTGTAAATACTAAAATGCACAATGCTCGGTCTGATTCTGAAACCAATTCTCTCATGGGCAGTGTTTCAACAACGCCTGCTTATCTATCTGAAAATGTAGAAGGTGTTTTTCTTCTGAAAAAAAAAAAAAGCTACTTTTCCCCCTTAAAAGTTCTTTTTGGTTGGATTTGTTAAAGGGAAAAATAACTGAACAAAGCCTGCCTGCTTTTCACTTTTAAAGCTGACTTCTTCTGTTTGTTCTCCATTTGCATGCCTGATTGTGTTGGTTTGTTTTGGTTTGGGGCTACATAGGAAGCTAGAATTCTACCAGGAACCTCCACTGACAGGTGGGATCAGGTCAGGAGGAGGTGTTTTAGGGGAATAGGGAATAGGGACTAGGTTTAGGTGGAATGATTAGCGATAACTGAATGGAGCCTCAGAGATGTAAATAAGTTTTCCCAAATCACACAGCTGAATCATAAGGAGGAATTTCTCAGCTTTAATTCAAGTGTGCTGGCCATTTCTGCTGTTTTTCATGTATTAGGATAGAAGGAAGGGAAACTGAGCAGACAGTTTATATATTAGGCCTGTAAAAGCCATTTTGTAAAGACACAAATCATTAAACCCTCCTCTTTTCTTGTGAAATTCAGTGCTGTCCTGAACACCCACTGCAATGTCTAGCATGATAGGCACTCTTAGTATTAATGAATCCTGAATGGAAGGATGGATGTGGTGGCCTCTGGTTACTTGTCATACCAAGACATTCTGACCCCTTGTGCAGTCTGCCTTTGAACACCTGGGTCAGTCTGCTGCGGGAGCTCAAACTCTGTCTGTTCCTCCTCACATTGCTTATAAACGATAGAAGACACATTGCATGGTCATGTGTGTTTAGGGCAAAGTGGTTTTGTCCTCAGAGCATAGTGATGTAGGTTATAGGCTAGTTCAGGATATATGTTATTCTGCTGATTTTCATGGTGCATATAATCTATGGAAAGTATATCAACATGCTTGAGTCTCCTTCTGTTTTGAAACTATATCTTCAATCCCACTGCAGACAACTTTCAGTCTATTGCCATCAGCGTCTCGGTTTTAGGCAGTCATTTTTGGTAAGGTGAATATTTCTCTGTCAACTTCGCCTGATACGTGTTAAATTCTCAGAGAACTGGCAGCTGAGAAGACTTGTTTGGGATCAAAGGTGTGAGGTTAAAAATAAAAATGTCTCAATAGTGCCCTCATGCCCTTGCCGAGGGTAAGGGGCGCAATGCTCTACTTCTTGTCAGGGAAAGCACTCCCAGGGATTAGCGAAGCTGCAGCAGCGAACCTGACAGCGAAGGAGAGCACGTGAAAGGGTGGATGGAACATGCTTGAAAAAGAAATGATGTGCCCTGGGAAAGACCAGAAAAAAAATCTCCTCTGGAAATGAGGGTTCTATTTTTTGTTGTTGTTTTGTTTCTTGTGGGTTTTTTTTTGGGGGGGGGCAGGAAGCACTGCCCCCTGGGGGTCATAGGAGCTACCCAGTGCTGCCCCATGAGAGTCGCAGCTGTATTTGAACCGCCAAGCCTGCGGACCGCAGTCCCGCACTCAACCACTTACGCCACCGGCGCTCATTTTGTAAGATTCTTGTGGTTTGTTAATGATGACTTTTCTTCTTTTTATTAATAGAAAACAAAACTTGAAAGTAAAACCCAAACTCATCGACTTGATTCTGACTCCTGGCCTCCCTATGAGACAGGGCGGCCCTGCACCCGTGGGTGTCTGAGACCGTAACTCTCTCCTGGAATACAAAGCCTCTTCTTTCTTCCACTGGAAATCCGGGAAGCATAGAGGTTAGCTTTTGCAATTATGAGGCCATCAATTTGAAATCACTCCTGCTTGGCAAGAGAGATAGGGGAGCTTCTATTTTCTTGAAGAGTTATAGTCACGGAAACTCACAGGGTCGGTTGTGCCCTGTCCTGTAGAGTCACCCAGAGTCAGAATTGACAGGATGACAGTGAGTGAGCCCTTTGGACAGCAGGTCTCCAACATTTGAACACCTGGATATCAGAAAGTTTGTTAAATATTCTTTCAAATGGTGAGTTCTGAACTGTATGTTGGTGGTTTTAAAAAAGTTTGTGAACAATTGAAATGAAAATATAATGGACTTTTTGAAACCCTCTGATATTAGACAAAGTTGTATATAGACAATATGTACATGTTCTCCTTGGTTTTTCTAACTTAGCAAAAATTATGGCAAATCTGTTATTAATTCTATTGCTACGGCTAATGCCATGCTTCCTTTTACATATGTCAGGCACTATGTTAAGATAATTACTAGCATAACTGATTCTCCCAGTTGATTCCTGAGGTAGAGATTAGGCACTGCCCATCTGAAAGCTGTCAGATTTGAAGAGCGAACTGAAGCACAGTGATTGAGTGCCCAGGAGGCAGAGCATTTCCTTCCGAGCAGGGACTCCATGATAACATAGTGAATGTCAGACTCCAAGCCCACAACGAGCAAGCTCTCTTTATAACTCCGACCTTCTGTGACATTTTTGGTTTTGTTTATTTGAATTAAAAATACTTGGAATAATCTGTAATTTTGAAAAATAAAATGGAAGCTTTCAAAGATCAAGGACATGATGCTTGTCAGTTTTTCAGATAACTGACATAGATAAATTAGGTTAGACTAAACTGCCCTGGTGGTGACTTAAGAATTGACCATGGGAACCCACTGACCACTTCATGAGAGAAGGATGTGACCGCTTCCATAAAGATTTAACATTAAACTATGTTGTAAGGGATCTA
The DNA here is from genome assembly GCA_004026705.1 of Nesogale talazaci. Classification (NCBI taxonomy): domain Eukaryota; kingdom Metazoa; phylum Chordata; class Mammalia; order Afrosoricida; family Tenrecidae; genus Nesogale; species Nesogale talazaci. The sequence continues at coordinate 54,612 of PVJH01001235.1, forward strand.
TAATGAGATGACATGGGCTTGGCAAGCAATAGATTTGATTCGGGATAAATCCACTCTCGAGTTAATTCCGACTCCTTGTGACTCCATATAGGATTCTTAAGACTTTAAATTTGTATGGGAGTAGGCAGCCCCATCTTTTACTTTTATGGAATGGCTCATGGGTTTAAACATCCGATTTTGGGATAGTAATCCAATGCCTATCCTGCAGCGTCTTTTAATATTCCAAATACTGCTTGTTTCTAGAATATGAATCTTCAATGTTAATCTAAAGTCTATTAACTAGTGTCCATGAAAGATTCGTTGATTTCACCAGTGTTGATGCTTGAGAGCTTAGTACAAAGGATTATTTATTCAACTAAAGGCTGTTTATCATGGGGTCACTATTTGACAACATCTCACAGGGACCCTATAGGACAGGAAGAACTTCCCCTGTGGGTTTCTGAGACTGTAAATTTTTATAGGAGTAAAAAGTCTCATCTAATCATGGAAATAATAAAAAGTGAATAACCCCAATTATATAACCATAGCCATAGGATTCAGAATTATAATATATCTCACTCTAATTAGGGATAGACACTGCATCAAAAAATAAAAATAAGAAATATATATTCAGATATTACTGGTGTTCAAAGACATATTTTCTTCCTCTCTCATTCCTTTAAAGTCCACAGAGGGAGGAGGGAAGGAAAAAGCTGGCCATGGGGACCAGGACACTAGTCCACCCAAGAAGAGGGTATTGTCTATGTCTTCACTGGAAAAGGGAGAGAGCAGATCCCAGTGTGCCATTCCTTAAGGACAAGTTTCTTGCACAGAGCATCTCATTAGCAAAGAGAACTGCAGGACCAGCACCCGCTCAAGATATGATGGTCCCTTCTTATATGACAGCACTATAGTGGACAGCACTAAGGATACCATTCAAGGAGTGAGGCTGGTTTTACCTAACTAGATGAGGGCAAACCAAGAGGGGAGTTCAATAGACCAGCAATGGGATCAAAGCCACAAAGTCCATGAAATCCCGATTGCAGACTTCTGACTTGGGAGAGTGCTTCCAACCTCACCTGGCCTGGTTGGGTGATATTCACAAGCGGGCCACACTGGAAATATAAAGATGTAATGGGTGGGGGCTTGAGGAACTAGAGGTGCTATTCTTGACTGCAGAAAGAGCAATGGAGACTTGTAAAAGACATGCCCTCAGTCAGGAATTCTGAGGGCTAAAAAGGTATAAGTGCTATTAGGCAAGCATGTCCTGGGATAGGGACCATTGAAAGATGAGTGAATTGGACCAATGCACTATAACAGGGCTGACCACTATTTAACAGACAGAAGCTCATCTGCTCTATTCAGGATAACAGACTTGGAACTATTTGTATGGTTTCTCTCTCTCTATTTCTCTCTCTTCTCCCCCCCCCCCCACCTTTTGGTGTCTATCTTTATAGCATTGGTAGGATAAGCAATCCCAAGGAGATGGCAATGGGATCACTGGTTCTGGAGGTACATGGGAGAGAGAGCGAGGCAAGAGGAGGGGAGCAATTTGCCAATGACAGGAACACAGTAATATCAATGGATCTTAAATTGATTGTGAGAAGGACATAGAATTTCCAGTCATGTTTGATCAATTGAAATGTATCTGAGAGGAAGTACTAAGAGCTGAATGATGGATAGACATTATAGTGTGGCAAGTGTAAAGAATAAAGAGAGGGAAAAACAAGAAAGTAAAAATCATTTTTATGCATAAATATAGATGGTTACATGTAAATATATAAAGATAGGAATATTTGTGTGTATATATATACATATAAATACAATAAGGAAACAGATGGACTTTGGGCCTCTACTTAAATCTTATCTCAGTACAAGAATGGTTTTTTGAATAATGTGGCATCGTATGATATCTTCCTGACACTGCCATTGACGACAAAATGAGGGCATAAGTAAATTTGGTGAAAAAGGTGTATGGTGCCCAGCTATTAAAATACATAGCATCTGGGATTTTAAAGACTTGAAGTTAAACAAGCAGCCATTTAACAGGAAAGCAACAAAGTTCATTTGGAAGAAGAGCACCAGCCTGTGTGATTATGAGGTGTCAATGAGAATTGGTATCAGAGGTTCAAAAACATCAATCAAATTGACATAAAGGAGTGTAGACAAAAGGAGGTGCAAAACCCACCTATAATATATTGGGCATTCCCTCACAGAAGGACCACATGGAAGGGAATGATATATCCAGGTAACAATATAGCACTGAGGAAACATACCACTCTTCTGGTTCTTTAATATTTCCTCCCCTTAGTGTTATGGATTTTGTTTTACCTCAATCATATTAAACCTGCGTATGTTCTTCCATATCATTAAGATTGTTTGACGTATGAAATCCAAGATAGATAAACCCTTCAGAAATAATAGTAGGAGTAATGATTAGCTGATGGTACTGGAAAGGGGCCAAGATTTGAAGGGATGCTGGTAGCACTGTTAACTGTATAACCCCACATTTGAGGGGAATGAATAATAGAGTTGAAGATGAAAGATGGTATAAAATACAGAAATAATAATAATATAATAATAAGGGTTCCTTGAGGGTGGTAGGAGAGGGGAGTGGGGGTTAAGGGGGAGCTGGTAACAAAGAGTTCAAGAAGAAAGAAAATGTTTTGAATATGATGGTGGCTGACAATTGTGCAACTATGCTTGATCTAATTGAATTATTGATTGTTAGAATATCTGTAAAAGCTCCTAATAAAATTGTTTTAAAATGAAGTAGTGTGACTATAAGGGCCATGCCAATCAACTGCACCTAATAGGTGAAGATAAAAATATTTCCATATTCTGATTAATGTGCACTGGTGACTATGTTTAAGTCAATGGGTCTGGTCTGGGAATCATGTGGACTTTTACCAAGTGACTCCAGCGTCACAGAAAGCCTCAGCCACCTTTTGAACAAGACTTTCTGTAACTAAAAAAAAAAAAAAAAGAGTTCATCAGAAGGAATCTTCTGTAGGGTCTCAATCATTAATTGCCCTTCTTTCTTGGGGAAGGTAGGAGGCTTCGGAGAGACAAAAAATGCTTCCTCTATAGTTTTCTGGAAGCAGTGTAGATGTTTTAATCTTTTTTTTTTTTAAAAAAACACTGAGTAGGAAACATCTGTCCCTTTTACTCACTGGAATTGAGGAAAGTGTCTGAATATACAACTCTTTTGCCTGTAACTAAGTTAAATGATGATAAACAGCAAGAAAAGTTAGGGTATTATAATTCAAAATAGTCTTTAAACCTAAGGGTAAATTTTAGAATCATTGGAGAAGGCAGAAGGTCAATAGGTCAGTAAAAAGTGATTGTTCTTAAGCATCTGAAATGTCTCTGCCAATATGTATTGATAGCTAGATACAACAATCATCCAGGTATCAAATATTTAACATGGTAAAAGTCTTTACTTATGAGGAAATGTAACTCCAGGGCAGCAGTCATAGCCTGAGTGTGTGAGAGATTACTTTGGAAACAGCATAAAACAAAGACAGATCTTTGAAGTACATTGTGCATTTAATTGATGGAAATTTCTATTTAAGTTTAGTTTAAAAGTTAGTGTCTAGGTTCTCTAACACCATTTACAGAAATCATTCTTTAGAGGTGTGACTTTCAACAGAAGGTTCAAGTCTAGCCTTTAGGAAAGGCCTGAACTCTTGTTTATCCTTTGGCTATTCAGGCTTCCCAAAGTCTTCACTGTATGTCTTATTATTCTAAGAAATGGCCTCTTAAGATGAAGTGTCATTAAATTTGTGTTTCCAGAAAGGAAAGCCAAATTCTTACATCTTTGGCATAAATGGTAACTCACCATTATTTCCTACTGTATATCACTAGAATCCTTTGGGTTTCATATCCTAGCTCCATGAATATTACTCTAGACTATTTTTCTACTAAATAATTACTGTAGAAAGTATTGTATTGATATCACAAATACTTAAGACTGGAAGAAGTCAGGCTCATTTTTTTTTGTTACTATGTTGCCATGATGTTTGAAAATGACAATTTAGTGGTTATTCTATTGAGAAAGTTTGTACAAACTTTTCCACAGGGAAAACATAGGAATTTAGAATTTGCTTGAGAGATAGTTTTGAGAATGAACTGGGATTTTGTTAAACTACACCTGTAGTATGAGGTTTATTTAACAAGATGTTATTAATAATAGTTAAACTATCATGGGGAAAACATATTCCCTCAAAGATTTATCATTCAAAACGCTAGATTAAATGATGCTTAAAAACATTAAATAACCTCATACCAGAACCCCAAGGCATAGTGCTTGTCTTTAAGGAACGTCCCTAATTGGAAAAATAAATTGTACACACGAAGTCACTAACGTCTGTGTGACCTTGATACAAATGCCTTTAACTTGCTTCATCTTCAGGTTTCTCCTTTGAGAAATTAGAGGGTTGTGCTGATGGCTGCAAACACCCGGTTCAGCCCTATAATTCAGAGTATGGAATACTTCAAGGGCTTCCTGGATAAATTAAGTTTATTGCAAATAGTACATTTAAACTATGAATTTTTTTAAAAAAAAAATCTGGATCATAAAGACTGTAAGAGATGTAGATTAACAGACAATAAGCAAAGGCTGTGATGCATTTTACCTGCACAACAAGTTGTGTTTCTTAGTATTTGAATTAATTTTATCTGTCGCTTCCTTGAACACATACAAGGATAAGTCAAAAGTTTGCCACTAGGGACCCAGTGCATGCAGGCACAAAGAAGCCATGTTTAAGCGTGTTTCAGTTACTGAGTGGCTGCAGACAAGTTTTCTCAGTAATAGATTTATTTGTCCTTGTCTTATTAGAGGTGCCTTATAAGAAGAGTTCTAATAAAAAAGCAGTCATGTCTGTGGTGAACTGCTGGAATAGTTCAAAGGACAGAGATATTGGCTCAGGATGTTATGATGACTCTTTGTTGTTTTTCTTTTTTATCCCAGAGGGATATGCTTGATATAGTTTCTTTTTGACATAAGATAATCACCTGGGGTGTGTTAGGATGAAGTTGGAATATAATTGAAAACTGTATTGGTGAGGGAAAAAATGCCAAGAAGATTCCACCAAGGAATTTGTTTTCCATTATGGCAATACCCCTATTCAAGCTTCATGGGTAGCAAGGGTTTATTAAAAGTTATTATTAAATACTCTTATTGGGGGCTCTTACATCTCTTGTCACAATCCATGCATCCATCCAGTGTGTCAAGCACATTTGCATATATGCTGCCCTCATCATGTTCAAAGCATTCTCTTCCCACGTGAGCCCCGATATAGTTATCCATTTCTTTCCCCTTCCTCCCCCAACACCCCTTCCACATGAACCCTTGTTAAGTTATAGATTATTTTCATATCTTACATCATCTTCTGTTGCCCCTCACCCACTTTTCCATTGCTCATCCCTGAGAGGGGATTATAGGTTGATCCTTTTGATGGATTCCTCTTTCTCCCTCTCCCCTCCCCTAATCATCCTGGTATCTCTACTTTCCTTGTTGGCCATGAGGGCTTTATCTATCCTGAATTCCCTGTGTTGTGCACTCTTATCTATAGTAGTGTGCATGCTCTGATCTGATTTGTAAAGTACAACTGAGGTCATGATAGTGGGGAGAAGGAAGCACCAAGGGTTTCATACAATTCTTATCCTAATCCATCCACCCGTCCATTGTACGCAAAGCACATTTGTACATTTGTTGCCATCCTCATTCTCAAAACATTTTCTGTCTACTTAAACTCTTGGTATTAGTTTCTCTTTTTTCCACTCCCTCCCTCCTCCCCCCTCCAAACAAGTCTCGAATTGTATGTTTCATTGCTGTTAAACTGCACCCTGACTGACTCATCACTTCAGCAAGGGTTTTTTTTTTTATGAGATATTTATCTCATCTCTTCTACAACCCCTTTTCTTTGGATTGTGTTGTTTTTTCCACACTCAAACATTGGGAAGGCAGGACAATATGGTTTCCTTGAGGGTGTCCACAGGATAAAGCAGTGAGCATCAGATTTAAGGGAAAAAAGATAGAAAGATGGAAAACACCACCTTTAGCATGTTAGTCCTTGTCTGGGTTGAGGAACACAGGCCTTATCTTTTAATATTTTTGTTTATGACTTTGTATAGTGCCTGCCTGCATTTCTTCCCCTTTGGCACCTACATACATATTACTTGCCAGTTATCCTTTCACCTTTGTACTGTATATTTCTATCCCTAGGAATTTTCCATATTCTGCTCTCTGCCTAAACACATCTGTAAAAATGCCTCACTCCGACATAGAGTATATATGTATAGATTGTGATGAGTTGTATGAGTCCCAATAGAATGATTTTAAAAAGAAAAAGAAAATCTCATTCCTTTAAGAATTTGACTTTTTCTCTTTTGGATAAAGTTGGGATTACAAATAAAAGCAATATGATGTGTTTGTGTGTTGGGTTGAGTTGGACATGTGTTTCTCATCCATTTCCAACGTCTCCATCTAAGGTCTTGAGTAAAGAATTTTATACCATTATCCTTTCCTTTATAGTGGAAGTATGAAGAGCTGGTTCTGGAATTCCACCTACCATTGCTCTCCAGGAACATGACTGGCATGCTGGTCATGGTGATTCTTCATCATGGAAGACTGTGTCGATAGTTCAGAAGAGTTTCACATCCTTGACATTGGGTCAACTTCATTCATTTCCAAACACCTATTCTCCCCAGAGGTATCATCTGAACCTCTTGATAAGTTGAATCCTCCTACCTGCTTCTCTTTGCTGACTTACCTGGTGAAAGTGAAGAAAGCCTGGTAATAATTGATCATGATTCTTTATTAGTCAGAGCTGATGTGCTAAAATTCACTTTGTGGGTAGGACTTCTTCCTTCATTTTTGCATTCTCCTTTGCTATCCTGGGAGATTGCTCTCTGTAATCAGGTAGTATGTATATTAAGCAGGGCTGGTTCTAGGGAATAGCCAGGCAATTCCTTTGAATTCTTTTTTTTTTGGGGGGGGGGCATCACTGCTCTTCGGTGGTGGGAGTAGGAGGCTCAGCCCCACTGCTGGAATTGAACCTCTGTCCCAGTGGTCTGCAGTCCTGCACATAACCACTACGCCACCGGGGCTCAGCCCTCCTTTGAATTCTTATGGATCCTTCTGCTAGACTTGTGGTAGGAGCAGGGAGGTCTGCTGTATCGCACATTCTAGTGTGGCCAGAGAACCATGTGCCTAAAGGTGATGGGGCACCTGCCTCCCATTATTAATGAATGAACTGACATCTGCGACTGTGGTCAGTAGCTTCCATGCATTCTCTGCCTATGAGACCCAAGTGAATTGAAGGAAGTTGGGGTATCAAAATTCCCATAAGTCTTAAAACTTCAATTTTACATCCTTATCTAATAATGGGGAACACTCTTAGAATAGTGGATTATTTAATAGATTGTTAACCGCAAGACTGGTGGTTCAAATACACCAGCCATTTCTGAAGGAGAATGGTAAGGCTGAACAGATAATGAAAGCCTATGAAGAAGTTCTACTCTGTCCTACAGGATCACTGTAAGTCAGAATTAATTCAATGGCAGTGGGTAGCAAAGGATTTTATAAGGTTTTTTAAGAGTTGGGCTATATATCAATGAATCCCCTTAATCTCCTAAGACTTCAGTTACTTGCTTACTCTAGATACCTAAATTATTGAACTGAAAAGATAATACACAATGGTAATTACTAAGTAATAAATATCCCATATTGATTAACTCGTTTCATATTCATGAAAAAACCTTATGAGGTAGCTTCTGTTATTAAATCACTTGACAGATGAGGGTACATGGGTACATGGGTTCAGAGATTTTAAGTAAACTTTTTTATGATACACTACTTGTAAAAGATGCAATTGACTATAACATCAGACAGTCTGGTTCCAGAGTGCAGATTAAAAGATAGACTGGATATAGGGACTGAATAACAAGTAGGTGATCAATAAAAACATGTCACTTTAAAAATACTAATCACCAAATATTTTGAACATTTTTTTAGTGTTTTTTTAATCTTCATTTTTGTTTTACTTTTCAAATAAAAATTAGCAGGAAGAAACCTTAAGAGATCCATTTAGAAACGTTGATTATCAAAATGGGTTTCTTGCATCTCTGTAGAGGGCCTAGTGTGTGTGTGTGTGTGTGTGTGTGTGTGTGTGTGTGTGTGTTTGTGCGTGTTTGTGTATGTGTGTGTGTTTGGCAGAGTGATTATTACTAGATACTTGTGTTAAATTTCATTTGAACAACAAGCAAGCAAGCAAACAAACCAACAAAACACCTGCTAGAATAGATGTTGGGAAACAGCATCCTAACCATCTGGAGTGATTAAAGCCCCACTGGATTGCACACTTCTTAAAGTGAGTATCTTAGCCATTCACTGTTAAGTAAAGCTGGCACTAAAAGCAGTCTGTTACTTCCTTAACAGTTATCTCTCTAAAAACATTAGATTAGGTACTTGATGTAGGAGACAATTGACAATCTCTGCCCTTGTAAGTAGCACAGGCATGCCACAAATCCAAGTGTCAGAGTGTTTCAAAAGAAGTCAGTGAAGACGCTAGACATTCCTGAAGAAGCTGTGTTTTGTGGTGGAAACAAATCAGAGTTCTGCTTTATTTCCCATACTTTGAATGTACTAGCTATAAAATCATGCTCTGTCCTTGCTAGGTCTTCCAGCTTCCATAGATCAGAACTTATATTCACATATTTTCTTTTCATTTGTGACCACTTCAAGGTTCTTACTTCTCCCCTGGCTTTGTCTAGCATATTATGGGCCCTTCCGTTGAAAGGCCATCACTTTGGGTGGGTTACATTCACTACTTCTGTTTCTGTAATGTGGTTGAATGTAATGTGGAGGTAAATGACCATCATTTCGAATCTTGAATTCATAGGCTCATAACAAATAAAGGCTGTCAAAACTTCAAGGCCGTATGAATGATTGCATCGTTGCCATGAGAGAATTATAAGGCCAAGTGTAGCGGAGAGAAGCACTGTTTAATAGCGGTATAGATTTACTTTCAGGACAAGTAGGATTTCAGAAGAGATTTTATTTAATTCTTCTGTATCTTATAAAAGAAGAGGAAAGGATACTTAAGTATTAAAAACATGAATAACAAATATTACAATTTTTATGAAAATTAACAAGACCATATTAATGAATGCACACTATTCTAAACTAAAAGTTCTCTAGTGTTCATGTGATTTATGTCAACTGCAAATCATTCTAAGGAAGATTTGACAGCTTCATTTCACTTTAAATTTTCAGCTGAAATCCACTTATAATTGTGAAAATAAATTGCACATGCAATTTATTGTTTCTGCTGGAGGATTTAAATAAGTGTCTTTAATAAGCACCTAACCAATTAAAAAAAGAGCAATAAAACTTTTGGAAGAATAGATTCTGAGACATACTTGAAGATGTGCATTTTAAATTCCATGTATTATTTTTGCAGTAACATAATAGCTGTTTAATTTGGCACTTGTAAACATATGTTCATACTAAATTTCATTTACTTTTCTTAAGGAGAATGCCTTGGGTTTCATGTGGTAAGTACCATTCTTTTTCCATACCAATGAGTGATGGTTAAAATAAGTATCAGAACCTTATTTATAAGGTTAAATATGTGGTAGGTACTATAGCTGACATTCTAAAACCCATAACCCAAAAGACCAAACTCACTGTCATAGAATCAATGCAACTCATTGATAGTTTATAGGAGAACAAAGTCTCATCCATCTTTCCCCATATCACCAATCAAGACACACTAATTATAAGTATTAATGTGAATGCTCTTGAAATTCAGTTTAAATGAAAAACGGTTGGAAATGAAAGAGCAGTTATCATTACTAACCATTGTAATCCTGAAGGTGTCCATTGGCTGAGTTTTGGAAGTATATGACCAGACTTGCTTTTCCTAGTCCACACGAGTCTTGAAATTACCAAGCCTCTTCAGAATCATAGGGCATGCAGGCATACTCACCTGACAACATGTGTGAACTGTCTTGGCTGGGAATCAAACGTGGGACTCCTATGTGGCAAGCAAGACTTCTAACACTGTACCATTCACAGAGGGGCTTAGTTAGGTGTTCTTCTTTTCAAAAGAGCTCTCACATAAAAGACTTTGCATGTTGGGTTTAACTTTATGATCTGGTGAAATTTGTCTGGAAATTGAATTATGAGGAAAGGTAGACATAACCATTTTGTTACTTGCAAATTAACCAGCATCAAATTATGATTAGTAATTGAATGAGAAAGGTCAATCCTATTTCCATCTTACATTGTGATGCAATAATTTCTAAGCCATCTGTTCTTTGGAAATATTTATGTGGAGGAAATGAAGGACTCTTAGATTTATGCAGACATTTTAGGATCTATCTATGACTCATCAATATACCTTCAAAGTGGATGAGACGGACATCAAATACTCCGGGACAAAGGGAGACAAGAAACACCGGGAGGGAAATTCTCTGGACAGTATCACTCTCCTGATTAACGGACTGTTCTTACAGATCTAATCTGCTCTCTGCTTCAACAGGGAATTCTTAACCATCATAAGAACATTAACTGGCAGAATCACACTATTAATGATGATAGAACTAGAATTCTAGTCAGAAATGAAACACATCAATTTAGAGTATTTCACAAACTCCTAAACCACTAAATCATAATGAAGTATGAAGTAAAAAAAAAATTCCCCTTCTCCCCTGGTGGGAGTTGGGGTGGTGGTTGGAGAAAAAGACAAATTCAAACAACTAAAACCTCTTCTGGAGCTAATTTTTGTTCATTATCTCTTGTTTTATGGTCAGCAATTCAGACTGAAGGTTGACAAACACCACTTACCCCAAACCAATCAGCTGTGTCAGCTAAAGTAGAGGTTGCCCAAGAGACTTCTGATTCAGTTATGCTTTCAATCAACATTTGGCCAATGTAGAAATGCCAGGGGGAGTGCAGCTGTGATCAAGCCCAGCTTTGCTGGTGCATCCGGCAGACTCAAAGCTGTTTTTAAGATGGGATCTGTGTTTAATTTTCTTGGTTTAACAAAACCTGACTGTCTCTGGCAGTACAATCTATCCATTTGACACATTTTGGCCTCAGCAGACTATGAAAAGCAGGTATTACAGCACGGGAATTGACAGTTTTAGCATGCTTCAGTAAGAAGAGGTCTTGCATTATAATACCCAGCATTCTGGGGGGAACATTTTTGATGGTACAATTTTTTTATGTTTAATCAGAGGACTTGGAATTCAAGGTAAGCTATCTTTTCCCAACAATTCACCTGTTGGTGTGAAAGTGAGCTCTTGGAGTACAAGAAAATGACACATCCTTTTTCACAAGCACTGTGCCCAAAATCTAGAAAGTCTCTATTCATTTCCACTGTCTTCCCTCTGTAAATCCGACAAGTCTAATGGCGATAAGAAAGAGTTTTGCCAGCCTTCGCACAGGGATCATTACTTACAAATCTGTTTTCTGAAGTGTTTTACCAGAAAATGTACAGTTAAAAACATTATAAAATGTGAGTTAGATGGCATGACTTTTACTTTTAGAAATGAACTTGAGGATTCAGCATTTCTATTTATTCTGATTGCTATCTAATCATCTCTAGACACTGCTGGGTTTCCAATGAAGTTTACCGGTATGCTCCCGATGAACTTGGCAGTAAATTAATTGTTCAAACAAGTGATGTTAGCTCACATCTGTTTATCAGCTTTGAACTACCTTCTTTGTGCACACTTAGAGATGATGAAGAGAAATTGCGTTCTTCATTTTTTAGAACTAATTCCTCAAAATTTAGGATCTGTTGGAGAATTGAAAGGAGAATTTGAATAAGAAGAGTTCTTAGTTCACAGGATTTCCTAATTCTATTTCCACACATAATATCCCAGTTTAGAATGCTCCTTGGGAGAGAGGATGCTGAGACTTTTTCTCTCACATTTCCCAATTGTTAGCAGAAGGGACAGTCACTGTAGAAGGAAATCATGCTTGTTAGAGCAATGACATGGACTGGCACAATGGCTGCAGTACTGTATACAACCATACTGATTCTTCGTGAGGATATGTAATAGGACTGAGCGGTGCTTTGTCTGGTGATATGTGAGGCCGATCAGAGTCAGAAGCAATCTACAGTGGCTAACTATAGCAACGACACAATTGCTATGCTTGTTGAATGATTCTTTTACAATTACTCATTTCACAGGTGAGTTGTTTCACTGACTATCATAAAAATGATGTGATAAAATCTCCAGCTTTTCTATTTGCAAAAGGTTCAAAAGGGGAAATCTTTAGTATACTTAAAGAAAGAGGTAGCTCCTGTTTTGATGAACCCTGTTGCACGAAAGAAGGAGAAATTGGATGGTACCAGTTTCTCATGCTAGCTATGGATACAGGTGGTAGGTTTCTGGAGTTTCTTGTATTCGGGTTTAAGTTTATCATGTTCTCTGATTTTTTGTCCAAAAAGATCTAAGCACACAATATATTATAAAAATTATTCATGCTACTAAAATATTCCACAAACAGGATCTTATTTAAAAATTCCAAGTACATTACAGCCATTATATCTGCACCCCCTCCCTCGCCTTTTAACTCACTGCATATACTGAAACAATGCTACAAGTTGGAGGTCTTAAAAAGAATGCTTTAGTACTGAGACTCCATATTTGTCCTCTATAACTAAGAATTGCCCTCTACTTACTTACTGACAATTAATGGGACAGCTGCACACAACCCGCACCTAAGAACTAATGAAAAAAAATTTTCACAAAAATATGTGTTGCCACACCCAAGTATTCATAAAAATCTTCATAAAAAGATTAAGATTTGTTGAGGGCTTTGGAAATGATCCTCATGTTCAGAGACTAAACCTGTGAGGTGAAATGAATTTCTTTCAAGTAAAGTGATATCCAGGGTGGCTGAGCCTCGGTGGCGTAGTGGTTGTGTGTGGGATTGCGGCCCACTGGGTTGGAGGCTCAAGTCCAGCAGCAGCTCTCCAGGAGCGAGACGGGGCCTCCTACTCTCACCATCAGGGCAGTGATGCTCACCCCCCTTCCCAAAACAAGAGATATCCAGGCAGTGCTCTTTTCACCCCAGTCCACACATTTCACAGCAGGTAGTGTGGGGGTAAATAAGCCCAAATGAAACTCACCAGAATCGTGTCTGTTACCTTGGTAAAATTAATTCTGGTTGTAGAAGCAGCAAAACAAGCAAACAAAAAACTTTAGAGTCAGAGACATTTTCTCTTAAGCTGTATTTGTGTGTGTATATGACTTTTTATGAGAAATCTGAGAGACTGAGTGAGGTGACTCAGGTCCTGGTCATGTGGTACCTGGTTAGATCTTTCTGTGAACATGAACCATGTGTGTGTGTTTAAGATGTTCTGGTAAGGATTCATGAAGAAGACCTGTGTTTGGCAAACCAAATTGTTTTCCTTGTCACTTCAGAAGTTATGTGAGCTTTTTATTATTGCCCTCTTTTAGTTATATAAATGATGTCTGATCTGCCTATCTAGCTGCATGATAATGCAGACAGGCTGTGCCTCAACCTTCCAGGCAGCCACGGAACTGCTAGGAATGAGTCACACACCCCCAATAGCATCAATCATTTGTTTACTTCCCCCCTGTGGGTACTAAGTTCATCTGAGATGGAGTCAGACACAGGAGACACACAGGCTTGACAAAGTGAAAGCCATTATTTTTATTTATAGAAAGCAAACAATAAGCAATAATGGTAAATTCTCAAGCTAGAATAGCTTGCCCTTCTTCAATTCGCCCATGACCATTCTTTTGTCAGTGGACTGGCAAGCAGTGGTGCAGGTCAGATGCAATATGCATGTCCCCCCGCCCTGCTGCTGCTCCCATGCTGCTCGAGATGCCACCAGATCCTGAGCTTTCTTCTCCGTTTCTTCTTTGCTCATGGGAAGATGGTTGCACAGGATCGGTTGAGCTTTTGCCTAGGATATTTGTTTTTTTCTGTCTCATGCTACCCAGACTCATGTGGTCCTTGCTCTTATCGCCGTTCTGTTGGACCTGCGGCTCCACATGACTCCCACCAAGCTGCTAGTCAGGGAGGCAGGCGACAGTTTGGGGGCTCCTCTGTGTGTGCCCAATGTGAACATGGGTGCCAACCCTTTAGCAGCAGGCAAACTTCCTTCAGAATCATCTCACTCTCTACCCTTGATCTGGAGAGCCCACTGCAGCTCTCCCCCTAGGGCTGTGCAGCTCCCCCAGCCCGGCTCCTTCTTGGTCTTCTGTGCTACAGCTATGCTCTCTTCGGGAGCAAGGATAAGAATCCCTGTGTGCAAAGGACACATTTTGTTCTAGACTTCTCTTGATGGGAGTAAGGTCCCCTCACAATTCCTAAGGACTGGCCTGTATATAAGCCCAGTTCATTGACCAAAAAACCCCCCAGAAAACAAAAAAACACTTTTTGCACTAGATTGCAAGTGACTCAATACACTTTTGTGGATTTTCAAGCTTCTATTTGCATAAATCAACCAATGACTTACAAGATTGTGGCCCAGCCAATTATTCTCTGAGTATTACAGTATCATTGCTAGAATGGCCACATGAAAGTGGTTCATGGAGACTAATTTTGTCAATGAAGAATCTTGGGCAGTATACATTGGGTATAATTTTGTGTTACAAAACTTGAATTTAAATCTAAGAAATAAATACCATCATACAAAATTATGCCCAAATTTGATCTACCCATTTCTTGATGGTTCTAATATTTCATATAGATTAGACCATAAATATGTGGGGTACCCAGAAAGACCTAGATTTTTTCCATACCTATGTCTTTATTTTTTTCTAACAAAACATCCACATCACCTACAAAATACTCTCCAGTACACTTAATACATTTGTCAGTTCTGTGACTCCATTCTTGGAAACATTTATCAAACTTATCTATTTGGATTGCTGACAGCACCTCTCTTGGTTTATTTTCACCTCTTCTGCCCTTTCATGGCCCTTTTCATCCACAGAAACACAAAATCTCATGGAGGGAGGTCAGTTGAATAATGTGCACGGGGCAAGAGAGGCATGCCCTCTTTTGGCAAAAATTGGTGAACTGAGATGACTGTATAGGCAGGTGCACCGCCATGATAGCCAAACCAGCCCCATGGTTGCCATGAGTCAGGCCTTTTTGGTTGCACCCCATTAAACAATCTTATCAGAACTACTAAATAGAAAGTTCGATGAACAGTCTGACCAGGTAGAACAAACTCCAAGTGCACTATGAGTCAACATTTTTGTCTGTTTGGGAATTTGATGGACATCCAGAATGAGGCTTATTATCAATCAATATTTTACCTTTCTTGAAATGAGAAAAACACTCCTACATTTGAGTTTTTCCCATAGCACTGTCCTCATAAGCTATATTCAATATCACAAATTTATGCAGCATTTTTCCTGAGCAGAAAACAAAATGTCATGGCTTCATGGTGTTTTCTTAAATCAGCCTTCACAAAATATGGGGTTCGAGTGAAACTGTTTTTATGAAAAAATTCACTGTGACCAGAGAAAATCTTGTCAGGCAACACCACTGGGTACACTAATTCATAGCATGTTGCTGGATGCTTGCCTAGTGGGAAAAAATACATACTATGAAAGCTTTGCCCTGCCTAGTGCACTTCTGTGTTTTTTGAGTACCCCTTCTTTATGTAGATTTTTGGTTTAAATATTTCACTTAAAAATACATTTGAAGCTCAATATCAAGGATTGATTTGTGCCTCCCTCAAATTTGGCAAGGTGACTACACCATGATTCCCAGTATTGTCATGCTTGTCCTCCATTTTTGTGACCTGATGTAATCATCTTCTATTTTATAATCCTATCCTATATATGCTAATGGGATACATCAATATGGAATGTGACTTGAGTCACAAACTTATGAGAGGTGTGACCAAGATACTCTCACTTTAATCACACTTTTGCTCAAGCCACGCACTTTCTCTCATCATATATTTTATCTTATGAGAGATAAAAGAAGGGAGAATAGTGAAAAGGGACTTCAATACTACACCAACTGGAAAGCAGAGTTATATTTTTGAGTTATACAGAGTCGTTGAACATAGCCCCTTCTATACTTAGGGAGGATTGATCTTGAGGTGTTTCAAAATCTCTAAACAATGCTGGGCCCACAGATGTGGAGAGAATGTGGAGGGATGTCAAGTGAATGCTCTGAATCGAACTTTTAGCCTTCACAAATATGAGAAAACAAATTTCTGTTTGTTAAAGCCACTTGCTTGTGATATTTCTGTGTAAATTGGCCTATTTACCAAAACACTCATCTATGTTGCAGAATATATAAGTATTCTTTCCTGTCTTATTTGTGAGAAGCATTCCATGACATGATTCTTCCATAACTTGTCAATTAGAGGACACAAGCTGTTTCCAGTCTTTTGCTATTATGAATAAAGTTGTGAGCATCCAAATTTGAAATCTTTGGGGGGACAGAGCTTTTTTATTCTTTAGGATAAATATATACAAGTAGAATTGGGTCACAATATAAGTTTATCTTTATAAAGACTTGCCAATAACTTTCCAAAGTGACAGTGTATCTTGATATAAAACAAACTGCCATCAAATCAGTTGAGATCCACAACAATCCTACAGGACAAAAAAGAACTGTCCTTCAGGGTTTCCAAGACTGCAAAACTTTACCAGAGCAGAAGACCTCATTTTTCTTCCTGGGAGTGACTGAAGGGTTTGTACTGCTCACCTTGTGATTAATAATCCACCACATAACTAGCACCCCAGCCCCCACTTGATACACTCAAAGTTTTTTTTCTTTAAGCTACTGTAATAGACATATCAATATCTTTTTTGAAATTTAATTTCCATCTCCATGGTGATGTGATACTCATGTGTGATTATATGATTTTAAATCCACCTACTTTTTATATTTCCTATTGGGTATGTAAAGTTAAATTTTAAATATTACTACATACCATACAAATATTTATAAGCAAAAACAACGAAATGTGAAGTACTTGTTTCATAGCAGATGCTCCACCTAGATTTACATATTCTGAAGACAGAATTTCTATCTTTTTTATCATCTCCCATATAATAATGCACTCTGATTTACTCGAGTTCCAAATGGCAGTATTGGCATACTCAAGGAACTTAAAACATTTCCCTTTTAAATGTCTATTGACGTCGGGAATAAAAAGAAATCTGAAGATGTAAGATCAAAAGTCTAAGTGAATAAGGAAGGTTTCCCCAAAATATTCTAATAGGACAGTCCTTAATACCCTCAGACTATAAACAAAAGAATTTGAAGCATTTTTGCTGCCTTCGTTCTCACCAATGCAGTACTGAGCATCTTTATGATTTCTTCATAATAAGCACACACAGATTATCTAATGTTCTTGGATAAAATCTATCAAGGTCATCGTTGTCATCACTAGGTGCCATTCCGTCAGTCAGTTCTCCTAGCAATCCCATATTCAACAGAACAAAACAGTGTCTGTGCTTGCTCCATTCTCATGGCTGTGGTGGCAGCTGAGCTACTGTTGCAGCCACCGTGTCAGTCTGTCACCATGTTTTTTTTTGTTCCCAGCTATCCAGATTCCCCTCGAGGATTCTCCCAGGCAGTGGACACAACCTCCTGAGGCCACTCCTCTGCCTCACATCTATCTGGCCATGCAGGAATTTTCCAAGGCCACTATTTTGAATAGACTTAATTTAAGGTACCCAAATAAGACTGGGATAAAGTTATCTGCCGCGATCTATTAAGCACATAGACATGTTTAAATACATTTTGTTTGAAGTAAACCTCTCTGTATAAATCAGAACCTTCTCATTTCCCTATATAACCTAAATTTAGACTTATCTTCCTATAGAAACTAAAGTCCTTTGCTGTATTATTTAACTTTTTCTTAATTCTAGCTTTATCAATTTCAGGTGGTACTCAATACGCTTTCAAATATATCCTTGATGCTGTGTATATATCTCATTAATGTTCTGTTTGAACTCATGAGCATGATCCTAGTTATGCTACCTGGATTTCTGAAATTATTTCTTCATTGTCTTCCTCATAAAATAAACTGCATGAAGCGTCAGAATTTCCTGGTACCTTATCTTACTTCCACTAGGATTATCAGAGGAATATATTGCCTTTTTCTAATTTCTTTAAAGTTTTTTCTTAAATTTATAAGTCCTAATTATGCTTTTGACTACACTATTACAATTATGCATTTATTAAATAACACATTTACTAAAACCACAAAATATTGTTGTGTATTTAATCTGTGTCAGACATCATTTTATGAAAAGTGTATGCAGCAGGAATGATGTAGACAAACTAGACTCATATTGTGTTGGATGGCTTGTTGACATCTGGATATTTATTAATCACTTTTTAAATACATTTTATTAGCTATGATGTGTTGGCTTGAACCGTTTTGTGGGGCCCTTTGTACATGCAGGAAATTCTGGGGCAACAAAATGAATGAATAAATACCTTGATTTCCAGCGTTAGATGGAGAATAGTCATTATTTGAGTCAAACCAGAGTAACAGACCTTTGCTAGACAATGATATCATAGTCAGGCCAACAAGTCCTGGTGCTGTCTTTATTCTTTACTGATGAAGACGTGAAAAAGGCATTATTTAAATAATCTGATAAACAAGAAATTAGAATCTGAGATAGGGTGCCGTGAGAATGTGTAACAGAAGGTTCTGATGTAGCAGCTGGTGTTCTGGGAAAACATTTTGGAGGAAATAACATCTGAGACGAATCTAAGAAGGAATAAATCTAAACTGAGTGAACTGGAGCAGGAGAAGGAGGGCAAAACATGTGTGGGAAGCTGAACTGGGACAGTGTGACAGCAGTGAAAGAAAATACACAAACATTGATTTTGTTTTTCAATGAACCTGAATATGTCTTCTACTCCAATTAGCCGCTGAAATTACTCCTGCCAAGGTCAACTTGGCTTTTGAGCTGTGAAATTCAATGGATACTTTTAATTGTGGTAGACATGAATTCTCATTCGCAGTTGGCAGTGTCCACCATTCTCATCACACTAGGAGAGTTCTCTGGTGATTGTAGACTGCCCTTACTTCTCTCACTCTACTCTTCCTCTGCAGGACATGTGAGCCACCCTCCATGTTGGCTGCTGACGCCCTGTTCTGTGGGTTGCCTGTTTCCACTTAGTCTTGCGGACTCTGCTCTTGTAGGATGCCTGCCTACCAGCAAAGCTATGCGATTCCGTTTGTAGTTTTGGTGGCTGAAATAGTGTCTATAGATTAAAGCTACATGTACAGCCCTTTTCCAATTAAGTACAAAATATGTAGGCTGACCTTCCCTGCTTTATGTTTCCAGTCTGAGTAGAGCTTCTCAATTAAAACTTTATCATTGTTGCATCTTTAGACTATACCCGGGTCATGTTCTAGATATTACAGAACAAGTAAAGAATGATCTATACTCTACTAGATCCTGATTTTCAATTTGTAAGGAAAAAGATTTCAGGCTTGAGATACGTACTTTTACTCTGTTTTAAACACCAGTTTATTTGCTTATCTTCCCTGTTTGATTGTGAGACTACTCCCCCCACAAAAACACACATACTACATAAGAGTAAGTCAAAAGTACTGCTACTTGAGTCCCAATTCACACATACATGGCCTTATTTTAGAGAAAACATGTTTGAATAAGTTGCTGTGTAATAAATCATTGCAGATACATTCCCTCTATAGTATTCTTGTCTCAGTCTTGCTAGAGTGCCTTGTTAAAAAGTATGCATTTTATAAAATGGATAAAATAATTTTAAAGTCAGATTAGTGATCAAATATCAATTTTTAAAGAAAACGCATGTAGACATCTTCCCCCAATTCCCCTTTACAAGTTTATGAGAATGATTCCCTACAAGAAACAGTTGTAGAATGTGTTGTTAGTCTGGGTAGACTAGAGAAACAAATCCATAGAAACTCATATGTTTATAAGAAAGAGTTTTATATGAGGGATAATTGAACATTATGAAAGTATTGCAACCTAGTCCAGCTCAAGTTCATAAGTCTCATACCAATCTATAAAGACCTCGTCAGACTCACAAAACATATGAAATGACACCAAATACAGGATGATCACAGGCAAGTGGTTAGAATGTCTTTGGATCCAGTGGCCCTGTAAGCATCTCAGTGCTAGCAGGGGTCTTCATGTGGCTTCTCCAGCTAAGGGATACTAGAACAACTCCACGTGTCTTGTCAGTAAAGTGTCTTCCAAGGAGTGAATAGAGAGAGAGAGTAGTCTTCTGCCTCCAAGGAGGAAAAAAAAAAATCCAGATTTCTGAGAATTCTCAGGAGAAAAACCACGCCACACAGAGGCCTCATTGGTATGATTCAATTGACAGACTAAACTTCACTCCTTCACTCTCAATGCTCTCAAGACTCAATCTCTAACTTGAATGGTTAGCAAGCATACAGTGTTGAAAATCTAAGGGAATTTTCATGGTGTAGGACAACAAAGCTGGGCTTTGAGACTCAAAAACAATCTCTAATGAACACATAGAGAATGAGTTGAGAGAATTAATTTCTCAACTTTACACCTTTCTTTATACCTGAGTTCTTATCACTTGATTCCATCAACTAGAAGCAAGAGGTTATAACACAATTGTATCTTACTCTGTATGGACCAAATTCTCAAGGCATAGAGGGTGATAGAGAAGTATGGAGAATTAAAGTTGTTGTCTCCCCTGACAACATGCCCAAAGTATGTAGGATGAAGTCTTACTATCCTTCATTCTAAGTACTCTGGCCTTATTTCTTCCAGCACAGATTGGTTTGTCCTTTAAACATTCTATGGCACTTTTCATATTCTTCTCCCACAGCACAATCATATAGTATATACAGTACAATATATAGTATGATTCAATGTAAAATTTAATATGTCAGTAGCTTATATTTTTTTTGATGTTTGCCACTACATACTGAAACAGTTATGCAAATTGGATAATTAATTCAATTAAACAATTGAATACTGTTTCTATTTAAATACCTTAAATTATATAAGGATATTTTTGTTGAGTACCTTTGGACTGATTCCTGTTTGTAGTGAGTCTATGTACAATAGAATTATTGTCTGGTTTTGTTCTTATAGTTATTATTATCCTTGAGCCCATTGCTACAGTCAAAAATGTCAATCCTTCTTGTCTAGGTTTTCATCCTTTTTTTTGATTTTCTACTTTGTGAAGCATGATAGTCCATTCTGACAATGCGTTCTAAGTACATAATACTAGACTCTATCCTCATTTCTAATGAGCTTTATGATTGTACTTCCTTCAAGATAGACCTGTTTGTTTTACCTGTCCAGAGAACTTTAAATAATATATGCCTCCCCCATAATTCCAGTATATCTGTTCTTTCCCAGTGTTCTGTAGGCATTATCCAGATTTCACACATATTTGAATTAATTAAAAACATACTGCTTGAGTCAAACTCCACAAAGACCTCAAAGTTACATCTTTGACTTTAACTTGATCTTGTGCAACAG
Source organism: Nesogale talazaci (assembly GCA_004026705.1). Classification (NCBI taxonomy): domain Eukaryota; kingdom Metazoa; phylum Chordata; class Mammalia; order Afrosoricida; family Tenrecidae; genus Nesogale; species Nesogale talazaci. Next base: position 76,095 of record PVJH01001235.1, read on the forward strand.
CCTTGCCAATACAATATATCATTGGCTTATTGATGAATACTTTCATTAGCACTCATTGTGGCTCTAACTAGGATGAAGTCCTTGACACCTTCAATCCTTTCTCCATTTATCATGATGTTGATTATTTGTGAGGATTGTTATGCTTTTTAGAAAATTGAGTTGCAACCTATACTTCAGTAAGTTCTTTAATTCTTCTTTGCTTTCAGTTAGCAAAGATATCACCTATATATCACTGGCTATTAATAAGCCTTCCACCAATCCTGATGCCATGTTTTTCTTTATAAAGTAGAACTTCTTAGATTATTTGCTAGCCATTCAGATTTGAAAAGTATGGCAAAAGGATGCCTTTTCTGATTTTTTCCATGCACAGCCACCATTTTGTTCTCTTGAAATGACCGCCTCTTAGTCTGTGTACAGAATCCATATGACCATAATTATGTCTTCTGGGATTCCTGTTCTTCTCAATGTCATATATAGTGTGTTATGATCCACACCTTCAAATACAAGTCATAATTTTCTGATGTTCTTTACTTTCTCCCAAGATGCATCTGATGTGAATAATGAAAATCCTCATATTGCATCCTCTTCTGAATCTAGCTTCAAATGGTGAAAATAAATGTGGTGAATATAAATTTCAAGCTCAGCAGGAAAAAATGACCCCTTTAAATCCTCCTATGAGACTGTGCTGCTTAGTCAAAACTGTTGAAAGGTGGCCTGGGTTGATGTAAGTTGGCAGAATAGACATTAGAGACCCAAAATAAGGAGGATAAAGGCATTGAGTGGCTGGCTTACAAACTCTCATGGGTGGGGAATAGTTTGATAGAATTTTGTTGTAGGTGTTCAAATAACTGCAATTGTTAAATATAGATTATTTTTGTTTTGTTTGCTTATATAGTATTATGTTTAAATGAGGTTGCCAAATTTCGAATTACGTGTATTTTAGTTTTATTCTCTTAGACACAAATTGGATTTTACTATTGTCTTTGTTTTTAGAATTATGCATGGCTAAGCAGTTTTGTAAAAGTGTCAAGATGACAAGGAGTGTTAGTGACATAATTTCTTGGCAAGTTGAAGTATAGAGGTAGAGTGGAGCCGGTCAAAAGGAGGGTCCTAGGGAAACGATGCTCTCTCTGTTTCACCTATCTGCTGTCAATTAACTCAGAGACTGTCAGAGACACTGCTCTTGGCACCATACAACTCGGTACCCATCGGTCTGTGATTTGCCTGCATTCTGCTTCATTGCATGGGCTGCTGGAGACTGGAGAGAGGTTTATGGACTAATCTTGGACTTATGGCCTTATAGAGGATGTATGGACTTGATCTGGACTGGACTGCGATGTTTGCTTGAAATAGAATTACCTTGTGATCTAAAGCTCTCTCATATAGTCCATATAGCCTAACACATTGATTTTCATGCATTCCATTTAATTTTGATGACTTCTAGTTTTCCTATAATATTAATTAATTCATTCCATATTCCAGGTATTATTAGATGTTTGGAGCCATCTCTTCACATTTCCAGTTGTGCCTTATCAGTAAGTGAAGGTCCTTCAAATTTGCCTCTGTTCAAGCCATTTAGGCAGACTATATTTAGAGGAAACAGCTCTTGCTGAGTCCCATGTAACATGAAAGTCTCATCACCTAGTACTACATCGGACAATGTTTCACTGCTGTTGTTGATTTTTCTGTGGCTGATTCTTAAAAGTGGAGTATCTGTTTCTTCTTCTTAGTTTTTTAAATTCTGGACGCTTCACAGAAACTGGTTAATCATGGGTCACCCTGCTGGTATTTGAAATGCCCACGGCATGATTCCAATCATCACAGCAACACGTAGGATCCACCTGTGTGACAAGCTGAACGGAGAGTGGTAGGAGTTAAGAACAGTGCTACCTAAATGAAGACTTCTAAGCTCTTGAACATATTACAAGTCCTGTATCCCTAAAGAAGAAAGCGGTACATTCCCGGGATTATACTGAGATACGATCACCAATTAACACATGTAAACATTTCTAATACTAAATCGACTGATTAGAATTATGACTATTACATGAAAAGGGCTTAAAATCCATCACGTTTAAAATGAAATAAAAACAAGATAAAGCCAAAATAGCTGAAAATCACAGCACTGTTTCAGGTCCACCAGAGAATTCCAGTCAGGGGACTTGTCAATAGAGGAAATGATAAACACAATGTAGTCATACATAAAATGGAATGCTACTCAACCAGTAAGATAAGGGGAATTTGATACATGCTCTAAGTTGAATGGCGCTGGAAGACATTTTGAGACAAATATTCTGTCCTCAGTAATATCAAGAAACAAGAAATGGTAAGTGTATAGGGATGGATGGAAGGATGAAGGATAATATTACTTATTAAGTACTGAATCACAATTAGTAGGGGTACAGTTGCATAGATACTTAAAGCTACAATTATAGCAAATACTAAATATAGACCAATGCCTAGTCCATTATCATAAAACCTCATATTATTGATATTTTAAAACAATAAAGATCATTTAACTTTACTTATTATAGCATGTCTTTCAAGATGAAAAATTACAGACCTGCTAAAATTTGGCAAGGGGAAGTGAAGAGACAAAACAATTATTGGCTTCAGCTATAACAGATTTTAAAATAATCAGATAATATAGAATAAATACAACAAATATGCTAAGCACTCTAGAAGACCAAGTGGTCAACATTCAGAAACAGATGTGTAATATTAAAAAAGTGAAGGAATCTTTAAAAAGGGATAAAAGAAAATTATCAACACCATATGTACTATAACAGAAATGAAGATGGCTTATCGATACAATGAATGCAATAGAAAATTAATCTGTGAGCTTCAAAAAATTCCATAGAAAACTACCAAACTAAAGTGCAAAGAGAAAAGAGAATGGAAATAATGTACAAAAGTTATGAGTTAATTTCAAAAGTTATATATAACTTGGGTTATATTATTTAGAATACCAGTATGAGACAAACAAGAAAACACAGTGAGAGAAATAGTTAAAGTAATGTTGTTAAGGAACTTTCTAAAATTAGTGCCCAACACCCACTCTTATGTCTAGTTATTTGAAAGAACAGCCAGAAGGCTAAATACTAAAAAGTATAGACTATGTGATTATCAAATTCAGACTGGCAGAAAACAAAAGTTCAGGGAAAATCTTAACAGAAGTCAGAGAGATAAAACCACAAGTTAAGCAAAAAATTCTTTCTGCGAAGAACAAGAATAAGGACTGCATTAACAGAAACAAGATGAAGGTGGTATGATGTATTTATGATGTTGGAAAAAAAAAGCCTCAAATTTAGAAATTCATATCCAGAAAACATCCCTCAAGAGTGAAAGAGAAATAGACTGGCTTAATTATCAGCTCCTTTCATACAAGAAATAAGAAAATGAATTTTTCATGATAAGTGATAGCTCTCACACTTTGGAATCACATAAAGCAAACAATAGCAGTGGCAAAAGAATAAGTTGAAGTAAGCAAGGTTTCATCATTTGGTTATTCTGCAGTGTTCTCGGGATTGGCTGTGTAAAGTGCGAGTAAGGATAGTACCGCGGGCTCTTGGAGCCAGTGGAAGTTGTTGCTAGGTGACGCAGAGCTCGTTCTAACTAACATTCCAAGGTCACTTTCTGAAGAGTCCACGCAGAAGACAAAGTATGATCTTATATAATGTGTATATGTGGGCTTGTCAGATCCTTCTGTTAGCAATCTTCTTTCTAGGAAGTTACAAACGTTATACAAGTGTTTGGAAAATGTCCATGGACTGGATTACATTTTCCATGTAGATAAGGTCCATAATATTCTTGGAGAGATGGTGATGGGGGATGGTATTGGAGATCACCGTGAATATGATCGTAAGACAAATTGATGATCAAGATAAAGGAGAGAAATCCGAGGCTGGCTTAGCAGGAGTCTCAGCCCATGCTATATCAACGGATTTTCCTGAGATCCCAATAAAGATGAACACCTGGTGATATCAGTATAAAAGTGCCAAAGCTGACCTCTTTTTAATACCTTTTTAAAAAGCCAAAGTTTACTCCCTGATAAAGTCCAGCAAAGGGTGTGGGGGAGAGGGAAGTCAGCCAAGTTTACCATCAGCTGTTTAGCAATCATAGAGGAGGAAAAATTTGACTTTTGGTTTCGGATTTAAGTCAAGGTGCTGTACAGAATTTGTGCAAAATCAGTATGTGAAATTCAATGTTCTTTTCTTCCTCAATGATTTTAAAGAAATTGAGTAGTTTTGGTGATTGTTGCTTTCTTCTCTTTTCTAAACTGCATTCCCCTGTCCACCTGAGGCCTGTCTCTATGTATTGGCTATTACAGTATTTTTAAAAGTGTTTGAGATGTTTCTCTAAATATGTACAACCCAAAATGTTTCTGTTTTGTATGAATTACAAATACAACATGCCTTAACTCCTCCTCAATTTGTCATAATTGTTATTTAAAGAACCAACTATGCATTGCATAAAAATATTATAGCCTTTACCTCGTGGTTTTAATAAACTCCAAGGTAACTGGACTTATAAAGTACCTTTCTCTTTGCCTGACATATACTTTAGCACTGCTTGTATGACCTTTTGATTTAACAAAGTAAATAAAAGTATATTTGATCATTATTAAAATAAAGAGAGAGGTACAAATTAGAATAACAATGAGATACCTACCACTCACACTGACATGCTTAACAAAATTAAACTTAAAAAAAGAGAAAATAATAAATAACAAATGCTGGAGTGAATGTGAAGAGATTTGAATGCTCATATGTTGCTAGTAGGATCATAGAATTTTAGAAACACTATGGAAAACAGTATATTGTTTCCTTAAACAAACACAAATGGAATCACTCTACTTGATATACACTTTAAGGAAATAAAGAATAAAACACAAATAGACATGCCAATATTTTTGCAGCGATTTTGATGATAGGGAAAATGGATACAATTGAAAAATCCTATCTGTAGAGAAATAAATGAACAAAATCTGGTCTACACATGCAAGGGAATATTATGCATCTTTAAAAAACAATGATGAATCTGTCATGCACCCCATGACATGGACAAAATTGGATGACATGATGCTCAACAAAGTCAATATCATAAAGAAAAAAATTTTATGATGCCATTATTATAAAGAAAGAAGGAAAAGCAAAAATGCTTTTCACACCAAAAGAAAAGACTTAAAAGACTATGATGAGGGCAGGGGTCTGGGATGCATGGGAGAAGGAACGGATAGAAGGTTGAGGCTGGAGAATGGGTGGGAAAAAGAAAATATAAAAATAAGAAAGAAAGAACTACATATATTGCGGGTGGGGAAGGTAATGAGATACTGTCAGTTTCTCATAAGATACTGTTTTAATGGGTCACTGTTTTAATAGGATGCTGTCACTGTTTTGGGATGTGCAAATATATATGGTAAATTTTTCTATGTAAGGGTTACATTCCATATATAAAGGGAAAATGGTTCAAATCTAGCAGCGGCTCTCAAGAGCAGCACTGGGTAGCTCCCACCAGAGGGCAGTGATGCCAAAAAAAAAAAAAAAGAGAGAGAGAAAAGGGTCACAGCTCTACAAACCGTCCAGTTTCCTTAACCAACAGCCCTAAACATTGATCTAAGTGGGAAGGAAAAGTAAAATTCAAACTGACAAATTATTTTGTGACACACAAGCTAGTTTCAAACAAACAAAAAACACAAACATGAACATAGACTAGATTAATTCTTCAGAGTTACCCACAAGTCATATTCATTGCTAGTTTAGAATGCATCAGTCTTTGAGAAAAAGAATAAAAGAAGATTAATGTGACATATAGAGGGAAAGATAAATCCACGTGTGTTGACTATTTAATTTGCTCCTTCATTTAACTCTTCCGAAGGTGACGGCCCTAGATGGGAAGCTTTTCCTTGTCGGATGAATGACTTCATTAGGATATCAAAAGTAAAATCATTGTAGATGGACAGGACCATGAGGACATAGCAATTCCTGGAGGAGGAAGATGGATGGGAAACATCGTAACACTTGCCGTGATCTCCTTCTTCACGCACTCCTCTGATTGTCGTTTAGCTGTTCCATCCACAGAGTGCTTACCTCTTTGCCTTACTAAAAAGTGATATTGAATCGAAGAGAGGCTGCGAAGCCTCTGTTGAAGTAACAAGGAAAGCATCCAAATCACAAAGGTGCCCTGGCCCCCAAACAAAAGATCACAACATCTCCTATCTTTTCATGCACCCTATTTTCAGACCATAAGATGCACCCAATTTTTTAGAGCAGAAAAGCGAGAAAAAAACTGAACTAAATAGTACAAGTATACTAAAATATTTATTAAAATAAAGCAAAATACGGTAATATTTAACAGCATAAACTCAACAGTTGTGTTAAGAACCATGAACACTTTCATTAACAAATGAGGGGAGACATGCACTGTGTGATCATGTGATCTGACTGACATTGGGATTCCAGGAGGCGGGATTTTCTCCAAACACACCGCAATCCACAGCGTGCAAACAGCAGCAGACAGTAAGAGGGCACATGGGATCATAAACACACATGTTATGGGTTACCACACCTTCAGACCATAAGATGCACCCTTGTTCTTCCCTCAATTTTATAGCAAAACAAATGTGTTTATGGTCTGACAAGTAGGTATAACATTACAAAACATTTCTTGCTATGTTTTTTTGAAATGGCCTCCCTATATTAGAGAAAGTAACTGATTTTTTTAAAAAAACTTCCTTGGATAGACAGATAATTCCCTTGAAATAATGCTTTAAGTATTTAGAATATGTGTTGTTGACCAGGGAACATTGAACCAATTCTTTCATTAATCAAGATCCAAACCCCTTGGCCAATACAGGTGTAGCTCACTTTTCAAAGAACATTGCCCACTCTGTGCTTGTAATTTTCTTATAGGTTTGAGCTTCATTATGCTCCATAAGAACATTAAAGAATATTCTATTTGTACAGCATATCTGGATGTTAAGTGTACGTGTGTTTTTAATAGAAAGGGCTTCAGAAGACACACTTTTTGTATCCTGCACTTTATAGGTACATAAGTTTGATTGTGACAAGAAATATTGCCATCCTAATAAAATACACACACACAAACTCATGTACGTATACATATTGGAAAGTGATTTGAAAATACTGAAATGTTTCATGGTATTGACATTCTCCTTAGTGTCATATCTTATTTAATATGTTGTGGACCAAGCTGTGTGGGTTAATTATAGCCTGTGCTCCAGAAAAATCTCCTAATAATTACAGATATTTTTCTGCTGCTGTCTTCTAGGGGAAAATGTAAACAATTACACAAGTTGGAATCCTAAGAAGAGCTATGTATTCCAAATATGTGCTTGCAGGCTTCCACAGGGACTTTGTTTCAGCTCATTTCTGGGGTAAGTGACCTGCATCTACACTGTGAAGTTTTCTCGGGTCTCAAGGGCTGAAGCTGTTATATAAAAACAATGTATTATTCAATGGGTGATTTTATGAGAGAGCAGCATCTGTACACTTACAAACACTGACAAAGGTTAAAAGTGAAAATGGAAATCCAGCCAGTAAGGGCTTGCGCCAGTAAAGAAGGAGCAGTTTCATCTCTAGGTTATGCTGGGGCTAAAGGTTGCTCAATCTATTACTAGGATTCAGGGTCCCTTCCCTGTCTTCTGCCTCTGGCGTGATAATTTGAGTTGCAAAAAAAAGTGACTGCTTAGCTCACATTTCTCTTTAACCTCGCGGTTTGCTTCATCATTGCTTCATGAAGTGGTGCCACTAGCTTTTATAATATTCCAAAGGCATCCGTAAGAGGATTCCATCCCTCATTTCAGACATCCACAAAATGAAGTTTGGGTATCAACAGTCACTTTCAGCTTTAAAAAGCACACCCCTACATGCCCTGCTGTCAGATCAAATAACATCCAGGGTCTGAAAACTTTGTTTCCAAACAAGCAGCCATCCCAGTGTGATTCCAACTAAATCCCCACGGAAGGAGAGCATCAGCATCTATGATCAAAGGGTTGTAATTTTATAATCCAAAACTGAAAGAGGGTATAGTATCAGTGCTTAAATGGTGAGATTCTGGTTTGCAGAAGGCCAGGGATGACAGTGAAAGCCCAAAGTACATTTTCAAGAACTACACAGGAATTAAATGCTCAGTGACTTCCCTCTAGCCATAATTGAGGGCTGAGAGCACACTGGTTACCAAACAGAGAATACTAGACCGGTGACTATAGTAGATCAGAATGATAAACCTGTCTTGAACGGTTAAGACCCTGTCACTTGCTCTCTTCTCTGATTCATATTTGGCTAGATGTGGTTTTTCATTCTCTTTCTCTCTGTGTGTTTTCATAATGGGGTTCATCTCTGATGTAGTTTGTCATTGAGGGGTAGTCTTCTTGAATCTTTGTTAGGGGAGGGTTATCAAAGCAAACAAGCTGACTTATAGGGACCCTTAGGACAGGAGAGAACTGCCCCTTTGGGTTTCCCAGACTACAACTCTTTACAGGAGTATAAAGCCCCCGCCTGTCTCTGGCAAAATGGAACATGTAAGCACCCAATGCTACACGGGCTCCAGAGAAGGTCAGAGAAACCGTAACATTATCTTTAGAAGTGTAGCCCTCGAAGTCAAGAAACTAGCTTTCTATTTAAATATTTTTTTTAACTAAGGTTTTTTCTGATATCATTAGATGACTGTTTCCTGGACAACCAGTTGGAAACATATCTTTATCTGCACTCATTTCATGGAAAACGGACTGATCAGAATTCATAAATTATTTAACCATATGATTAATATCACATGCAAGTAAAATTTCATTGAAGATCATTCAAAAATGGTTGCATTCGTGCATGAAGGGAGAGCTGTCAGAAGGTCAAATGAGAGTTTGAAGGTGACGTGAAACAAAAGTTTCATTTCTAACATCAAATGACTCTTGACTGACACTAGTGAACATTAGAAATATATTTATTTTGTGTTTTATTAACTATGCAAAGGCACTGTACTCTGTGGATCATAACAAACTGAGGCTAACCTTGAGAAGAATGGAAGTTCTAGAACACTTCACTGTGTTCATGTGGAAACTGTACACGAACTAAGAGACATCTTTTAATAGAATAAGGGAACACTGAATGGTTTGCAATTAAAAGAAGATGCGTGCCAGGGTTTTATCCTTCTGTAAGGCTTATTACTGCAATGCTAATCAAATCTGAGAAATTGGATTTTATGTAGAAGAACATGCTATCAGAATTGGTGGAAGCCTCATTAACAATGTGTGATGCATACATGATACAACTTGGTTTCCTGAAAGTGAGGAGGACTTGAAGCATTTGCTGATGAAAATCAAAGGCTGCAACCTTCAGTATGGATTCTAACTCGATGTAAAGACAACAACATCTTTATAACTGGACTAATAGACAAAATCATCATAAATGGATAAAATATTAAAACTTTTAAGGATTTTATTTTCCTGGGATCCATAACCAGTGCTCATGGAAGGAACAGTCAAATAGGTCCTGGACTTCTCTGAAGTGGATTAGAAGCAATTTATCACATTAGTAGTTGATCTTGATATTGTCCAAATATCTGCTGCAGATAAAGAGACATGGATTTGTCCAAACACTTTAACATTTTAAGGTGGTGGACACAGGAATTTGCATTTTTAAAACATAAAATTCCCAAACTCTCATGCTATAAAAAGGAGTTTGATAAAATGAGTGAAGTCAGAAAGAGAAAGCAAGAGAAGACACTTTTCAGAACTAAGACAGTGTCCCTCATTGCAGAGATCTTGTTCCCCAGGGGGCCTTACAGAACCCCCTATTATCACTCTCTGTCTTTGCACAAGATTAGGGTTTGTTTGAAGTGAAAAGTTGGACTTGTTCACCATAATGTCAAACAATACTTTGTTCAGAGAATTTTCATGAACACTGAGCTCTTGGCTATCTTAACCAAACTAAGCCCCCCAAAGTCTAAAGCTAAAGTTTCTCCCAAGGTGGGGGGATACAGACCTGTCACTGCTCCAGCACTTAAGCATTTGTTTTCAATTTCTGAGGAACCTCTGGTTTTAGAGCTTTTGCTTTGGTTAACTTAGAAACTGGCAAGCAGAGATCCCCTTATTTCTTAGTCCTTACTTCTGTAGTAGGAAATGGGGATAGAGATGAAAGTACTTTCCACTAGAGTGTAGAATAAATAGGACCAGGGTTTGGCATCTGATGATTTTTGGGGGGTCTAGTTGTTTCACAACCCTAGTGCATCTGAAGAAGGGCATTTTATTTATATGAGTATGAACAATCATCTGAAGCAAACATTTCACTGAATGCTATCTTCAATAATTTTTTATTAATGGCACACTTTCAGTTGTTTTTAAGAAGAGAATTTGGCTCATGAAGGAATGTACAAAGAAGGAAGAGGGTCAATTCTGAAGTCATGAATAGTGACAAGTGAAATTATATGAAGAAAGAAAATCAATCCCGCCAAATGAAAAAGGGCAAAGGAGGAGTCAACCTAAATGAATCATTACCCACTGGAATCCAATTCCTCTACATTTGTGAGCTAGAGTCTGAAATAGGCTTCAAATGCACTATCTGTAATGAAATATTATCAATGCATTTCTCACCAGCTTTAGACATAATGACCCGTGCTCTCCAGGTATGAGCTTCACTTTGAAGAGAAAGAGATTTTGGAATTTCACGGGAGAATCTTGCTGAAGGTTGTTGTTGTTTTTTTCCCTTCCCCTTTTGTTTATGTTCAAATAACTCTGAGATGGGTGGGTTTTTGAGTCAGACACTGCAAAGTAATCTGATAAAGTAACAGGAGTTGGAAAATAGTAGTGTAGTTCCAATTTGAGTTAAATTGGTACTCCCATCCAAACTGACTTTAGTCCAAAATTGACTTGATGAGCAGTCTACCCCAGGTAACCTATGCATCTTCTCTACCCATCCCTTTCCTCTTTCAAAAGCTGCGTCTCTTACCTGTCTTCTCTTCAAACCTTCTCTGCTAAACATCTATGTGGCAAGTGGGGAGATTTTCACTTTGTTGGCTACATGAGAGAATAGTTATATTTCCTTAAAAATAATGTAATGTCTTAATTTTCACCTATCTGATTAAACTGGGAGTGTGAACTAATTAAAAAAAAGAGGATCCAGAGGAAACCATTAGCAGAACTGACTACCTCAAGGAAACGTATCCTAGTATTAATTAAATAATTTAAAATTTTACATCTTGGGAAATAACTAGCTAAAGCTGCCATATTTCATTGTATTTTATTTAAATTTGGCACCTACGCTGGTACACAAGTAAAGTGAAAATGATTTTTCTAGAACTCACAATTGGCACATTGCCATTAGAAAAGGGTAATTGCCATTATGTGCACATATTCTCAGTAAAGTTAGGTAAGGAAAGTCCATTTGCTGGAAAAGTTGATGCTCAGTGACATATTGATGTATGTTTTCTAAGAAACCATGTGCTTAGCCGAAGACAGTGCCTATTACTATAATCACGGAGTTAAAGGACACCATAGAAATTGTATGGTAGGGTCACGTTTAAACAACTGCAACGGGTTCAGCTAAAATAAAGGGCTGTTCCTCCCAGCGATTGGTAGGCCCTTCATTGCAGATCTACAAATTGGTTTTTAAATTGAGAATGATAGTGTGAGGTCAGATATAAGGAACAAACTAAAAGAATTAGGAGGGTAGAGAAAAGACATTAGGATGCGGGAGTAGGTTGGGGGCCATTGCTTTGAATGAAGAGGATGGGGCTGAAAAAGTGGGATCTTTAGGTCTGTATAAAATGTTTCTGACATTTTGCATCAGAGCCAGGTTATTTGTGTGTGTGTGTGTGTGTGTGTGTGTGTGATGAAGAACAAGACCTGATTGACAGTCAATATCCAAGCAAACTGATGTTGGGGGTTGGGGGCGGGAGGCTACTTCTAAAGGAGATTTGTATGATTTTTGCCACTGCTTCATCAGGTTCCCTTCTCATCTTCCATGTTCTACTGTCTCATACCCTCTCAAAATGCATATTCTATTTAAGAATGAGTGGGTCTTTTATTTTTTTAACTTTTTCTTGTGGCATCACTGCCCTGGAGGGAGTAGGAAGCCCAGCCTTGCTCCTGGAGACCTGCTGGATTTGTCCTGCACACAACCACTGCACCACCAGGGCTCAGCCTTGAGTGTGTTTTTTAGACCATGATTTTAAAACTAAGAATGAAGAGCAAAACTGTAACAGTATGAATATTTCATTTTCCTAAAGGTTTCCTATCTTTCAAAAATATCCAAGAGCAATTTTCATTATCTTTTCATTCATTTTTTGCTTAAACTTTGTGAAGCCCCTCATACACATTACCCCTGAAAACATATTAAATTCAGCCTTTTAAAAGGTATTTTAAATGATGCATTATCATCATCATTATTTGATGTTATTTTTATTGAAGAATTCAGAGATGCACCCACTTTGAACTTCAATAAATTTCACAAGCTGTGTTGGGATTCTATAACCTCCGCTCAACAGACATCATTCAAAATATAAGAAAGCACAATATATGCCTAAAGAATTTAATGTAAAAATAGAGCAATATTTATTTACCCATAATTTGTACTTGCCCATGTAATGCAAAGAATCATATTTTCATGAGATTATTTTTTTCTTAGACTGCCACTTCAGCTAGATTTGACATAAGGTTCAGATTAATCATCAACACAGCTGGGACAATACTAAAGAAAAGAAGAGAAGAGAGAGATTTAATTTTTATTAGTCTGTGATATTCTTTAGGAACTGCTCACTGCCTGACTTTCCCCCATGTGCCCTTCCTGAGCTCTGGGCTGCAGGATGTATCAAAGGTTATAGCTTCAAAAAAAAAACTCCAAATGTCTAAATACGAACATCTACAAATTACATTGAATCTCTTAGTGAGGATCATGATGTACCAAAATAAGGGTCTTTTAAAAAATCATTGCCATCAAGTTGTTTCTGACTCATACCAACCTTACAAGGACAGGGCAGAACTGACCCTGTGGGTTTTTGAGCCTGTAAACAGTTACCAGAGTAGAAAGCCTCATCTTTTTCCCATGGAACGTCTGATGGCTTCAAAGAGCTGACCTCTCAATTAGCAGCCCAGTACATAGCCACAGTGGCACCAAACTCTTACTAATTCAGACCTAATGACACTATAGGTAGTGAAACCCACTGATCATTCCAACAGGAGATTACCTGCTTCCATCCAGATTTGCAGTCTCTTAAACCTTATGAAGAATTCTACTCTGTCTTGGAGGGGGCCGCTGAGCTGGAATTGCCTTGATGGCAATGGGTCTGGTTGTTTAGATCCAACGATGAGAGTTGGTGATAAAGGGAATGATAGAACAGGTTGTTAGAGATGGCCTCACTAAACGAATTTGTAAGTAATGCTGCCGACTTAAAGTCATCAAGGCACTTCTGACTCATAAAGACACTACTGGATGGAATAGAATGGCCCCTGTGGGTTTCCAAGACCATAACTATTTATAGGCACAGAAATCCTCATCTTCCTCCTGGTGAAGTGGATAGTGAGTTTGAACTGCTGGCTTGATAGTTAGTAGCTCAACCCATAACCCACTGCCCCAACAGGCTTCTGCAGATGGTCTTTGTTTGATAAAAATAATGAAAGGACACTTGATATGTAAGCCTTGATCCAATTCATTCCATCTGCTTTTATCTGTTTTACACACCAGAATTTAATACACAGAATCCATTATAGTACATCAAATTAATATATTCATAAGACTATTAAAACTCTAGGAACCAGAAACTCTGGCTTAATACTTTCAATTTTTACAGATAAGAATAATTATAATTTATTTAATGCTCACTACATTCTAGGTTTTGGCCATTCATTAATTTATTTCTATAGCAATCTAATAGATTTATACATATTGATAGGTCTCTTGCAGCCTGACCTTTAAGCACATGCTGTTTTTATAATAGAAAAACGTTTATATGTCTCTCCAGTTTCTGTCTCTATGCTTATCCATATATTTCTACTTAGTTCACAAGCTAGTTAGTCATCTATCATTCATCCGCACATCTGGCTGGCTACCATATACCAACTATCATGGAGTGTTCTTCTGAAGTAAAAGTTATGTGAAGTGGTATTTACCCTTATGCAATTTCTTTTGATAATTTCCATTTGATTCTGTTCTATTACATTTTTATTAAAATTGTTCAAAATGCTTGCAGAAATGTTAATGAAAATGCACACAAACCTTTGGGTATAGTGCATGGGGTTTATTATTTCTGAGTAATATTAGCTTTGTTTACTTTTATTACTGTTAACTCTTTCACCCATTAATATTTCAAAATACTTTTAAGGATCATATCCAGCATTTCCTACTTCTCTACTTGTCATAAAGAATTAATTCTTACAAGTAGCAATAAATATAAGTCATAAACTCAGTTATGTGAAACATTTATTTATTTAGCATGAAGTTTTATATTATGCTATGTGTTTTCTGAATATAAATGGATATTTCCTCAGGGGTGTGACCTGCTTTCAATATAAGTGGCAATTTGAAAAAATGTGCTTGTTTCTTGGTCTGTCTGAATTCTGCATCTGGCTCATTGATTTTGAGTTCTGTGGACCAAGCCAATGGCCTGCTGATCTTCATAGTCATCTGCATCCTGCTGTCTTCCCCATCCACCTAGGATGAATTCACCTGTGCTGCCACCAGGCTCTCATCTTCCTCCTGATTTTGATTCATCAGACCATCACAGCTAAGCATGTGAGGAGAATCCAGCCTCTCACTCATGGCCTTGGAATTTGCCCAGACTTGGAACTATCTAGATTTCAACTCAGTGTAAAGAAAATAAAAAGATCATAGCAATCATAAAATCATCACAATCATAGACAAAGTTATGATAAATGAAATAAAAGTTAAAGTTGTCAAAGATGTCATTCTCTCTTGGTTCTACAGTCAATGTTAGTAGAAGCAGCAGACTGTAAATCAAAGAATGATTGCATTGGGAAATCTGCGGTACATGACCGCTTTCAAGTGTTGAAGAACTAGGATGTTACTTTGAGAACTAAGAGGTGCCTAACTCAAGTCATGGTATTCTCAATGACTTCATATTCACATGAAAAACTAGAAGATGAATAAGGAAAATAAATTAAGAATTATGATTTTACATTATGGAAGTATTGGAGAATATTGGGACTATTATGGATAACCAGAAGGACAAAAAATATGTCTTGGAAGTTATGTACTTTGTACAAATTACATGACCAATCGGCCCCTAGAAAAAACACATCATTCTGTAAACAGAGGATCTTTTTAAAATAGAAAGACCCTCAAGGATATGGATTGACACACTGGCTACAACAGTGTATTCAAACACATCAATAACTGTGAGAATGTCAAGGACCAGGAAGTGTTTTGTCCTGTTGTGCATGGAATTTCTATGAGTTAGGATGAATGTGATAACACTTGCCCACAAAGATATTAATTCTCTAAAGTGCTTTTATTTTATTATACCAATGAGGGACAAATATTGTCACTAAAGTCAGTCTCTGATTGTGTTTAGTCAGTCAGAAGCTTTTGAAGTTTGGATTTTATAGACATGCTCCTTGTTGTGCAGTGGTTATGCATTGGGCTGGAATCCACATAGTCTACTGTTCTAAACAATCTGCAGCTTCATGAGAGAAAGGTTGGGATCCCTACCTCCATAAATAATTACAGTTTTGGAAACCCACAGTGATTTGCTGTGAGTCACCACTGACATGATGGCAGTGAATTTAGTTTCTATAATAGTGTTTCATTATTTGATCTCTATGTTTGTTTTGTTGCATTTATGGAGGTATATGTGAACAGCTTATGACTGAAAAGTATTGTCACAATTTATCCCTAATATCTTAAGTTAAATTAAATGTGTATTTGCAAAAATTTGAAAGTAATTTTAATAAATAGAATGTAAAGTATGAAAAATGCACAAATTTGTATATGAAAAACTGGAAAATTCAGAGTAAAGTTCTCATTTCAAAATGTTTTACATATTAATACTTAGTACTATAAGGTGTTTCATTTGTATGTGCAAATTTATTCAATAAAGCTCTGTCTTTGTCTCTTATGTATTCATTTTCTTTCTTATAATGGGCACTGGTAGCTCCATTTTGAATTTCTCAGCTGATACATGAAGAAATAAGTTTCTATTTTGGATAACATGTAAGCTCATGAATAGTACTATCAAAATATGGAGCGTGTGGCAGTTATGTGCTAATGTTTATTTCACGATTGAGATGTAGGGGTGGATTCTAGCCTGTTAATCTGGAGATAGCCATTGAGTTGCCAATGAGGCCTCCATGTGGGCATGTCTTTCTCTTGAGACTTCTGGGAAATCTCGCGATATTTCCCTCATGGAGATGAGATGCTATCTCCCCAGTTATTGGGAGCTAATCTCAGAGACGATGAATTATGGACAAGACAATATGGCAGCATCCCAGGAGCAGGAGGAGGCGGAGGAGAAGCCACACAGCCTTACCCTGATGGAACAAGAACTCTGAATCTGGAGAAGCCATGTGGAGACCCCAGCCAGTGCAGAGTTGCTCCTACTACCACTGGATGCTGTTTATGGACCCTGAGCCCTGGAAATGAGGAGCCATGAGGGAACCCCAGTCAGCGCCTAGACTCTGTATCCACTGGCCTGTGACTTCGTAAGTCGGAAGGAGATATAATAGACTGGTATCAGACATATGGGCTAATATAGGACTTATGGCTTTGAACTGGACTGGGTTGGGATGCTTCCTTAATGTCCCATTCCTCTTGTTTTTAAATCTTACCCTTATATCCATATGCATGTCTATGCATTTTGTTTCTCTAGTCTACCCAAACTAACACAGAGCGACTTTAAAAAATCCTGAAAAATCCTTTCTGAAGCCCCATCAAAGAAAACAAAACATGCGTTGATAATATGTACTATGATGAAGTCATATTTGCCTTCCTTATTCTTTGTGGGATCAGGATTACTGTAAAGAATGAATAATCATATGTGTGATGGTCTATTTTTCTTTGAGGGAAAAGTCCCCAAAATTCTGTCTTAATATTGAAAATCATAAACTTCTTGAGTCAACACTCAAAATAATAACACTCATTACTCAAGATAATTAGTTTTTATTCTGCAATTGTCATGTTCAATAGGCAAGAATTACTTGTGCCCTACAAAAAGTACTATCCTGAAGATTCAATTCTGACTGGCTCAGTTCAAATATAGTAGTTTATATATTCATATGTTAAGTATGAAAGTTTTCTAAGGTTGTTTTTGAACCTATTACTGATTATAATAGCACATAGTTATGAAGTTAGAAAATGCAGCATTTTTCCTATTTGGATTTGTTATGGTTAGGGAAATGAGCTCATTTTTCTCATCCTTTATATTTTTGCTACTGTGGATTCAACAGTAGGCTGTTTCTTCAAACCACCACCTGCTCCGCAGGAGAGAGAAAAGGCCGCCTGCACCCATGCAAATATATGGTCGGTGAAACACTCATTATAGAGGCTCACATCAATAGACATTTAATAAACTCCCTGGTACTGGGCTTAAATGACATCAGGCATTGTAATTAAAAGACCAAACTTAGTAAAAAATTTAGCTATGTTTTATTTATCATGTTTTAGAGCTGGAAAACTATTTTTCTATGGATTATAAAACTTGATTAAAAAAACCCACTTGATTTTCAAAATATTAATGTCATAAAAATGTCAAAACCCTTGAAGTTGGGTCTGAACCATATATAAGGTAAGTTTATTTAAGTGCACTGAAATTTTATAACCATGCCTGAAAAGTGAAATATTCAAAATGCAAGAACAATAGAATTAGCTTACTTTGTTCTAAAGTTTAAGAGCTTACTGAGACAAACAAGGTTGAAATGAAAGGAAATTTGTTTTTGATTCTATACAGGATAGACTATTCTGGTAAAAAAATTTATCAATAATCAGTTGAGCTAACCTTTTAAAGCAAGCATCAAATTAATGGGGTGTGCAAACACAGGTTAAATAACTGTTTCTTATGGAGATGAGAGACACTGGAGGCTCAAACCAGTTGGGTTGTGGGATGACCATGAAAACATCATGCATAAAGAAAGCAATATTTAAGTGCTGAAAATGGACTTATCACTACAGAGCCAAAGATAATTACTCTGTAGGACATGGACATTTTTTCATTAAATATCCTTTACAAATTACAGTAGGAATTTCAGTTAAAAAGATATGCAAATTGGGCTGAGCCCTGGTGGTGTAGTGGTTGTGTGTAGGACTATGGTCCACAGGATTGGGAATTCAAATATAGCAGCAGCTCTCCAGAAGCAAAGTTGAGCCTCCTACTCCCACCAGGGGCCAGTGATGCCCTCCCCCCCACACACACCCACAAGATATACAAATCTAGCTCAGAAGCAACAAAGTTCACATCGAAGAAGCATGCCGTCTTGTATGGCCACAAAGTGTCAAAGGGATCAGTTATGAGGCTTCAAAGAACTCATAACCTTGAGTGCCCACCTTCCTGATATGATCACTGACGACAAATGTGTGTGTAAGCAAATGTGGTGAACTGAGCTGATGGTACCCAACTATCAAAAGCTATAGCATCAAAAAAAAAAAAAGTTATAGCATCTGGGGTCTTAAAGGCTTGAAAGTAAACATGCGGCTATCTAGCTCAGAAGCAACAAAGCCTACATGGAAAAAACACACCAGCCTGTGTGATGATGAGGTGTCGAAGGGATCAGGTATCAGGCATCAAAGAACTATATATATATATATATATAAAATATATAATATACTATATATATCATTATATATCATTATAAATGATGGGAAGTACAGATTGGGGACCCAAAGCCCAGCAATAGGTGAAGCGACATCCCTTTACGGAGGTGTTGCAGTGAGGAGATGAGCCAGTCAAGATACAGTATAGCAACAATGAAATAATATAGATTTGTCTAATATCCTAAGGCTATTCTTTAGTTTAGAATGTGGTCACTGAAATATCCTCATTTGAATGTGAAGAAGTCGATACTTATTATGATTTACAAATTTTCCCTGTAAAATACAATAAAAATACTATACTTAGGAATTTTAAAGTCTTAAGGACTATTTTTTTTAAATAATTTTATTTGGGCTCCTACAGCTCTTATCACAGTCCATACATCCATCATGTCAAGCACATTTGCACATTTGTTGCCATCATCATTTTCCAAATATTTTCTTTTTACTGAGCCTTGGTATCAGCTCCTTACTTTCCCCTCCCTCCCCCTACCTCCTTCACAAACCCTTGATAATTTATAAATTATTATTATTTTTTCATATCTTACACTGACCAATGTCTCCCTTCACCCACTTTTCTGTTGTCCATCCCCATCAGAGGGGGTTATATGTACATCATTGTGATCATTTGCCCTTTTTCCTCCCACCTTCCCCTACCCTTCTTGGTATTGCTGTTACTCTTATTATTGGTCCTGATGGGTTTATCTGTCCTGGATTCCCGTTTTTTGGTTTCTATCTGTGCGAGTGTATATCCTCTGTCTAGCTGGATTTGTAAGATAGAATCGGGGTCATGATAGTGAGGGGAGGAAGCAATAAAGAACTGGAGGAAAGTTGTATATTTCCTCAGTGCTATACTTTACCCTGACTGACTCATCTCTTCCTTGTGACCCTTCTATAAGGAATGTCCACTTGTCTACAGATGGGTTTTGGGGTCTCTGCTCCAAGATCCTTTTGTTTTTGATTTTCTGATATTTTATTAGAAATTCTGTATCTATGTTCACTAGGGATTTTGGTCTGCAGTTCCCAATTCTTGTGGGATCCTTGCCAAGTTTTGGATTCAGTTATACTAGCTTCATAGAAGGTGCTCAGGAGTTTGCCACATTTTCTATGTTCTGGAAGAGTTTGTGTATTCTTAGTGTCTGAATGCTTGGTAGAATTCTGACTGTGAAGTCATCTGACAGGGGGGTATTTTTGCTGGTAATCTCTTGCTTATTTCTTCTATTGCTATGGGTATGTTGAGATTCTTCATGTCAATCAGGAAGAGTCTAGAGAGGGATTGTTTTACAAAAAATATGTCCGTGTCCTCAAAATTTTTTAAAAATTTTCTTTGTAGTACAGTCCTTTGTAATACTGTGTAATTATCCTTTTGATTTCATTAGGGTCTGCTGTAATGTCCCCTCTTTCATCCCTCATCCTTGCTGTTGAAATGTATTCCTTCCTATTTTTCGTTAGATTTGCCAGTGGTCTGTTGATTCTATTTATCCTTTCAAAGAACCAACTTTTAGCAGCATCACTTTTTCCCACATTTTCTGATTTTTTCCTCTCCTGAAGCTCAGCCCTGATTTTTATCACTTATTTTCTTTTGCTATTTGCAGAATGGTCCTCTTGATTCTGCTCTATTTGCTCTAAATTTTGTACCAGCATATCAATCATAAGTGTCTTTTTCATGTGTGCATGTATTGTTAGGAAACTTCCTCTGCTGTGTCCCATACATTTTGGTATGTTGTGTTCTCATTCTTGTTGGTTTTTAGAAATTTCCTAATTTCATCTTTGATTTGGGCCAGTAGACACTCCTTTTGCAATAGTCAGTTATTCATCCTCCAATTATTTGCCCTTATTTTCTTCATCTTCCTTTTGTTGATGTCCAGCCTTATGTCACAGTGGTCAGAGAGAGTGATCTGTATGATATCAATGTCCTTAAATTTTTGCAGATTTGCATTATGCCCCGACATGTGGTCTGTCTTCAAATATGTGCCATGTGGGCTTGAAAAGAATAAGGATTTTTTTTTGTATTTGTATGGAGAGCTCTGTAAATATCCCTCAGGTCAAATTGTCTAATTGTAGTGTTTAGCCCTCTGGTCTTCTTGTTGAATTTCATTCTCCATGATTTCTTTTTTCATCTTTTGGAGCATTTAATTGAGACATTCAGTGGGTCTCTTGTTCAGGGAATATATATTTAAAATGCTTAGTGGTTCTTTTTCTACCATTCCCTGAGCATTGTATAATGTCCTTCCTTATCTCCTTTCATGGTTTGCACTTTGAGGTCAATTTTATCTGAGATTAGGATTGCAACACCTGATTTTTACAAATTGCTGTTCGCTAGGTATGTTTTTCTCAGGCCTTTAATTCTCAGTCTATTTTTGCCCGTAGTCTTCAGATGTATCTCCTGTAGACAGAAGATTGATGGGTTGTGTTTTCTCAGTCAGTATGCTAGCCTCAGTCTTTTAATGCCTGAGTTCAGTCTATTGATATTCAGGGCTATTACCTCCATCTGTGGACTCTGATATCATTGCATACTTTTGTGTTGAGTGTTTTCCTACTTCCCTTTCTTATCACTGGTATGTGTGTGTGTGTGTGTGTGTGTGTTTAATTCTTGACTTCTTTCCACCCTTTAACCAATGCTATATTGGGGGCTGTTTTCTCTTTGTTGTCCTCTGAGTGGTGTTGCTCTATGTGGTGATATCTTGTTTGTGCTTGGTGAGTGCTGTTCTTCTGCCCATACTTGGTCACCAAGGATCTTTTTAGGGTTGGATTTCTCTTATCATATTCTTTGAAGTTTTCCTTGTTTGTGAAGACTCTAAATCTCCATTTGAGGCAAAGGAGAAAATCATGAGAGCAACTAGGGAAAAATGATTGCTAATTTGGATGGAAAGATTATTATTGGGTTTGCATTATTTTCCTTCAATTTTTGGAATGTGTTACTCCAATCTCTCCTCTTCTTCAAAGTGTTTGCTGATAGGTCTTAGCATATTTTTATTTGGGAACCTGTTTATGTGATTGTGCGTTTTTCCCTCTCCTCTCATGATTTTCTCCTTTTCCTCAAAGTTGGGTAGTTTATCTATCATGTGCCTCGGTCACCTCATAGAATTCAGTCTAGCTGGTTTCTTTCAGCCTCCTGAATGGTTGCCTGGTTTTCATTCATTAAATTGGGGATTTTTTCCTCCATGAATTCTCTCACAGTTTTTCCAGATGACTTCTTTGTTGTGTTTTCTCTGGCATTCCAGTTATTCTGATGTTGTTCCTTTTCACAGCCACAGATAAAACTCTTAGGTTTCCTTTGGCTTCTCTAATGATCTTATTAGAGTTTTGTTCATGCTTATCAAAGTTTGCATGGCTGTCCTCCACATCACTGGTGTCGTTCTCTGCCTCCTCCAGTCAGTTGGCAAAGTCTGTGAATATGCTACTGGTTTTTGTTATCTCAACCCTAAACGCTTATATTTTCCTTTGGTGTATGGTCTTTATCTCTTCTAGCATCTCATCCTTCTTTTTCTGTGCTATTTCTTATGTATCCTGTATGTTTCTAAGGAGCAATCTGAAAATTTCTTTCTGTGGTAGATCAATGCCAGTTTCTTCCATACATTTCATTAGGCTCAGGAAATCATCTACCATTGCCTTTTGTTTCTCCTGAGTATTTTCCCACATTAAGTTCATTGGAGCTGTTTGCATTGCATTGTTTTAGAAGAGCTAGGTGCCATTTTCCAGGGAGTTGAAGATCACTGGCTTTCTCTGGGAGACTCGTAGGAATTCTTATACCTGCCTGCAGCTAATTTCACTGTGGGGTTGTGCTACTGCTCTATCCTCCTGTATCTTCACGCTTTCCCTAGTCAACCAGTATTCTGTTATTTGGACGGCAAGTTGGCTGGTCCTCTTGGGATGCTTGTTGGGTGGTTGTGGACCCACGAGGATGATGCTGTACTAGATGATCTCACAAGAAGCTGTGATGGTGGGCCATGGCAGCTTTGGGTGCAGCAGAGGTTGTGAGTGGGTACCTGTTGCAAAGGGAGTGCCACAGAATTGCCCTGGTGGGTTGCCCGATTTGGTGTAGAGTGCCGTGAATGGTGGGAGGAATTGCCCTGGTCAGGTAGATCGCTGTGGAGTTTGAGCAGAGGTTTCCATAGCAGTGTGGAGCATTGGCTAGTGCTGACCTATCTGCCTTAGGTTATTTAAGGCACTACAGCAGTTGGGAGGACGTTCCCTCAGTCATGTGGAACCACAGAGGACATGTAGGAGATCCCCCAGCCACACAGGTAGGATTTCCCTGAGAAAAAGGTAAACAGGATTTCCTCAGTCACATGTTGAACACTGTAGATGGTAGGTGAGTGGAATTTCCCCTGACAGAAGGTGGACGGGATTTCCCCTGGAAGAAATTGGGTGGAATACCTCCTGATGGAGGGTGGGTGGCCTTTCCCCAACCTTGGGTTACGGTGCAGAAGCTGAAGCTCTCCCCGCTGTGTGGAAGATGGGTGTAAATTTCCTAGGCTATGGGGAGTGGTCTGGAGGTTGCAGTGGCATGTGAAAGAAAAGTGAAGAGAAAAAGAAATAAACAACTAAGTCTTCTGAGACTGGGGGGACAGAAAGAAGAGAGGGCAACAAAAGCAATAATATAGCTGATCCCTGATCATGGGGCTGGGAGGGCTTAACTATACCCCGAAGTCGTGGAAAGCTGTGTCTGTGTTAGGATAAAGCCCCCGCCCCAGCTCCAAATGACCCCAGTTCCAGCCAAAACAGTGGCGGGGCTGAGGCCAAACTCTAATTGGACTCCACTGTGCTAAGTCAAAATCCCTCAACCCTTCAAAACCTAGTGCACCTATGCCTGCGTTTCTTTATAATGCTCCTCATGCAACCTGGTAGTGTAGAATTTCCCACTTGGTAACTCTCCTGCGCTGATTTCTGTAGATTCCCTCTGGTATATGTTACTTACTCATCATCTTTTCAGAAGTCCAGGACTATTTTCTAATTCAACTTCTTTTGCATTCATTTTGATGATTGAATTATTTGTCTTCATTAACCTCTCAAGTTAGGTTATGAAATTATAGTGGTGTAATTTGTTAGCTATTTATATAAATTTATTTACTAACTTGTCTTTTTTCTCCCAACATTTAAAATTTCTGTTTGATTAATAATTTCTAGGATCAGGAGATATATAGTATTATAAGGTACCTTAATTTTTTAAAAATTGAGGATATATTTATGAAATTTAGTCAAAAATCCTTTGGTTTTTGTATTCTGATTTTTTTACTGTAGTATAATATATAGCTATATTACATTTAATATCAACTAATCTCACTGCCATCAAGTCAAGGCCAACTCTTGTGGTGGCATAGTGGTTTTGCACTGGACTGTGATCCTCAAGATCTGCCAGAAGTTGTACAGGAGAAGAAACTTTCAACTGCTCCTGTAACAGTAAGAGTCAGGGAATTTCACAGAGGCAGATCTACTCTGTCACTCTGTGTGTGTGTGTTTGTGTTTGTGTGTGTGCATGTGTATCTCCTGTAGGTTGCCATAGACACAAAGGTAAATTTTTGTGTCCAATTTTGCACCTTAGCTCTTTTGTAGTTTATATTTGTTGTCATATTTGGTTCGTTGGTGTTCATTTTCCCTTGAAAATAGCTTTGGTACTATATGGCCCACCCTTGTGGTCTTTCATAAAGATAATGTTCGATAAGTAATAGTAGTGATACACTCCTGGAAGATTATGCACAGTTGCTATGCATTCATGCATATGAAACAAATATTAGGGCTGAGTCCCGGTGGCGTAAGTGGTTGAGTGCAGAACTGCAGCCCGCAGTCTTGGCAGTTCAAATCCAGCGGTGGCTCTCAGGAGCAGCACTGGGGAGCGCCCACAAGCACCAGAGTCAGTGATGCCCACATACACACAAAAAAAGAAACAAATATTAGATTAAATGTGATCCATGTTAATGTTGGTGTCTTTATTAGTTATCATGTGCTTCTATGACCAAATATCACAACTTGGTGACTTTCACAAACACAATTTTATTTACTCACAGTTTAGTAGGCTAGAAAACCAAAATCTACATATTGGCTTATGGGAAGACTTTTTTTTCTGGCACCAAGGAAATGTCCCTGGCTCTCTTCAGTTTCAATTGATTGGCTTATTAGTGATCTTCATGTGGCATGAAAAATGATTAACACATTCCATCACTATCCAAATGGTTAGTTCAAGTTCAAGTCTAACTTACTATTCATCAAAACAAAGCCTAGTGATTTACTTTGCAAAAATTTGTCATTGAAAACTTTAAAGAGCATCATTCCACTCCTCAAACTTGAGGTTACCTACCCTGAGTCTGAATCAGCCATGTGGCACCTGATTTGGCTTTACAGTTTGAGGGCTTTTTTTATTGAGTTGAATTATGTCTACGTCTGTAAAAACCAATATTTCCATGGAAAATCTGGGCCATTCAACATTACCTTTGTAAAGAGAAACATATCTTATGTACATGTGTGTCTAGTTTTTTTGATTGATAATGGTTCGGTGAAGCATTAGGGCAGACAAATGAATATCTTAATGATTTCTTTTATTTCTGTTTTTTGTTCACAAGAAGTCA
This sequence comes from Nesogale talazaci, assembly GCA_004026705.1. NCBI lineage: Eukaryota > Metazoa > Chordata > Mammalia > Afrosoricida > Tenrecidae > Nesogale > Nesogale talazaci. Next base: position 101,428 of record PVJH01001235.1, read on the forward strand.
TTTTAAATCTGGGATTCCTATTGTTTAATTACCAGATAAGAAGACAAGAGTATAGTTATTTGTTTTTCTTAGAAGGAATTTCTAGGAACACTTGTGGTGCAGTGGTTATGTCTCTGGCTAAGATTCACGAGATTAATAGTTCCATTCCACCAGCTGCTCATGGGAGAAAGATGGGGTCTCTACTGTTGTCAAGAGGTGTAGTCTCAGAAACTGTCCTATTGGGTCACTGTAAGGCAACATCGATTTGATGACAGTGAGTTTTTTGTTTTATACCTAGATGGCGATTTTTGACAGGAGTGCCTAATCATAGTAGCACATATTATACATACTTTCATTAAGAAATTATATATTTTATTCAGAGAATATAAAGAGAAGGAATGGAGTGTGAATAGAGGAACAGAAGTAGAGGATCTTTAAAAAACACTGAGAATAATCTATGTTAGCATTACAGAAAAGCCCGTCCAGTATGTGGCTGTGTATACTGGCAATACTATTGAGAAAACTTTAATAAAAAACAAGGCAACTGATTTAACAAACCACCTCTTACTACTGAAAAGTACCTGTCTGTGAGATGCATGCTTGTAACTGCCACTTCCCAATCCAGTAACTTATTATTTTGAACACCAAAATGTGTGACCTTCTCTCAGGAAATGGGAACCTTCTGAATACCTGGAAATTTCATCTTGATTTGAAACAGTCCTTTGCTTAGTTGAAACTGCTTGTTCCTATTGATGGTAAGCTTCCAAAATACCTGACAAGATGCTTCCTCCTGTAGAGACGATGGCTACAAAAATTGCTGCAGCTGAATCTCACTAAAATCACAGAGGATCATTCAAAAATGCCCCATCTACACCTTAGGCTCCAGTAGAGCACTTACTTTCCTCACATTTCTTTCCAGTTGGGTTATATGAGTCTCTGTTTTGTTATCAAGGCCTTCTTTGATCATTCAAGAGAGAAGACAATCATTGGGTTGGGATAAAATCTTCAGGGAGATTTGATATGAGAACTTGGAGAACAAGTGAGGAAACATGGCCGTTCCACCAGGAGAGTCAAGAGACATGGGAGATTGGGCACAGATCAGAGCTGTATGGTTTTCATTAAATAGGTGTCTCTTGCTCTGTAAACACGCTTATTAAAATACACAATAATCACAGTTCAGAATTGTACAAAAATAGATGGAAAGTTGAACTTACTGGTAGATAACTGTAGCACAATTGGGCAATGAACTGAGCTCAAAGAACACTGAGCCTTTCTTTGATAGCTGTACATCCATTCACAGCTACTGACCATCGGGAAGAGGAGGCTCTTGCCTCTACTATGCTGAAGAAAAGAGTTAGTCCAAGCTGCAGCTTTCAGTGGGAATTGGTATCAGATGCAGTGATTAAGTACTGACAATTTTTCAAGCTTGGGAATGGTTTCCCTTTGCAGCTGTGAAGCAAACTTCGGTATTTACGAGCACTTGGTGAGTACCGCGACAGGTTTATTATTTGTTGGCTTTCTCCAGCATTGCACAGTAAAAATTGTTTTCAAAGAGTATTCAAAAGTGGAACTGGCTGTCACTGTAGCAAACCAAATCCATTCACTGATATATTTCACTCCCGTGATTGATAACTGGCTCCGTGGTTTGGCATGCCAGGAGAAGAGCGGAAAGAGAACAAGTCTCCGAGGTCATTAATCCTTTCTCTCCCTCAGGCTCCCCTGGGCCTCTGCCTGTGCCATTACCCACATTTCTGATGGCTGATCTCCACAACTCCATGCTGGCTTCGAGCAGTGGACTGTCACCAGGTCTCCCTTCCTGTCTCAGAGGAGCTCTTGCCCTGATAGTGGCTTCCATGTAGACACAGGGGGAGCAGAATGTCCTCAGAGCTCTGGGTTGGGCTGATTCTCTGAGATGGCAACTTTTCAAAAGGACAATTCTTGATAGATTCCCACACTAAAATGGGCCACAGAAGGGAGGTTTCTAAGATTTCTTTGCCACGAGCAACCCTGCAGGACATAAGAGAGTGTCCTTTTGAGATGGGTCATCACCTATGCATACTGTGCATTCGTTTCCAAGACCATTTGATATAATAATTCCTGATGCTCCACCTATTGTGTTGTGAGTTAGGACTGAGGGAAGTCATATGGATTTGGTTTTCTGACAGCACTGAATAAACCTTCTTAGCTGGCGAGAGAGAGAGAGAGAGAGAGAGAGAGAGAGAGAGAGAGAGAGAGAGAGAGAGAGACAGAGACACACACAGAGAGAAACTGTTATTTCTTATTGCTATAAAAATCTCAGAGTGCAATGTATAAAATGTCAGGAATCATTAAAACAGATCAACCTCCAAAGAAAGGACAGTAAGTGATTATAGAAACCTCATAACCCTAATTAATCAGAACAGGAAGCTTTGGGGGCTAAGGTTGTGTGCGTATTTGAGGTAGATGTGTGGGATTTCCGCAGAGTTCACTTCCTGATTTGCCTCATTTCATCTCAAGCTTCAGAAGGATTCAAAATCCCCAAGTCTCAGAACCTCCTGAGGACTCAGGATAAAGTGTTTTTGTCATTTGTCAGAAACCTGGAGGGTGTTGCTTTGCTTCTATAAGTATTAACTTTGCAGAAAAAAATTGACATCAAGCATAAATATCCTGCCCATCTGTTCACTATGGATACATTCTTCAAGATAAAACTTTCCCCCAAAATTCTTATTTTCCAATTGGAGCATAAATCTAACCTTCTCAAATGACTTTCACTTCGTTATCTATAGCACTGGAATGATGTTATGTTTGGGAGAACACTCCAGTAAGAAACTGCTAAATGATCAAGATTGGAAAAGTATGTAATAATCTATAAGTATGTTTCATTCAGTGGGAATGAGTAATGATAACTTGGACAACTCCTTCCAGCATTCTCCCTGACTGCTCAGGGAAACTTTGAGGCTTGGGGAGCTGAACGGAGGAACTGGAGCAGGCATTACACCAGTGATAATGGGTAGGATTCCAGGTTCTGATGAACAGTGCTCTGTATTTCTTTAGAATTGTATGCAACTTTAGAAAGCAAATCTATAATTGTATTTGTCTAATTTAACTAGTGAATGTGCATATTTATGCGTGTGTCTTTTGTTTCTGCACTTGGCCCCTTTGCCTAACTCAAAAGCACGTACTCACTGCCATCCAGTTGATTCTGACTCACAGTGACCCATAGCTACCCCATGGGTTTCCAAGCTAGTAATCATTTGCTACAGGAGCAAGCCTCATTTTTCTTCCACAGAGCTGCTGTTGGTTTTGTACCACTGACCTTGTGATTAGCTGCCCAGTTGTAACCCACTACATGACCAGGGATCCCTTTCCTTTCCTGAAGATAGATGAAAATTATATGTGCAAACATCCTACAGTGGACTATGATATGAAAACTTGGGTGTGACAGAAACCTCACACCCATGCCTGTCTCCACTCAGAACTCTGAGGGATGGCAACTGGAGAGATGGTTGCTATGTATGTGGTTTTTATGTATCTTTGAAGAATGGGGAGGAAGTGAAAAATGATGGTTGTGTTACCTAGCTGGCTGGATAACAGTGGATTTGGGGATATTCTTTCCCTTTGCATTTTAACATACTTATGGCATTGGTCTTTTCAATGGACCAGTCACCAGAGACTAATTGTTGCACTTAAATATTTGCCTGAGATACTGCAATATTGTCAAATCCTTGGTTGCAGTATTGTGATACTTAGATCTAGGGAAGTTTTTGTAGAACTTCCATGTACCTGAGTACTTTTTTGAGAGAATTAAGATGTATCAATAATCCTTTCCCATATGCATGTTCACTTTACTTACTGTTCTAAAATCTTATTTCCATTATATGACCATACTCTAATATATTGAATATTTACAATTAAGTTCTGGGGCATATTTTGAAGTTAATTTTTTAAACAGTTTACAGCAGTGTTTCCCAAAGGGGGTGATGCTCACCATGGGGAGTGCTAAGATGATCCAGGGGCTGAAAAACCAGACGACTATACTTTCCCCCCGAAGTATGGTCTATAATACAAACATTTTTCAGCACCTGGGAGACACTGAGTAATTTTTCTTTGCCCCCAAAAGAGAAGGTAGTCCAAATAATTTTGAGACCCAATTGTTTACAGGATTTTTTGGAGGGTGGGGTGGGGTGAAGTGTGGTAGTGGCAGGTATCTGTTTTTACACCTATGTGAAACACTATGGAACAACTTAAAATTTTGTGCCATAAAATATTTTTGTGGTAAGGTGCTATTTTTTTTAGCTTTAGGAATATATCAGCAAAAAGTGTACCATACGATTTGAGAGACAATTTTTTGATGAATGAGCAGTCTTTTGAACCTTTGGAAGGAGATAGCCAGACAGCAGAGTTAAATGCCCCCATATTTTTCTTCATTAATGTTGCCACATGTGAACTTCATATTTATAATTTCATATTTATGACATTACAAGTTCATTGCACTTAAAACCTGTAATGATTGCTATTAACCTATGATTTTTAAACACTTTATTGCAAAAGAAGAAACTAATGTTTTATTAACATTGCTTCTAGAAATGGGTCCATTTTAAAGCAAATGCACTTTTGATAGATCTTTTATAAAATCCATTTGCACTAATGAATGCTTTCTTATAGTATATTACTCAATGGTTGCTATACTCTGTACATTGCAGTTTTGGAACATTCAGAAATAAAGACTCTATTTCAGCAAAAAAAATTTGCTACTTTTATGAATCAGACAACCCCTGTTAAAGGGGACATAGAAATATATAGGTAAGTTTCAAAATACACCTACCTAAGAATTCAAGTGTGGCCTGGTGACATCTCCTTGATGTGATACACCTTTTTGGAGAAGAGTGAAAGACATTGGAAACAGCTCTCACTTTGCCCCTTTACCATTCTGCTTGCTGGGACTCTGTGCCTCCTTCCCAGGGACTCATGTGGGCTTCCCCACAGTGAGAGCCATCAGAGCCCTGCTGTATTCTCACCTAACTTGGATCCATGCTCTGTACACACTGGGATCTCCTTGCTTCCCACTTCACTGTTTGTGCCATCAGCCTTTAGTCGCCTGAGTCTGAAGAGGGCATGCCTAACATTGACCATGGACTTGAGTTGGACTGGGCTCAGTCTCTTTCTTGATGTATAATTGCTTCTTGATATAAAGTTATTTCTCTACATAAAGGAGTATCACTGATTTGATTCTCCCATTGGTTCTAAATTTGTGCATCATGACCCCTTTGGGGGTTGAATGACCCTTTTGCAGGGGTTGCCTGATTTATAACCATACCAAAATTATAGTTATGAAGTAGCAACAAAAATAATTTTATAGTTGGGGGTTCACGAGAACATGAGGAACTGTATCAGAGTCACCACATTAGGAAGGTTGAGAACCACTGCTCTAGACAAACAACCTGAGAAAATGGTTTTTGAAAAAGCAGCTTTCTTGAAGCACATTTATAGTCAATAAAATTCATCTATTTAAGTGTACAGTTTGCTGAATTTTGACAACTTTTGTCATATCTAGACACTGGTTTAAAATCAGGAAAGGTATATATCTGGATGGGGCCTTCTGATCATACTTTTTCAGTCTGCATGCTGAGCAAATAATCCAACAAGCGGGATTATATGAACAACTCAGTATCCAGGTTGGAGGATTTATTAACAACCTTAGATAGCCTCCCTTGCCAAAAGTGAGCAGGATCAGAAGCACTTGTTGATTAATATATAGCGTCACAGTCTTCAATATGACTTGCAATGTACTGCGAAGAAAACAAAGTTCTCAAAACTGAGCTAATAGGTAACATCATGATAAGTGGAGAAACAAATGTTTTCCAGAATTTTTATTGCCTGGGTCCATAGTCAATGCTCATGTAAGCAGCAGCCAAGAGACAAAAAGAGAAAGTGCATTCAGCAAATCGGCTGCACAAGACCAGTTTAGAGCATAGACGAACAAGGATGCCCCTTTGAGAGCTTAGGTGCGTCTGCTCCAAGTGAGGTGCTTTCAAATGCCTCATATGCCTGTGAAAATGGGACATGAGATAAGGAAGACTGATAAAGAACATGTGAACTTGAGTTAGGGTGCTGGTAAGGAATAGTGAATGTAGCACAGACTTTCAAAAGAACAAACAAATCTGTCTCAAAAGAAGTGCAAGCAGAATGCTCCTTAGAAGTCAGGAGGGTGAAACTTCTTCTCATGTACTTTGGCCATGTAATCAGGACAAGAACATCATGCTTGGGAAAGACGAAGAGCAGTGGGAAAAGGAGAAGGCACATGAAAGAATGTGTTGACACGGAGGCCGCAGCAATGAGCTCAAACAGAAAAACAGTGGTGAGGAGGGTGCAGGGTTGGGCAGTGCCGCACTCTGTTGTATATAGCCAACAGGCAGTCTGCTGTACCTAGTTATTTTATTTATTTATTTAATCATTTTTATTGGGGGCTCTCACAACTTTTGTTACAATCCTTACATTAATTGTATCTGACATATCCATACATATATTCCATCGTTCTTTTGTAGACATTTACTTTCCATCGAGCCCTTGGGATCTGTTCCTATCTTATTCCCTCCCTTCTCTACCCCCAACCAACCCTGTGGCCCCTTGATAGATTGTAGATTGTTAATTGGTTTCATATTTTACACAGACCTCTGTGTCCCTTCCAAGTTGGTTTCTGTTGTTCTTCCCCCCAAATGGGTTGGGTGATTATGTACCATTCATTGCAACCAGTGGCGTGCTCCTTCCCCACATCTCCCCCACTCTTCCCCCTTCCCTTTGGGTATCTCCATTACCATTCCTGTTCCTGGGATCCATGTGTCTTGAGTTTTATCTCTTGCCTATACCTATGTATGCTACCATCTAGTCTAGCTTGGGAAGAGGTACTGAAGTTGTGAGAGTAAGGGGAGAGTTGACCTCAAGGGATTAGAGGTATATTGTGTGACCCTTTAGTGCACTACTGCACCCTGATTAACTCACCCCCTCCCTGCGACCCCTCTGTGAGTGGGGAGGGGTTGGGATGTTCCATTGTTCATAAATGGGCTTTGGGTCTCCACTGTAACACCCCCTTCATTCTCACTAATGAATCTGCTTGTTTGTCTACTGTTTGTTGTGAATCTTTTGAGGCCCATTTCCTAGTCGCGATGACACCTCACAATCTCACGGGCTGGTGTGCTTCTTCCATGTCAGCTTGTTTTATCGATGGATGACTGCTTGTTTGACTTCAAGCCTTTAAGACCCCAGACACTATATCTTTTTTTTTTTTGGCACTGTATTTTTTAATCACCGGGCATCATCCTCTGCCTTCACCACATCTGCTTTTGCATGCATTTTGTCTTCAGCAATCATGGGTGTGTGTTGGGGGTGGGGGTGGGAATATAGGGGTGGAGTGAACGTCACAGTATACCAGTTTGTTAGAATGAAGTGTTCTTGTATTGAGGGAAGGTATGAACTGAGGCCCAAGGCCTGTCTTCAGCCTCAGTGAATTGTCTTATAGATATATGTACATTGGCCAATGCCACTGTTGTTATGGATTAATGTATTTACATAAATGCATGCCTCTATTAATCTCCCTATCTATGCTTTTGCTTCCTAGAGTTTGCCTGTGTTTTCTTTTGTCTCTTCCTGTCTACTTATCACTTTCCCATTTCTTCCACCTCTTAGTGCTTCCCCTCCGCTCTGAATGTTGTTCTAATCCTCAGAGATCTCTACCCGCTCCTAGATACTGGTTCCACTTCCCTAAATTGTCCCCCTGTCCATGACATTGTCTGCTTACCACACCTTTCTCCCCACTTCCTTCTCCCCCCTCTACTTTCCAGAGCCATTGGCCCCATTGCCTTCTCCCTGGGCTCTCTCTCATGTCCAACCTATACAATTAGGCAAATCATCTATGTCCTAGTCCAAACAATAAGAAAGTATTGGCATTTAGTTTTAAACTGATGCAAAAGATCTCATTTCTAGTAGATTATAATCTACTAGAAATATCCTATGTAAATAAATCCAGTGGAATTTTTTTATATGCAAAGTTCTATCAGACTACTTCTTTGGAATCTCAAAACAGACGCAAAAAATTGTCTCCTTAACTTTCTAAGTTGACCTTTCTGCCTTGAACTGAACTGGCCCAGCAGATTCCCTGGGAAGTCATGATTCCAACTGGATCAATTTTGGGTCTCCCTCCCCACCCCCCCACCAAATGACCTAATGAGAAGAATACAAGTGTATTACTGAGAGGTTTTGTCTGTAGTGCAGCCATATTGATGAGAGAAATATGCATGAAATATTTTGTTTGGAATAAATCTGTGTAGGTTACTACTGAAACCCTACTAGTAATCTTTTTTTTTTTTTGAGGAAATGTCATATAATTGTGAATTGTGTGAGAAAGCTGGGAATTTCCTCTTCTGTAAAGTGTTCCAGTCAGAAATTCACAGGGGCTTTCCATCTTGTCCTACAGGGCCTTGCAAGTTAGCATCCATAAAATGGGAGTGTGTTTGTGGGTATTGGGTTTTGAATTATAATATTCAATATAGTATTTCCTTGTAATTCTATATAGTTATATAAGAATTAAAATATTTTGTAAAATCTGTCTACATGGACGTACCTATTTGCAATATTATTAATAATAGAGCAGAAGCTTTTAAAGATGTTTATCCTTATTTTCCTTGAGTTATTAATTAATTCTCAAGAGTGTTATTGATACAGGTTCAACATCTGAATTACAACAACATTCTAGGTAATCATCAGGGAATTTGGCAAATTCAGTGAATGCCAAAACAGTAGAAATAGTGATCCACTGTAAATTCCATGTTCTTATGTTGAGTAGGGATACCATGAAGTGGCTTATTGTTGATATGCATTACTTATTAGTTAACTTTCTTTAGTACTATTTTTTTGGGAGGAGGAGGGCAATTTGGATTTTTTTTGCAATGTGCCTCAAGTTTTTTTTCCTGAATGGAATAACTAAAGGTACCACTTCATAGAATTTTAGTGGCAGATAAGTTAGGTAACATATGTAAAGTTGTTAGAGCAGTATTTCTCCATATGGCTTAGAGGGTCATTCATTACATTGATAGGTATCTATATTATTATGTATCTTTGACATTATAAAATTCAGTGAAAATTTATTTTCCTTTCCCACTAGAACTAATAGCCTTTCAAAAGTTACTTTTTATTCAAAACAATCTATTTAGGTATACTCTCAAATCCAGTTTGATAAAAAAGTTCAATACCATTACTTTTCAAATATTCTTTTACAATAATTAAACAAAAAAATTAACCCCACACACTTACTCTCATTGAGTTGATTCTGCTTCACCGTGACCCTACAGAACAGGAGAGACCTACCCTCAGGGGTTTCTAAATTACTGGTGGTTTCAAAGTGCTGACCTTGCAGTTCTCAGGCCAACTCAGAATCACCATGCTACTTGAGCTCTTTACAGCTAAAGGGTTATTTTAATAAGATAAATGGAAGTATTTTAAAAAATGTTGTTGATAACAAAGCATACACCATTTCATCAGTTTCTAACGTACAACCCAGAGCCCGCGATGGCAGTTTGCAAGTTATGCCTTCATTCCTACCCTTCTGTTTCTGAGTAGTTCAATGTCTTCTAAGTTTCCGAGTAATCTTTTAAGTTGTGGTTGTTTCATTAATCCTAGATATACAGCTCTTAAAGAGCATCAGGCTCTAGGCTGACATCTTTCACAAGGTAGGCAAAACAATTGTTCGATTTGAAGAAGTCTATGGGGGATATTTTTCATCTACAACTTAATGATGATCTCATGGTAAGGGCTTGAGGGAGGCAGCCTCCCTCAGAGGCTCCATCTTGACTTGATATTTATATGTTTACATTGAAATTTTAAAAATAATATTTGTAAATCATTCATGTTCCTCTTTCAATGGCTGTTAGGTTTCCAGAGTGACTCTGAAGGGGATAAATGATAAATGATAAAGAGGACTGGAGTCTTCATATCCAAGAGGGGATCATCTCCTAGAAATTCTCCATGAGTCCAGGGAACCTGGTGGTGTAGTGACTGCACAGTGGGCTGTACAGTTTGAAGACACCTGCAGCTCTGCTGAAGATACACAGGACTTTCTACTCCCGTTAGCAGTTACAGTCTCAGAAACCCACAAGGGCTGCCCTACCCTGTCACGATGAGTCAGCATCAACTTGACGGTAGTGAAGTTTTTTTTTCTTTCTGTAATTAGATTTTTCAATATTTTTGTCACAATGCTGATTTGACTCCTTTTTTTCCATAGATACTTTTGCCATAGCAAAAATATCCTGAGTTTATCTTTCTCAATGGATAATAGCAAGTATTATTATTTGTATTCTTTATTAATCTTTAGATTACTCACAATATAAACCAAACATAAAGAAACCACTGCTGTGATGTCAGTTTCAACTCATAACCCCCCTGTACAGAATTTCTGAGGCAGGGAATCTTTACAAGAGCAGATGATCTCATCTTTCTTGGAGCAGTCGGTGAGTTTGACCTGCTAGCAGTGCAATGCTTACCTGACAGGTTTACCCAGACTAGTCTATAGCAGAGTATGAGGGTCCTAGGTGGTGCATTGGTTGTACACTGAGCTCCTGTTCTTGGATTGGCCTTTGTACTCCCTTAAGCAGTTGCAGTCTCACAAATCCATAGGGACTCACAATACATCAGCATTGACTCTGTCAGTGAGATAGCATGTATTATTAATTCCAGCCTAAATCTGTTGACTGTGGGAGGTCACTCAGTGGGCTACTAACCATGAGGTCAGCAGTTCTGCTCCACGAGTCACATCTTAGGAGAAAGATTTGTGTTCTGAAAAGATTGACAGCCTCGGAAACCCACAGGGGCTGTTCTACTCTCTCCGTAGGGTCACTATGGATTGAAATCAACTTTACACAGTAAGCTGGTTTTAGAGCATGGTTGTTGAAGACCACGATAATCTTACATAATCAATATTTATTGAAAAAAATTAATCAAACTTAAAGCCATGGCTGCCAAGCCCATTCTGATTCATGGTGACCTTATAGGAAAGGTTAGAAGTGCTCTCGTATATAACAGAGACTAACTTCTTATGGGAGTAGAGACCTCAGTTTCTCTGCCCCTGAAGTGGTTCAAACTGCTGACCTTGATGTTAGTAGTCAAGGGGTTACCACTCTGCAACCAGAGTAGATATTTTAACATCTGGATAAGAGGAATATTTGACTTCACTCTTAACAGAGTAATGAAGAATGAAAAGTACCCACATAACTATGTCATCTTATTGACTTTTTATTTGAGTTTCTGAAAGTGCAAACTTCTTTTATTTTTTAATATTATAGATTGTACTGAAGATACCTTAGAAATCAGCACATCCATCCTGTTGATTTAACACAGGATGAAATGAGGTCAAAGAAATAAAGCAGAGTTATTCATGCTCATTCAGCTGAATATTAGCTAAGAAACATAAAGCAAGTTCATTTTCTAGCTCTCATTTTCTCCTTCTGTCTACTCTGATATTTTGTCCACCAGGAGACTTTTCAGTGGAGTATCTGTCTCTACTTAAGAAGCAATCTAAGGGAGAAATCTGAAAATAAAGAAGTGAAAAACAATTTCCCATTCCATCTAATCTCTGTAACTTGCTGTAAAAATAGTGTTTCCCAGTAATATGTGTTTGATTTCTCTGAAAGAGAAGGATGGAGAAACTGAAATTGAAAATACAGAGTGTGGTCCTTCAACTGATGGAATGCTTTCAATTAATATGAAACAGTGAAAGTGATACTTTGTACAGGCTGATTTTTTTTGTTATATACATTACTATTAGTGGTCTCTGACTTTCCTGATATATTTTATAAATGGAGATAAAACACTGAGGTGCTTTTTTCCTTTTTAATGCAAGCAAATGTTACCTCCTCACTCAATTTCATGGTCACAAATATCATATACATGCTCAACAGACATGAGAAACATTTGTTTCTCAATCAGAAACTGGAAAAATAGACCAGGTTGAGACTCTTTCCTTCTATGTAGTAATAAACCCCATTGAGAATGCTCACAGAAATCTAGGATCAACAATAAGGGCTATTGAAACTCATTGGGATTCACATTCCTTAAGTATTATGTATTTGTTGGACCCAAAGTGGGGGGAAAATGAGGGTGCATTTTATGGTCTGTAGGTGTGGTACTCCAGAACATTTTTTTGATGACCCCCTGCGCCCTCTTACTGTCCACTGCTGTTTGAAAACTGTGGATTGCTGTGTGTTTGGGGAAAGACCCACCTCCTGGAGGGCACAGCGCATGCGTCCTCTCATTTTTTAATGAAAGTGATGATGGTTCTTAAACCACTGCTGTTTGTGCTGTTAAACATTACTGTACTTTGCTTCATTTTAATAAGTATTTTAGTATACTGATACTATTTGGTTCAGAATATATCTTTTTGTTTTTCTGCTCTAAATACTGGTTGCGTCTTATGGTCTGAAAAATGAAGCATGTGGAATTAATGCAAATATCCAGTTTGTGTGTGTATTATGTATTTAAGAACACCATTTATGAAGTTTGGAAAATGCCTATTCAAAATGATATGATATTTTGAATTGTATTAACAGTTCAACAATTTGGCATAAAGTTGAATGATTAAAATAAGGATGCTAGTTACAGTGGCCCTAAATGATAGGCATGTCTATCATTCCAGTACTATTCCTGAGATGCAGTAACTTGCTCAACATCCCTCAGCAGGGTGGTGCAGAGGAAGGATTCCAATAAAGGCCACGACTCCAGAATTCAAGTCCTCCATTGCTTTAGACTTATGCATGCAGATAATCACATCTTCTTTTTTTAACTTATAGGCATTCTTATTATTAATAATCATTATAATTATTCAATGAGCTATTATAATTATCAGTGATTTTTTTAAAGATAACTTAGAGTACTCAAAGTTTCACATTTTAAAATTAATGTGTGTATAATATAAGGAGGAAATGGTAATTATAGTGGTTTTTTAAACTCTATTTTTTCTACTGAATAATTTGTAATTCATATATTTTGATTTTGGCAAAAATATACACAGTAAAACATCTTTAATTCAAAGACCTTTGCATGTATATTTCCTTGCCATTTTTATACTCTTTGTATTATGCAATCATTACTGATACCCTTTTCCAAATTATTCCGCCATCATAAATATAAACTCAATGCCCCCTAAGCAAATTCTTCTTCCTTCATTCATGGTAATCACAGTTCAATTATTGTTTCTTCTCTTATTTTCTTAGGAGTTTTCTTGATATAACCATCACATATAACACACTTCTATAGTTAAATCCATTTTAAAAAGAGTTCTAGATGCACCATCACAATCTGTTCAAGTGCTCCCTCACCTCTCCTACATTCATTGTTTGCTCCTGTTTCCTTCACTTTGCTCAGACCATCCCCAGTAAACCATTGCATCAGTTATTATCGCTATGCTTCCAGTCCTTCTGTGCTTCATAAACTTTGAAATTTAACACAAACAAGCAAACAAACAGAGAGAAGAAAATAGTAGTATAAAAATAAAGAGTAAGAAAGAAAATGCCACCAACAATATTAAAAAAGCAAGAGAATAAATTTCTTTCTTAGAATACGCAAGAAATATGTGTGCCTAGAACAAATTTATGTTGGATCACAAAGGAGGCATGTATCATATCATCATATCATATATCATATAATATCATGGTTTGATCTACCACAATTGAGTTTACAATAATCTCTCTCTGAGAGTAACGCTGTTCTAGCCCCTAACCTGTAGATTGAGGGGATCTGCCAGAGCCTTAATCTGACTTGATTCTCTGCAGATGAATCCTGAATTCTCACTGTCCACCATAGCTTTCTAGAAATTAGGTGTTCGAAATATAAACTCTGATACTTTCCCTTAATCATCTTTGGAGTTTGTTATTCACATCATTGGTTCATACAAGCTGTGTACTTTTTGATGTGAACTTAATTGACTCCTGACTTAAGTGAGTTCTCATTTGAATACAAGCCTTTAACATTCTAGACACTATTCCAGTTGATAGCTTAGCACTCTCTGCTTTCTTCACTATACTTTGCTGTAGCAAACCTACCTTGAGTGATCTGTTTATGAAGGTGAATTCTGAGCAGAGGCATGCTATTAGAATGAACTCTTCTTGAATTGGTGCTAAAAAGAAATTGGAACCCAGAATCTGTATACTTTTCCACAGGTTGGCATCCATATTATGACAAAAACCAAAATCAGAAGAGCAGTGTGTTAGTTGGGTTGACTAGAGAAACGAGTCCGGGAACATTCATAGATGTATAAAAAGCGCTTTATATCAATGAGTAATTGTATATTAAGAGAACATCCCAGCCCAGCCCAGCCCAGTTCAAGTCTATTAGTCTGATATTAGGCCCTATGTCTGACACTAGTCTACAAATTCCTCTCCAACTCACAAAAAACATGCGATGACACCAAATGCAGGTAGAACACAGGCCAGTAGGTGGAAAGTCTTGTGGATCCAGTGGCAGTTCAAGCATCTCAGCACTGGCTTGGGTCTCCATGTGATTCTTACAGCTCAAATGTTCTAGCTGCTATCCGTATAGCTCCATCTGGCTGGTGAACAAGAATGTGAAGCAGAGAGAGAGAGAGAGAGAGAGAGAGAGAGAGTGCAAGTCCTGCCTCCAGTACAGAAGACAGGAATTCCCAGGATACTCAGGAGAAGGCCATGCCCATACAGAGGCATTGGTTATGACCTGATTGACAGGCTAGACTCCACCTTATCTTCAAGTTGACAGGAGACTATGTAACTACCACAAAGCACAACAAAAAAACAAAAACAAACAACCCTCCCATCCCAAATACAAAAGAAACAGAAAAGAAAAACATTGTCACTCTATCCTCCTGGGATATAAGTTGATTGCACTGATAACATCAATAATTGATCCAATGGTATAGAATTTAAGGTACCGTTAATATGAGGAGTTTATACAAGTATAGTCCAATTGTTAGTGTCAGTCTGTGAGTTGGTGCTTTGCACAGATTTATTTCTTCATTAATATAGCTCTGTTTACATTGAACATGAGGCTTGGTGTGCATTCTCCCAGGTTGGTCTCTGATACTATTCCCTCCCTTGACTTTGAATTATATCTGTGGTTCTCAACCATGGGTCATGACCCTTATGAAGGGTTGAAGGACCCTTTTACAGCATCACTTGATTCATAACAGTAGCAAAATTACAATTATGAAGTAACAACAAAAATAATTTCATGGTTGGGGAAACTTCATGAGGAACTTCATTAAAGGGTTGCAGCATTAAGAAGGCTGAGAACCACTGTGCTGGGGAAAAAATCCATATACCATTTCTTTGAAGGCTAGATCCTGGCTTATCAGATTAATATTTGTCATATAAATGCGAGAGAAGCCTTGAGATACTAAATATATGGTGGTTCTGTGTCCTCGTTCATTGAAGGTCCAGGTGTCAAGGCAGGGGAACCAGCCAATGATTTCCAGTCTTGGGATGGCCATCCTTTGCTTAGTCTCCCACTTAGGAATTTCAATCTTAAATCTGAAGGTTACAGGGAGTTTTGAGATAGAGCCCAGTTAGTGCAGTTGAGCTTCTGGTGTGACCCTTAGCCTTCTGAGTTCATCATGGTGCTTAGTCATGGCATGGTTTACTGAGGGTTGGGTAGAAACATATATGAAGTATCTATCCAGGGACATAGAACCAGTTTTATTCTCCTCTTAGGTATTCTACAATTACTGTTTCATATTCCTTTCTGCGGTGGCATTGCTCCTCCCCATATATTCACCATACCCATCAACAGAAATATCAGTGCTTCTTCTGCTTCCTGCCTCAAGTTTGCTCTTCATTTTCCCATAAGATTCTCCTCTCATTCCTGTTGAGGGCCTGTTGATTGGTGCAGCCTTGTAACCATGCTGTTTTGATTCAAGTGGATTTTCTTATCCTTTTATCCCTGTCTTAAAGGAGTGACCCCAGCCATATTTGAGTGATATGTTTGCTGGTCCCTTATTCTAGGTTGACTCTCACACCCTTCACCTCCCTGCACATTTCTGGGGCTATAGACATCACTCTATTATCTTCTTGCCTGCTTAGTTTCTGCTGTGAAATCTGGGGATATTCTAATTGCTGACCCTTTGTGTGTAATTTCTCTCTTCTAGCAGCTCTCGGAAGATTTTCCTTGTCCTTGAAGTTAGACATCTTATCTATAACATGTCTGGGATTTTTCTTTTTTGTCTTCTCTCTTCACTGGGTTTCTTCCAGCTTCCTGGAATATCTTTCCATCCTTTAGACCTTGAGGAATGTTTTCTTGCAAGAGTTCTTGGACAATTTTCTGTGTTTATTTTTTTTCTTTTTCTTCCTTTTCTGGCATTGCTACGTTCCATATTGTTCTCAAGATTTTTTTTCTGTATCTTTTACATTTGTTGTTTTTAAATTAAAGTCTACAGATTTCCTTTCAAGCTTACTAATTCAGGTTTCCATATCTTTAATCCTGTTCCTTTGTGCTTTTATAGTTTTGTATAATTCTGCTACTGTAATGTTTGACTTTTGCATTTCTGTTTGGAACATTTTTGTAAGACATTTAATGAAATTTCTAGCTTTTCCATTTTTTTTCTCATTTTTCTTCTGAGAGTCTTCTTTCATTTGTTGTATGAGTGCAATCATAATTCTTTTTGTCTTGTTTTGTTTTTGGGGCATCACTTCCCTCTGGTGAGAGTGGGAAGAGCCCAGCCTTGCTCCTGGAGAACTGCTGCTGGATTTGAACTGCTAACCCTGTGGGCCGCAGTCCTGCACACAACCACTACACCACCAAGGCTCAACCATCATAATTCTTTTAAGTTATTTTTCTGGCCATTCCATACCCTGGTTAGTTTCAAGCATGTCATTTAGGTCTGGCTGTTCATTGGTTATTTGCATCTGTTTCTATTTGGGGGATGACATAGGGATGAACTGATAGCTTCTGTTGTGTTCTTCACATCTTGGGATGTTATAGAGGTGGGATATTATAGAGGTGGGATCATTTGAGAGTAGTTATCCCTGTTGGTTAGTCAAATAGAGGGAGGGTAGACATTTTATATTAATCATTGGGGAGAGAGTATTGGATTGTTATGAAGAAGATAAAAAAGTGGAAACAAGTTTTACACCAGGGAGGAAGAAAGGAAAAAGGAAAAAAAACAGGGAGGGTTCAGGTAGTATTAATTGGTGGGTTAAAAGAAAGGCTAATAGAATCCCAAATTTAAAATGCCTTGCTTTCCAATAACAAAAAAATGAATAATAATATTTGAGATAAAAAAAGAAAAGAAAAATGTAAGAGTTGTGTTAGTCTACTCGGAGGACAGGTTGCTGATCTGAGCAGCTTGAGATGCTGAGCAGGGCCTGGCGTCCTGGGACACCTGATGGATTGCTACATCTATTCAGTGGGTGCGCCAGGAGCAGCTTCTGGCCCCTAAGACTTTCAGTCTTTGCCTCAAGTTCCAACTCCCAGGCTGTGCTTTTTAAAACCGCTCTTGCAATTTCAACTTTGCTAATGGGCCAGGTATTTGTTGTCTGTTTAACAAAAGAAGTTAAAAAGAAAAAAACTTACCACAGGTGGTGGTGGTTTGGGGGTGTCTTAAAACAGGGCCATACATAGCACTTCCTCAGGGATAGGAAATGGGTCTCCCTGAGTAGGGTTGGAGCACCCTGGCATGGGACAAGAGTTAGTTTATTCACTATTTACATAGTTATCATAGAGTTTTCCCTGTACAGCTTGGTAGGCTGTACTATTCCTACCATTGGGGAGCTAGGACTGTGGGGTTATTAGATCAGTGTTCCCTTGGCTTGAATTGAGAGCCAAGGCTATTGGTGCTTACCTCATCCCCAGGCTGGGACACAGAACAGAGTCTTTTTAGCTTGGCCAATCAGTTTCAGGACTGGGAAACATATATGGAAGAATGGGGGACTTCTGCTCAGTTGACTTGTGTAGAAGACTAATGAAAGGGGAGGATTTGCCTGTGGTGATGTCCTTTTACTTTTAAATTTTGGTGTCTACTTACTTCAATGTTGAGAAATTTCCATCCTGGAAATGTAGGATATCACTCTCTGTGGTCCCTCCATGCTAATCTCTGCAGAGTCCCTCCTTTGTGTGTCATTTGGTTTCTGTCTTGCTCTTATTTCATAATTCTTTTTGATAATTTAATGAACACTATTAGGTTCACTGCAAAGATTAAACTAAGACAAGACTAGAGAGAAGAAAAAGAAAGAGTTTATTCTGTGCTTCCAGGTGAGATTCACAAGCTCTGGCAAGGAGTCAGTGAAGTCTTGCTGCCAGGGAGTAGGAGAGGGAAGGGGAGGGGCTTGGCAGATGGGAAGGGAGAGGAAGAGGGGAGGGGAGGAGAGGAGAGGAGAGGAGCGGAGCGCTCTGTGCTCCAAGGCGAGTTTCATGACCTCCAATGGGGGACAAAGAAGTCCAGTCTTTCTGGGGTGGAAAGCAAGTTTAAAGTTGTTCAGGAGGGTACACTAGATGGGAGGTGGTAGAAGTTTCAGCTGCAGGGGCTTAAGTTGTCTCCATCCATGAAATTGCAAGGCAGAGCAGTGCCCTGATCATCCTGCCTAAGAGATGGCTCATTTCCCTAAAGCCCTTTGGAACAAGCCGTCTTGGTCTCATAAGGGCAAGTAAGTCTGATCCTAATGTTTCTCAACCGGTTGGTACCGACCTGAGAAACACTTATAACACACTATGGAATAGTAAGAAATCTAAAAAATGATGATGATGATCATGACCGAATCAATTATAAGAATTTACTGGAAACTATTATCTGTGCACTCTATGATTCAACTAAAAAATTAAACTTAGGACTTGTCCTTTTTATATTTGGTTCTAGGTGACTAGGGATATAAGAGGAGATTTCTTCTAGCTTGAATCCCCATCTTCTCTTTTTTCTCCCTCTCTACTTTCACATAAAATTACTATAATATTTTAGAGTACGAAATGTAAATTACCTAAGTGAGAGGTTCTGTTAATTAGACGTAAACTTTTGAATAAGATAAAGGTGAACAGGTGAACAGCCTCTATTCCTGCTGCTTCACCTTCCTCCCTGCTGGGACTTCATCGGACTCTGTGTCTACCTCCAGGTCTTGCCCCTATGGGCCACCTGGCTCTGAGAGCTGTCAGAACCCTGCCATGCTCCACTGACCTTCGGATCCATGTGACTGGGCACCTACTGGCCTATGATCTTCTGCTCCCTGGATCATCTTTCTGTGTGATTAGATGAGTCTGAAAAGGACCTTATGGACTTGAACTTGGCTGTGACGCCTTCTTGATATACTGGTAGTTCTTGATATAAAGCTCTCTCATAAATATGTGCACATCACCATATTTTTTATCCAGACCACCCAGCCAAACACAGATAGTAACTAACAATTATATAATTTAAATAAATATTAGCTATTATTAGTAAGAATTTCCATAAAGCAATAAAACTTGTGTATCTTCATGCAAAGTATCATGGAACATGAAAAGACCGTATCTCATTTCATGTAGCAAGCTTGATCTTCATTCACTTCCAAATATCTTTCAGCTATGATCCTATATTCTTGTTCTTAAGAAGTTTAATAATTTACTTTCATCATAGGTCCTCAATGTAGATTTCAAGAAAAGCCAAAACTCCACTTCATTTTGTCAAGTTCTAACTTGGGAAGCCATGTTGCCTTTTCTTTTCCAATCAAATACTGATTATTTCTTATTTTTTCCTTACTAATGCATACATATATCATCAAAAACATTTCTATTTCCTCTAGTTTAACAAAAAAATCCTTACGCTGAGATGCAAGCTACTCTCACATAGTTTTGTGTGCTTTACATTCAAGTTTAGCCATCTAATCACATATATTGCATACCTTTAATTCTTGCCTCTCCTTTCTTCATTAGCTTACTCTAGCACAGCTAGAGTAACTTGTGGGTTGCAACCCCTTTGGAGATCAAATGACCCTTTCATAGGAGTCACCCAATTCATAACAATACCAAAATTACAGTTATGAAGTAGCAATGAAATAATTTTATGGTTTGGGGGGGGGTCACCACAACACGAACTGTATTAAAGGGTCACGGCATTAGGAAGGTTGAGAACCACTGCTCTAGCATGACAGGTATCACTACACAAATATTTTTCTATCCTAATTTTAGTAGAACTCTCTGTAATATTCAATACTATCAACTACTTTCTCCTGGAACTATTTTCTTCTCTAATTTTCATGATATCCTACCATATTTACATTCCTACTAGTTTGGACTGTTAAACTTAACGTTATTTATATGCTAGTCTGCTTTTACATGATTCCTAAATATTAAAGATTCTTAAGACTTAGACTTATGAAGTCTTCACATTTTATAGTCACCCTATAAAATATTGTATCTTTATATGCAAATATAAGGTGCTCTGAGGAACCACACATTACCTTTTCAATTGAGAGATTAAGAGTATATTTAAATTTTCTCCTCTGGCACCTTTTTAAATTTCATTTTCATATTTAGCTGGAATTATAACTACCATGTTGATAAAAGTGGACATGTTCTTTTAAAAGTCTGGTTAGAACACTCTATTATATTTAAACTGAGATGTACAGCTTCATTATCTTGTATTTATGCAATTGGTTATTGTGAGATGGAAAGGAGGGCATTGTATTTGTCAACCTTATTATGCTACTTGTATTTAGAATTATACTTTATGGTGATTACTTTTTATCTTGATCCTATCATTCACACATTCCCATGTCTCCATGCTTTATGTTATATGCTGGAAAATATTGTGTTTGGTTTTCTGGAATTAAAACACACGTGGCAAAATGGAAGGCTGGGGAAAAGCACTAGGCTATTCCAGAAGCCCCATTTCAGAAGATACTGCAGGCAGAAAAGACTATTTGGAAGACTTATCTTCAAAAAGAGAAAGAAATACACAAGAGAGCTTCGAAAACTTGGTGGATAAATGGAATGAAAAGACAATATGAAATGTACCTTCTGGCTCTTTGAAATCCCCTCATGCATTTTACACTCGCGAAACTATTGTGTCAACGAGTAATTTTGAAACCTTTCTTGATTTAGAGAATTTAAACATTTGATTTTAATCTCTCTTATTCTCACTCCTTCCTTACATATTATTTATCTTGGATCTCAATTGACATGTCTTAAATTTTATTTTGTACATAGACAGGCATTTTATTTCCAAGGCAGTACCGTCTGGGGATGCAAGTTTCATCAGCTGGAGGGTGTGCCTGCAGTGTTTCTCTAATGGTAATAGATCATTTGAGCATTGCTATTCCCAGCCCAGTTGTTCAGGGATTATATTTTCTAATCCAGCTGTTTTGGCTTTTTTTCTTGTTTTGTTTCTGACATTACTTATTATGTCAAGCTGTTCTGGAAGCCTCATTAACTCTTTCAAGGAGACTAGATACTCCAATGCTCTGAAGTTGGAATTTCTTAATTTCTAATTCTCTTGAACCCTGAAAAAGTTAATTTTACTTACAGATGTGCCTTATTTCTGAAAAATAGGTTTAGGCCTCTGGAGAAATGATTCAATTAATGTTAATTGATAATGATGACAATGATGATGACAACATTGGTAATAAATGATACCAGGGTTTTAGTATTGTAAATTGTCTTTGAAAATGCTAGTAGTACATTTTTTAAAACAAATTTTGACCACGCTGAAATGCCTTAAATGTTTAACTAAAGCCTGACCAACTGTATGTTTTTCTAAATTTTAACTGTTCATCTTCCTTATGGTTTTGAGTATCTATTAGCATGCATAACACTAGCAACCTAAGTTTTATTTCAATAATTGTCTTGACTGAGTTAAGTTTGCATTTTACATTTTAATTGGCAAAAGGGAAAAAAAACATTATTTTCTTACTCAAGACGAAATGTGTCTCTGTTCGAAAACATTGGACTGCTAACCCAAAGTTGGTAGTTCAAACTCACCAGCACTCTGGAGGAAACATATGAGGCTATCTGTTTTAAAAGGAATCCCCTTGAAAAAGAAGAACACACCAAACATATCTAAAACATAAAGACCTCAAGAAAAAAATCATGCTTGAGTTGAAATATTAGTGGAATCTAAGAACACAATATTGACTGCTGCAAGAAGTATCAAAAGAATATGAGAAAATACATAGTCACTGTACCAAAAATAATGAGTTGACATTCCATCATTTCAAGAGGTATTGAAGGAAGAAGTTCAAGCTGTACTTGTGAAAGCATTTGAAAAAATAAAAAGCTCTAGAAATTGATGGAATAGCAGTTGAAGTGTTTCAGGAAGCCAATGAAGCATGGAACTACTCTTTGGTGTCAAGAATTGGGAAGACGGCTACTTCGCCAACTGAGTCAAAGTGATTCATCCTTCTGTTAATTTTAAAGAATGGTGATCTATCAAAATGTGCAAGATCTAACATAATATAATTGATACCAGGAGTCCTGATGATGTAGTGGTTAGGCATTGGGCCATAATTTGAAAGGTCAACAATTTGAAACCCCCAGATGCTCAAGGGAAAGATGTAGCTTTTAACTCCAGTGAAGAGTTCCAGTCAAAGGAACTCACAGGGGGAAATTCTACCCTGTCCTACATGGTTGCTTCAGTTAGCATGAACTCAAAAGCAGTGACTTATTTTTATCATCAATATCACCTGTAAATGAAATTTTGCTGAAGATAATTCAATAATGCAGTGGGTCACTGACATGGAGCTACCAGAAATTCAGACCAGATTAACTAACAAGGAATATCTTTACTGACTTCAGACAGCTGTTTTTGAAAGCAGGGAATAAGGGAAACATGTTTTTTGTGTTTCTTGGGTAGCTTTTTGGAAAAAAAAAGGAATTCCAGAAAATTTAATTATGTTGCTTCAGAACCTACAAATCGCTCCGTTGGCAATTACATGAACAGCATGAGGAAATACTGCATGTTTAAAATTGGGAACACTTGCATCAGTTGTATTTTCTCACCCTACTTTTTTAGTATGTATGCTGTGCAAATGGTCAGAGAAGTTGAAATATATGAAGAAGAACATATTAGAAGAAAGCTTCTTATTAGCCTGTGATATGCAGATGGCAGAAGTTTGCTTGCTGAAAGTGAGGGGGACTTAAGGTACAAACTAATGAAGACCAAGAATTTCAGCCTTTGGTATGGATTACAATGTAATGTAAACACCCAAATCTTCACAACTTGACTATTAGGAAACATTGTGATGAAAGAAAGGATTTGTCAAAAATTTCATCTTGCTTGCATTCAAAATCAATGCTTATGGAAGCATCAGTCAAGAGATACAAAGACTCATTGCGTAAATCTGTGGCAAAAGACCTCCTTTGAGTGTTGAAATGTGAGAATATTACTTTGAAAAATAAGGTGTACCTGACCCAAGTCATTGTGTTTTCAATCATCTCATCTGTATGTGAAAATTGGACACTAAATAAGAAAAACTGAAGAGTTATTCATTTTAATTATGGTCCTGATAAGAATATTGAAAGTACATGGACTGACAAAAGAACCAACAAATATGTTTTGGGGTGCTTCTTTGTGGGAACAGGTCTGGTATGCAGAGAATGAGGGTGATGGACCCAACTGACATGGACACAGACTCCAGAGATCAGGCTTTATGGCATATATCTAACTTTATTACAACTTTTGCATGGCTTATATATGCTTCATTAACCACTCAGATAACTTCTTTCATCTTCTTCCTTGACATCCTTATAAGGTTATAGGTTTGCATCTTGAAAGACAATAGGCCCACACTGTGGGCTGTGTAAATGAAGTGTTTCCAGCTAAGTTATGTAAATGAGGTATAGCTGGCTGAGCCAGCCTATCCAATTGTCTTACAGGACTAATTTGCCAATCACATTATAGGACCAAGCACCCAATTGCATTATAGGATCTTACTATTCAATTGCATTACAGGATCTTAGCCATCTATGGGGAAGCTAGAAGCATTCTGATAGGCCACGTTTCAGAGGTCAAAGTGGAAGGCTGTCAGGTGAGCTGGCCTGGGGTCTTATTGACTCAAGACTGAAGTTTTTTTTCAAGAGTCATGGAATGTGGGTTCCAACTACCTAAGAGTGCAAATTACTTAACCAGCAGCTTCCACCTGATTCAAGACTGAATCTTCCAGGAGACACAGAATCATAGGTTCCAGCTACCTAAGAGTGTGGATTACTACTCAGGGGCTTTAAGACCACTCCAGGAGATGCTGCAACATCCTGCATTTTCTACATCTCTCCTCCAGGTTTACAGGTTCTGCCAGGAATGCCCCCAAAAGCTCCCCCTTTCTGTTAATTCCATACTAAGAACTTCTGTTCACAATGCTTTGGTGATTTCTTGGCAAAGAATGTTGTAAATGTTCTAGGCATTTTCACAATGCAAACCCACTCCCAGCTAAAAGGAGTATACAGAAATACAAGAACAAATTACTGGGGTTAAACTATGACAAAAGCTTTCCACCAACTTCATCAAAAAAGGACAAAGGCCAAATTAATTACATCAACTTGAGATTGATTAACCTTAACTGCACCTTGCATCAAATTATGCATAGGTTGAAGAAAAGTTTTGATTCCATATTCCCAAAAGATAACTTTGCTGGAGCCTTAAGGCAAAGTTACATTAAGGCAGGGTTGGTATTGGGTTAAACGTATAGCTGAATACTGTGGGTCACAGGTTACATTAACTGTGTATTAACTGCCATAAATTGTATACATCATTTGCTAATTGTCGACATTGGTGTTGTGATCCTCCACTGGGAGTTCAGGGATCTGTTGACAGTGGTTCACTTCAGTTGGGCACATTCTTTCTCAGGAACAGGCCCTCCATAACTGTGCATAGGGGGTCCATCTGTGTAGGGTTGCACCAATCAGTCAGACACCCAAATGAGCTTCTCTGATCCTTCTAGAAATACACAAGCAAAACCACTTTCCAAGGTTAACAGTGAATCTGTGTCCCTCTACTCATTTGTGGATAGTTCTTTCCATTTGACAAATGGCAGGGAAGTTTCCCAAGGGAGAAGAGGACCCCAATGCTTATATGCAAGAGGAAGGCCAGATTTATTGAATTGCAAAAAAGTTAAAGTAAATAATGCTTCTGTAAGTCTATCTCACGGTTTCTGCCTCCCCTCCCCCCATTCTTAGAAGCAAAAATTACAAGACTTCATCATACTTACTTTGGGCATGTTATCAGGAAAGACAAGTCCCTGACAATGTCCATCCTAACAGAACTGTGAATATTGGTAGAAAAGGGTGCAAAATAATAATTAAAATATTTTAACAAATGGATTCCTTAAAGGAACTCACCCTTCAACATCAAGAAATTGGGAAGATATCAATATGACGAATTGAATGGGAGAGATAGCTATTTGTGCCCATTCCAAGAAATAATTGAACAATGATACAGATAAATAAAATTTTACTGAAAACAATATTAGTATTGGTTGCTGCATTAAATTGAAAGGGAACTGGCAAAAAATTTGGCCACATCCATAAGAGGGGATTAAGGAAGGATAAAAGGAGCTGCTGAAAAGTTCACAGAAAGATGCATTTTTGAATGTTATTTTAGCAAAAACATTTTGAATCACACACATATCATTACTGATACCATACGGACCAGGGATGAAAGCAGAAAACAGCAGAAAGATATTTGCCGCTTTTTCTTTAATGCGTTCAACTGTGTTGGTCCTAGTAACTTTTGTGTACCTTTGCAAAATATGAGAATTCAAGAATTGTTCTCATTTGGGACTAATACATACAACTAGAGGCAATAGTTTGAACAGAGTAAGTGATTACTGCATTAATCCTCAGGGGCTTCAAGTGAAAACAGAGGCTTCAAAATGAAGACAAGTGTTTATGAGATTGTGTCTTTTCAAAATATTTATCCATCTATAGTCAGAGCAGATAATTGGAGAAGCTTATCTCTGTGAAGACAAGAACATGACATTGGAATTGGAGAAGGACACCGTAACAACCTGGGGTATGAGATGATTCAATCTCGTGAGGTGAAAACAGAGAGAACTTGAAACACTGACTGATGATGGAAATCAAAGAATACAGCTTTCATTATGGATTTATACATCAATGTAAAGGAGGCAACCCCCTCCCATCTGAATCAATACACAACATCATGATAAATGGAGAAGAGATTGAAGTTGTCAAAGATTTCATTTTACTTGAACTGCAATCTACCCTGGGGAAGCAGCAGTCTAGGCACAAATAATATATCACATTGGAAAAATCTGCTGCAAAAGACCTCTTTCAAACATTAAAGATCAAAGACGTTATTTTGAGAACTAAAATGTGCCTGATAAAATTTATTGCACTCATATTTTCAATTGCCTCATATGCATATGAAAGTTTACAACATTTAAATCTGTAATAGCAGTATTTGATAACTAACACAGCTGACTTCTTAATAAGATACTTTCTTATATTGTGCTATACTCTCTTGTGTTTTGTTTTATTTGTTTTGGGTTTTAGTTCATTGACTGTGTTTTCTTAGAACCCAGTGGCTTTTTTTAAAGCA
This sequence comes from Nesogale talazaci, assembly GCA_004026705.1. NCBI lineage: Eukaryota > Metazoa > Chordata > Mammalia > Afrosoricida > Tenrecidae > Nesogale > Nesogale talazaci. The sequence goes on from PVJH01001235.1 coordinate 127,910, forward strand.
TAAAGCTTGGCACTCTTCAAACGTGGGAAATATTTTCTATTTACTCACATTTTCTAGAAAATTAACATTCATTATATGGCATCAAATAATACCTACCTATTAGCATAGTCCTCAGATCTATTTTTGTCCCTTTTCACTGCAGAATATAATTCCAACCATCTAAGTTGACTTCATTTAGAAGCCCCAGAGACATGCCGACTATGGATAGGATGATTGTTTTTCTACCTTTGATATTTCTCCTAAAGTCATCTTATAGTGACCAGAAAATGCCGCTACTATGAATCTGATTATTAAGGTTAAAATCTAGGAGTTAATCTTCATGTTTTACTTTTCTTCACCCACTGCACAGTTCATCAGTTCCTCATCAAACATAGTATCTTCACAAAATGGTAAGCCATTTATTTCTGTTTGCATCATCGCCACCTATATTCAACAATACTTTGTGATATTAGGAATCATACCAACCTGACAGTCCTTGCCACCTGATGATGCTTCCTTGGAAGTGGAACCTTTTGTACAAGAAAGAAACTGAGCAGAGCTGAGTCCTCTTCCACTCTTCTGCTGCAGCAGAGTCTTGCATCTGGTTCCATCATCTCCTGTCGCATTGTCTGTCAATTCAAGAAGCTGTCCAGGGAATACTAATGGTGGATTCATTTGGCCAACTTTGGCCTAATTTACCTCTGAATGTGTCAGCCTGTGGTGTCTGCTGCCCCTGGTTTCTCTATCTGCTTCCTGTCCATAAGTTTCCACAAGTCAAGAGAAGCCTGATTTGAACTTTACTTTGGACCTACAAACTGTAAGTCATTCCTTGATATGAATCTCTTTATATTCAGACACATACAAGAATCAATGGTTGTGGTTCTCTAGAGAACTGAACATAACACACTTTAACACACTTGCACAAACAACATAAGCAACCTGCTAATTTCTTACTCTTGTTTAACAAAATTCAGTCCACCGTGAGCGCGCGCACGCACGCACACACATGCACACACACACGGGATGATTATAAGGGGCCTTGGTGGCACAGTGGTTAGTTATCAGGCTTTCAACAGAAGGGCAGCAGTTCACAATCACCGCCTTCTGTAGGAGAAAGATGGGGCTTTCTGCTCTCATGAAGACCTGGGTCTCCGAGACTCGGGGGAAGTTTTGCTCTGTCCTGTTGGGCTGCTAGCGGTTGGTTCTGGCATGATTATTTTTACCCCCTCTGTTTAAAATCTTTCAACAGCTTCTCTTATTACTGGGAACAAACTTAAACAATGCTGAAAAGTAAATTTAAAACCTAGATCTGTTTACATTCTGATCTTATCTGCACTGTTCTCTCAAATGATTTTGAACTCTGGCTTTTTCCTCCCTTGTGGCTGCATCTTTATACCCTGCTGTTGCCTGGCATGGTGCTCACCTGATTTTCACTAGCTTTCTTTTCCATTTCTCTTTAAAAGTCATTGAAGAGGGGAGTCATCTATCAACCCCAATCTATGAAAATCACCCAGAAGTCAATGTCATTTTTTGGTTGTTTTAGTTTTCTAACTGCCCTCTTTCACTTGCTAATGATTTGCCTTCCTTGCTTAATCTATCTGTGCTATTTCATAAATTAATTTTTACAGGTTCCATACCAAAGTTCATGAACTATTGTTGCAATTTTGAAGTTGGAATCTGTACTGCAATCATTTTTAGTCATTTTATCGACACATTTTGCTCGTTCATAGAGGTTTATTATATAGTTTTAACTTTAAATATTAAGGCAGCTCAGATTTAATGACTTCAGTAGGTTTAATCAATTACTACAGCAATAAGTAAAATCAATTACTTATTAATAATTCCATCCAATGGAACATGAATTCCCTAAAAATGGGTATCATATTTGACTGGTTGTAACATCCAAATCTAGGTTAACAATTATATGAAGTGTTTTCATTTACTATTTGAAAATATAAATAGCAATCACACACTTAGTAAAAACATTAAGGCAATTCATTTAAATGTAAACATTATATAAGAAACAGAACAGTAGTCTGGAGTTCCTAGACAATGTGACTACTAAAGAAGTGTAATATTAGAAGGGAAAAAAGGAATTTTAATATCATAAATGAAACTAATTGACATGTACAAGAAATATTGTTGTCTATGAAGAAAATGAAATATTTGCTGTTACTCTTGTTAACTCCCATAGATTCTGCCCCAGATCAAGGCCACTCCAGGTGCAAGGAGGGGATCCGATGCTATCGCTGTAATCAGCTGCAATTCGTCGTGATCTATGGGACATTCACTGGCTGTTTCTCTGAAGTAGATAGTCAAGTCTTCATTTTCTTCCCATTTTATTCTGGGAGATTTGCTAAAGTCTGTCTACTGTCCTGGTAATTTGCAAACCTCCCTACTGACAAACAATTGATAACTGCATGTGAGGTCAGGAATCTGACATGTCTCCTGCATGGAAAATGAGAATTCTACTGTCACTGCCTTTGCAAATTATATCTATTTTAATAAGTATTAGAACTAATACTTAAATTGGGTAGGTTTTTTAATATGTGATCAAAGCAAACAGAGTCTGGAGGGTTAGTTCTGATTCATGGTGACCACGTGGACTGCAGAGTCCATCTGCTGCACAGTTTTCTGGGCTGTGTTTTTTTGGGAATCACATTGCCAAATCTTCTTTTCAGAAATTCTGCTGGAATTGAACTGACAACCCTTCAGTCTGCAGTCAAGAGCCTAAACATTTAAATCACTCAGGAATTCATGATAAATACACCCAGCTGTTTGCCTTTCTGCATATGAAACCCAGGCTAGGTAAGCTATAGAGACAGTGACTGCACTGATGGCTGGGAGGTATGGCAGAAAGATTGGGGGTGGGGTTGGAAATGGAGATCTGAGGCAGTGAATATAAGAAATAAGAAAACGTTCGTAAGCTGTCTGTGGAGAAGATTTTTTAATGGTTTTTAACATGATTGAACTGCCAAATTGTATGATATGTGAATGATATTCCAGTAAAACAAGTAGGAGGAGAAATGATATGACATCAAGTCCGAAGGAAAATAAAAATACATATCTGTTGTACAACAGGTAAGATATTAAAGTAAGATATTATCTGGGCAGGAAAAGCATAAGTTATATGAAGAAATGAAGAAAGCCTTATTGAAAGAAAAATATTATTTCTATAAATGAAGCAAATAAAGCAAAAAAAAAGCTTAGTCACTTTAAATTAACATGTACATTTAACCCAGATATGTTAAAACCTGCATTTCTATATAACATTCTCTGCTTGCTGCCTTTGAGCAGAGTCTGATGATTAGTGGTGGAACGTTCCCTGTGTCTGAGACTGAACTTCACAGGACAGAAGCCTAGCTTTTCACATGCAGGTGCCCTCGAGATTTGGAACTGCTGATCTTGTGGTTAGCAGCCATGGGTGTAACCACTACACCACCAGTAGAGAAAAAAATTCAGAAATTTCTTATTAGGCCCAATGGTATATGACCATTTTATATATACCCAAATTTACCCTCCTTGTTGTCGGTCCTCTTTGATTTTAATTATTTGGTTCTATTTTATTCTTCTTGTGATATCTATTCTTCTTCTTTTCTTTTTTTTGGCATCACTGCCTTCTGGTGCGAGTGGGAATCCCAGTCTTGCTCCTGAAGAGCTGCTGCTGGATTTGAACCACCAAGCCCTTGGGCCCCAGTCCCACATTCAGCCACTACGCCACTGGGGCTCAACCCTTTATTTTTCTTCTTTAAAAAGCATTTTCATTTTAATTATTAATTCATTTTAATTATTAGTGGTGACCCAGAGTTCCAAAAATTGATTTCTAGGCCACTTGAAGTTACAGTTAATAACATTATACAATCTCTCCTGTAGTACAGATATCACAAAGGAAGAGTAAAATCGGGGCCCTCTTCTGTTCATTGAGACACTGTGGCTCTTCATTTCACTTATCTGTATGCACAGATGCATTGTTGCTATGATTATATTAAGTACTTATATTTTCAATAAATTAAAGATAGGAAGACTAAAACATTTTACTTTATAACCTGAGACATTGCGCAGGGGCAAGCCGGTTGGATACAGAGCGCTCCTAGAAGGGTCAGGTGATCCCGAGAGCCTTCTCTTCTATGCCGGACGGTGAGTAACCCAAAAGACTACTTCTTCTCTCTGCGCAGCAACAGAGATGTCTTGACACTGTCCTCAGATTTAAAGCACGCAGTTAGTGAATTGGCTCTGCCGCTGTGGAGCACCGACCCCTATTAGCAGTAGCAGTCACGAGCTTCCATTTAAATCCTCTCTTCTTGGTTGCATAGATCTTATGAGAAGACTTCGAGGAACAATGTTAATGTTCCTCAGGAAGAGAAGGACCAGAATATCTTCTGATTCTATTATTTCAATGATTTTTAAAAGTTTCCTCGTGTGTGGGAGTAGATTCCGCTTCCTAGTGACGCGGCGCAACTGCTCCTAGAGTTCCCGAGACTGCGCGTCTCGGTGGGAGCTGGGCCCCTCGTCTTTCCTCTGTGGAGCAGCGCGTGGGTTTGAACCGTGAGGCACAGAGTCAGAAGCCCGGTGGTTCATTCCCTGTTCCATCAGGGGTCTGTCGACACACAGGAGACTCAGTCTGGAAAGGTTGGTAACTAAAGCTTGATGGAGCGCACAACCACGAGAGAGCCCTACAAAGGGTCGGAGCCACAGAAACCCTCAGGAATCAACAGAACGGCAGCAGTTAGTCAACACACACACAAAGGTTTCAAATGTTCTGTGGAAAAGTTCAGTGATCCCTTTTTTCATGATTAAATTGTTTATTAAGGATATTAATAGGTGGCAATGCTGGTGAGAAAGGTTCAGGATGCAAGGGTGGGTTCAGTTAAGTCAGGTTACAAAGTTCTTTCGGGATTGCTAATACATGCTCAAAGGGCAGGCCGACCCTTAGCCTGAAGGCTCAAAGCTCAAGTGCTGGGGGTTGGCAAGCCAAGTTCCCCAAATTAAGTGTCCACAGATCCCACTCCAGTAAGCTTCAACTACAATTCCGTTGGCAACCAAGTCCACATTTCGCAAGGAAGTAACCAGAAACATCCTAGCCCCCAAACTCACATTCAGCTTCATTTTTTTCTATAAGCAGGGAAGCCCATTACTCTTTTATGCTCTGATTCCTGGTTCTTTTTTAGTTCTATTTCTCCCATGCATTTATGACGCCCTCTTGTACATATAAATTTTAAGCAATTATTTATAATAATGGTGCAATCTGTCTTTAATTGTTTACCTGGAAATGCATCTATAAGGTGTATTTTGTTTTTTGTTTGTTTACTGTGAAATGAATCAATTTAGGTGATACTAATCTAATAAAAAACAGGACGCATGATAATTTCTCAATGTCAAAATGATTGGGAATCTTTATTTTATTATTTATGACCTGAATAGTAAAGTATTTTTCCCCTTGTGGTATAGATATATGTGATAACCTCTCTGACTGAGAGATTAGTCCAAATCAAGCAACTTAAAAAAAAGGATGATACATTAATATGGATCATTTTCCAAAGGTAATTGAAAGAGAACTAGACAAACTAAATCGAATAATATTTGTGTGTAGTTTGAGAATTTTAGTTTAGAAAATTTGAAGAATAAACAAATGAAAGTAGAAGATCATTTTGATTTAAAGATAAGAACTATTCCAAATAAAGCTATAAGCTCATTTAGAGGTAAAGACAGACACGGCTCCCCTTTGAGCTATGTCTGCATAATTAGATGGATGATCAGATGGACGGCCATTGATCAGAAGTCTCTATGCCATATCTCATGAAAGGGAAAAGAAATGTTATAGCAAACCAGAAACAGGACAAAAATGAGAGCAAAAGGCATGTCTTTAAGTTCCTCTTTCTAGTTACTTTCTCCAAAGGTACCTATAGTTTTGCAATTAGAATTTGATTATATTTTTGTTAATTTATTTTTCTTCTGAAAGGAATTTGCCTGGATTTTTGTATTTTGAAGGAAACAAAGATTTATTTATGATACTTTAAAAATGACAACTCACTTGGAAATTGTATAATCTCTTTGAGTTAACAATTTTTATATTGAATTTATCCTAAATACAAAATTGAAGACATTAAAAAATGTCAAACAAATTAATTAATGTGCTTCTCATAGAAATAATTTTGGGACATATTATAGGTATGCTTTTTGGATTTTATGACTTTATGTTATATCATCAATTCATTTTGTTGAAAATTAAAAATGCATGTACAAAGAAATATTATACATAATCTATTATTTATGTAATTAAGAGATTTTAATATAGTTTAATTTTATTTTTACTATACAAGGTAGTAAACCCCCTAAATGGAATTTTTTCAAGGTTATGTATTTAAATAATTTTACAAAACAACCTTATCACCTTCAAAGTACATTCCATTTCACTTAATACATTTATCAAGTCTGCAATTTCATTCTTGGAAACATTTTTCAAACTCATCTCTTTGGATGGCTGACAGCACCTCTCTTGGTGTTTTCTTCGCCTCCTCTACCTCATGAAATCATTGTACTTTCATGGTCCTCTTCATTCACAGAAAGAAAAAGAAGTCACATCATATGAGGTCAGGTGACTAAAGTGTGTGAGGAAAGAGAGACATGCTGGTTTTTGCCCAAAACTGGTACACTGAGATGGCTTCGAGAGAAGGTGCACTGCAGGAGTGGCAAAATCAGTTCTGTCTGCCACAAACCAGGCATTTTTTGTCATATACTGTTACACTATCTATTCAGAAACTAAGTAGAAAGGTTGATCAACAGTCTTACTTGGTAGAACAAACTCAAAATGCACTGCTACAAGTTGACATTTTTGTCCATTCTGGAAGTTGATGGGCATCCAGAATGAGGCTTGGCCTCAATCAACATTTCATCTTTTATGAAATGAGAAAGCCACTCATACACTTGAGTTTTTCCCATAGTGCGGTCCTTGTTCAACATCATATTCATCATCACAGCAGTTTCTGTGTCATTTTTCTCCAGCAGGCAACAAATTTCCACAGCTGCATGATGTTTTCTTAAATAGGCCATCACAAAAGTGAGGTTCAAGTGAAACTGCTTTTATGAAAAACAACAACATTGTGACCAGAGAGTACCTTCCTAGGTAACGCCACTAGGTGCACTAACTCAGAGCGAGTTGCTTGATGCTTATCTAGCAGGAAAAATGCATACTGCAAAAGCTCCATCCTGTTCAGTGCAATATCGGGTTTTCAGGGAGTAATCCCTTGTACAGTCACAATTTTTTCAACAAATGTGTATGCTATTACTTTTGCAATAAGAATGAGGTACTTGATTGTTAAGGAAACAAAAATTATTTTGCTATTAATAGAAGATATAGTTGAGATTTTTCTATCGTGTCCTCTCCTTTCATTTTCAAATTTGTCTCTTATTTCCCCTCATTATACACTTAGATCTTAAGTTTAATCATGCTGATTTATACTTTCCTAGTTTTATAAACACTATCCTCTCTTCTTTAATAAAAATAAAAATCCATTGACAAATATTTATATATATCTCAAAGCTAAGATTTTATGACAATACCTTGGAAAATATTTCTGTAGGCTCTCATATATACCCCTCTCAAATACCTTCTACTGGGAATTTTATAATTTAATAATACTCAAATGAACACATTGGAAATCTGTACATGTATTAAGCATTAGTGTTGGACAAGAACAAGGTGATAGTAGATGGTTTGATCTTAAGAGAAGATGTTGAACAATCTGTATATTGAAAAAAAATAATGTAATTGAACTATAGGAAGAAAAATGTGACATCAGGATTAAAGAAAACTCATTAACTACTGATGATGGCAGATTATATAGTTTTTATTGTATTAAAATGAACACAACTTGATGCACTTAATGATGACCATGTAGTAAAAGACCACTGCTTTCAGCATGGATTACACTTGAACCTGAGAAAAAGAAGAAAAAAAGTTATCAAAACTTGGGCAATGAACAGTGTAATGATAAATGGAAAATAAATGGATGTTTTCAAGGAGCTCGTTCTTGATCAATTATAAACACCTATGGGAGAAGAAATCAATAAATTGTATCACTTATTGCATTCGAAAATATGTTGCAAAAGATCTCTTTAAAATTCTTCAAAAGCAAAGACATTACTTTTAAAACTATGGTGAGCTTGTCCCAAACTATGTCATTTACAATTACCTCTTATGCCTGCAAAAGATGGATGGTAGGGAAAAAAAAACATCATAAAGACTGGTTCTTTTGAGTTGAGAATTTGCTGAAGAATGTTGACTATGTCATGGACTTCTTGAACAGCAAATAGTCAGGTTTAGAAGAAATATAATCTAAAAACTCCCTTGAAAAGAAGATCCTGGATCTTCACAGTGTTTACTTTGACCACATTACCAGTAAAGTCCAATCTCTCAAAAAGGACAACATGCCTGGGAAAGAAGATGGGCAAGCAAAAAGAGAACCATTTATGAAATAGAGAGGCAGAATAGCTTCAACAATAATTCACACATGTGAAGATCATAAAAAAGACACAGGGATGTTCCACTTTTTGCTCAATTTTATTTATTTATTTATTTATTTATTTATTTATTTATTTATTTATCCCCCCCTCCACCCCACTCAATTTTATTTAAAGGTACCACAATTTGGAGCAGACTCAGTGGCAGTTAAGAAGTTATTGTACTTGTTATACTTCAATGCAGTTAATTTCTTATTTAAATTTTCTTTTGATGAGAATATAAGCAATAAAATAAACCAAGTTAACTGTTCTTAACCTGTACAATGGGTGACATTGATTGTATTCTTCAAGTTGTGCAACCGTGTTCACTTTTCTTTTACACATGATCAGTCTCATTAAAATAAATGCACTGCCCCACCCCAAATTTTCTATTTAAGTTTTAAAATTGCTGCTGCTACCTTGATCCATATGCTTAGTTCTCTAAATACCATATTGTTAAATATATTCATTTTTGGCTATTTGTGCTTACCTATTACCTATTAGTTGTGCTAGCCTAGCATCACTTTCTATCAGTTTTCCATGTTGTAATGGCTTTCATCTTGCTGTGATACAGGAAGCTATGCCACTGGTATTTCAAGGAGCATTAAGTCTTTTCACAATGAACAGGTTTTATCAGCGCTCCCAAACTAAGAACTAAAAGTGACTGCAAAGGAGAAATAGACTTTCCCCTTCTAGAGAATTAGCCACTGACAACCATATGATTAACAGTGGAACATTTTCAGACACTGAAAACTTGTGAGTAGCAGAATTTTGCCAAAGGTACTGTCATTATATGAACATCTCAGGTTGGAAGGCACACAAAACATGACTGAGGAGGAGCATGATGATGTAGATGGAGTAAAGCTTTTGGGACTTTCACTTGTTGTTGGGACATACCTGAAAATGAGATAAAACAGCTGTAAAATCTGTTTTAAAAATTGCAACTTAGAATGTATGAAGTATGAATCTAGAACAATCGAAAACCATCAAAAATGAAATGGAACACCTGATATCAAAGTCACTTGTAATCTGGAAGAGATGATTGAATCACTTGATCAAACAATTTAACTTGTTGTGAATAACAAATTCACAGATATTCAAGAAGAATGGCTTAATTTCACCATCAAAAAGATGAACGTCTCTCATGAGGTACAATACTGCCTGTGCTAGGAAAATATCTATGCACACACATACACAATGAATGTGACAATGACATTGATGCATGTTATTCAGATTTATGCATCAATCACAGAAGCTAGTGATGAAGAATTTGAAGAACTCTACTAATGTCCAAAACTGATCAAACATACACCCAAGATGGATTGACAATTACTGATAATTGAAACATAAAGTTGGAAACTAAATGGATTGAATAGTAGTTAGAAAATATGACCCTGGTGATAGAAATCAAGCTAGAAATATAATGACATATTTTTTCAAGACCAATCGCTTCTTCAATGCAAGCATCTTTTTCAACAATATGAATGTTGACCCCAAACATAGATTTTTCCAGATGAAATAAACTGAAATCAAGTTAAATACATCTCTGGGAAGACCCAATAGATAAGCTCAATATAGGCAGGCAAAATGAGCCCAATGGATGACTACTGAACAGACAATTAATTGCTCAGATGTAAGTTCAAATAAAAGTTGAAGAAAATGAAAGTACATTCATGAGAGCCATCAAACAACCTTAAATATATCCCACTTGCATTTTGAGAACATCTCCTGAGAGCCATCAAACAACCTTCAGCATATTCCACTTGCATTTTAAGAACATCTGAAGATGCTTGACTCTTGTTATTGAATATTAATGACAGAAGACTTAAGTTGTGAGGTGATATCAAGAACATCATACACAAAGAAGCAAAATAAAAAGATAAGAAAGAAAGACCAAAGTAGATATCAGAAAAAATTCGGAATCTGCTCATGAATTTAGAGCTGCAAAAAAATAGAACAGCTTTTGGAGTCAAAGAGCTGAACAAAAATTTCCAGGGGCTGCTTGAGAAGATGAAGTAAAGTATTATAATGAAATATATGAAGTTCTGGAGGCAGACACCAAAAAGGAGAGGCAGTCTAAATGCATCTTCAACCAAAAATTTTTGAAGGAAAAAAAAGTCCAGGTTTGACTTGCAATATTGAAAGATTCTATAGACATCATGTTGAATGATGCATTGGGTAGCAAAATGTGATGGAAGAAATATGTAGAGCCATTGTAGCAAAAAGAACTTGTTGACATTTAACCATTTTAAGAGGTAACTCATGATCAAGAATGAATGGTACTGAGGGAAGAACACCAAGCTGCCCACAAAGTATTAGTTAAAACAAGGCTCCAGAAATGAATAGAATATCAATTGAAATGTTTCAATATGAAATGTTTCATTAGAAACAGGCACTCACTTAGAAATATGGAAGACAGCTACCAAACCAACCAACTTGAAGGGATCTATATTTGGACTCATCCCAAAGAAAGATTATAAAACAATAATCAAGTTATAAAACAATATTTTCATATGCAGGTAAAATTTAGCTGAACATCATCCAAGAATGTTTGCTGCAATCTCTTGACAGGTGATGCTAGAAATTCAAGCCAGATTCAGAAGAGGATATAAAACAAGGGATATCCAGTTTACTTGTGTTTTATTCTTTGTAAACATACATTTGATTGTGGGTCATCACAAACTCTGTATAACATTGAAAAGAATATGAATCCCAGAACACTTAATTAAGCTCATGCACAACTTGTACAGGGATGAGAAAACAATTGATGAGGAGAACAAGGGAAAAATCTTTAAAATCAAGAATGGTGTGTGTCAGCCTTGTATCCTATCATCACTTGTATTTAATTTGTATGTTGAACAAATAGTCTGAGAGCTGGAACTTAAAGGCATCAAGATTGGAGGAAAACTTAGTAACATCTGAGAATATGCAGGTGAGACAACGTTATTGATTTATTTATTGCTGCAAGCAAGGAATATTTGAAGCACTTACTAATGAAGATCAAGGACTACAGCCTCCAGTATGGATTACAATTTTATGTAAAGAAAAACAGAATATCCACAACTGAACCAAATTCATGATAACTGGGGAAAGATTAACATTGTAAGAGTTATCTTTATTGACTCCACAAGCAATGCTGATAGAAGTAGCAGTCAAGACATCACATGTGTTAGTCTGGGTAGACAAGAGAAATGAATTTCATAGACACGCATATGGATATAAGGAAAATGTTTATATACAAGAGGAAAGGGACTTTGAGAAAACATCCCAGCCCAGTCCAGTTCAGCGTCATAAGTCCGATATTAACTCATATGCCCGAAATCAGTCTATAAAGTCTCCTTCTGACTCATGAAGTCACAGGTCAGTGGGTGCAGAATTCTGGAGCTGCCAGGGGTCTCCACATGGCTCCTCGCTTCCAGACTCAGGGTCCATCAACAGCATCCCATGGTGGCAGAAGCAACTCATCTCTGGCAGAAGTCTCCATGTGGCCACCCCAGCTTCAGAGGTCTGGCTCCATCAGGGCAAAGCCGTGTGGTCTCTCTGCCGGCTCCTCCAGCGTCTTGGACACTGCCATCTTGTCTTGGCCGTGATTCATTGTCTCTGAGACTAACTCCCAACAACTGGAGAAATAGATTCTCATCCTCACGAGAGAAATATCGTGAGACTTCCCAGACATATCAGGAGAAAGCCTTGCCCACACAGAGGCCTCATTGGCTTCAATAGCTATCTCCAGATTAACAGGATAGACTCGGACCCTACATCTCAATCATGAAATTAACATAAGCACATGACTGCCACATCACATGACCCATTGCAATGAGTTAATATCTTTAAAGTATAGAAGAGCAAGCATGTCACTTTGAAGGTTGGGGTATACCTGACCCTACCATGGTATTTTCAATCTCTTTAGATGCAGGCAGGAAATTGGAAATTGAATAAGGGAGAGCAACGAAGAAGCAATGCATTTGGATTATGGTGCTGGCAAAGAATATGGGAAGCACCACAGTCTACTAAAAGAATAAACAAATATATCATGGGAAACATCCCCCCAGAATGCTCATTAGAAGCAAGGCTGGCAAGACTGGACATATTATCAAGAGTGACCATTCCCTGAAAAAGTAAATTATGTTTGGTATAGTGGAAGAGCAGTGAAAATAAAATGATATCCATTGCCAGGATTGACAGTGGCTGCTACTTAAAATATTAGGACAACTGTGAGTATGGTGTAGGAGCCGGTGTTATTTTCTTCTATTATCGATAGGCAAGTTATGAGTTACAACTGACTTGACACTTAATGACAATAATTAAAATGATTTTTTTTTACAAATAATTCAGGGGTTATTTTTAATTTAAGGTTAGAAGATTTTCTCAGGACAATTTTTCCAGGAATTCTTTCAGCCTCCAGAAAGTTTCTTCCTTCCTTCCTTTTTTCCCTCCTTCCTTCCTTTCTTTCATTGTTTTCCTGGGGGCTCATACAACTCTTATCACAGTCCATACATCTATTGAATCAGGCATGTTTGTACATATGTTGCCTTTATTATTTTCTAGACATTTTCCTTTTATTGAGGCCTTGGTATCATCTCTTCCACCCCTTTCCCCTACCTCATAACTCCCTGATAAATTGTACATTGTTATTATTCTCATTTCTCACACCAACCACTGTCTCCCTCTCCCCATGTTTTCTCTTGTTCTTCCTCCTGTAGAGGAGTATGTGGCTATGTGCCAAACCTTGCAATTGGTTTTCCTTTTCTCTATTCCTCCCTTTTTCTCTGTACCCTTCTGTTATCACTGTTCCCACTCCTGTTCCCAGAAAGTCTCTCTTTATTCCATGAGAATTTGAAATTCTTTTTTCATTTCCATCATTGAGCCAGAATTCTTTAGAATTGATGAAGTCACCAAGAAGCATCCAGTTCTTCTGTTCTCAAGGCAAATAAGGCAGTTGTTTATGGAGATAAGTAACCAAACTTTCCATAATCTTCTACTCTTGATTCTTCTTTTTCCTGTATTGCTCCAGGCAAAGAGAAATCAATTCTCCTGCCTTAAGTGGCTGCTGAAATGCTTTTAAGATTCCCAGCATTTTGCAGCAAACTACTACACTGCACAAAAGCACTAAATATTTTATTAGGCCAATTAACTGGAATGTCCCATGGGACTATGATCCTAGACCTCTAAACAGAGAAACCACATCTTTACAAAAATGTTAGTTGTAAATAAACAGCCTTAACAGCTTTCTTTCCTTGTTTTATTTTTCATTCTACTTTTTGTTTGTCTTTCTACATGATGAACTTTTCAAACTTAGGACCTGGTAGTAGCCATTATGAAACCTTTGGAGAATTAAATAGAATATCATATTTCACTGTGAAAATGAATACTTAAAAGATGCTTTTTGTTAGCAAAAGCTGGTACCTGAGAGCATACACTGTTGGACCCAGGAAAGGCTCTAGTTGCCATCAAATTGGATCCTACTTGAACCTGTGTGTTCTCGAGTAGATGGCATTCCATACGGTTTTAATGGATGAGTTTCAGAAGTAGATCCACAGGCTTTATTCTGTGACAATTTTTGGTGACTTAAACCTCGAATTTTTAACTTATCAATCAAGGACAAGAAAACAGCATCACCCAAGTCTATGAGATTTGCACCAGCATTGACTCTAGGGCAATGAGTGAAAGGGTGATTGGTTAACTAACTTTCAGGCAAAGTACAATGTTTAGTTATGCTTGCAAAGAGAGCTTGACATAGATTTCAAGTCAAAGGGATGACACACGGATTCTCAGGGATGATTACCAGGAAGTCCTGAGTTTTCTGGGCATCCCAGTGGTCAGAGATAAGATGTCTGTTTATTTTTATTTTAAAGTTCTTTTATTTTTTAGATGGAGGAGGGAATTTGATCAAGCTGAAATATAAATAAAAGAATGTCATTAATCAATGCTATTGATTTTTGTTATTAATTATTTCTAAGTTTCTGATATACTGTATTTGTGGTTGTTTTTCTGATAGGTTAATAAGGAAAATTAGACTATATTGAATAGATATTAATGACCTTGAGTCAGCCATTGAGAGCCTTGTCAATAGTTATTTAATAACAAAATCATATCAAATTCTAATATAGTGTTCCTAATGTTTCATTTTTATTTTTTAAATAAAGGAATGTCTGTAGATTCAATCACATAAGAAACAAAGTCACTATAACAAATGCAAAGTATTTATTCTATGTCATAAAGAAACCCATAAAAATGAATGTTATTTTGTAATATCTTACATATTTCTTCATACTTGCTGAGACTAGGATTCTTTTGTTTTCCCTTCTGTCCATTTGTCTGTGTTATTTCCCATTTTTAGATAATCTTAGCTTTAAGGAACCCTGGTGATATGGAAATTATAAAGGCTGAAAGCCTGCTTTAACTATCCGTGCAAACATTTTCAATCCCCACTGGCATTTAACTCCATTTGCAACATCTAAAGCCTTGTGAAACAAATATAAGAGTAGAGGGGATTGTAAAATGAAGGAACTAAAGAAATGGTAGAACAAGTTACACTTAATTTCTCAACATAAGAAGGAAACATGACAGATTCTACAAAATCAGCATTCATAAAGGAAATATTACTGTGGATTGAGCATTCTCTTCTCTCATACATGCACTTAAAAGTTCTGAACTTCTCAACAGTGTACACTAGAAAATTTGCTTTAACCTAATTGAAAGCTGAAGCATGAAAGTGATCCTTGAAGGATTTTGTTTTCCTAAAACTAGCACAGCCCAAGGGAATCACACACAGGCGCACACGCGCACGCATACACATGAGTTTCACAATTAACTCACTTGTTTGTGTCATTTCTCTCTTCTATCTTGACCTCAGGTAGATAATTAGTAGGGGGCAGGAAAATAATATCTAGGAGAGGAATAATTGTTATTCTAACATAAATAGTAAAATGAACTAAAATGGAATTTTTTTCCATCAAACTAAGTTAAATTCAAATATCTTGATACAATTGCATTATGCAGGATCTAATAGTTCTATATACATTTCAATGGTATTATATGTGACTTATTAACTTAAATGAAAAGAAAAAAATGGTAAGAATATACAATAATGGTTGTACAGCACAAAGAGTGTAGTCAGTGGCACAGAATTATATAGTAGAATTGTTGAATTAGAGAATGTTTTACTGTATATATTTTTGCCAAATTTAAAAGTTACTCAAATAACATTGAGTACAAGGAAGAAAAATGTTCTAAATTGATTATGGTATTGATTATACCACTCGTGATACTATTGAGTTGTATGACATGTAGATAAAGTGCCAAGAAAATGATTAAAAATAAGAATATACAAAATTAGGCTGCTTTTCTGGAGTTACTACCTTTTAACAAAAGAACTCTGAGAGCATAAATAGTAAATGAACTAAAAATAACATAAATAGTAAAAAAATTATGACACTAAGACAATACTGACTCACAGGGACTTGATTGGACAGGGTAGAATTGGCCCTGAAATTTGGACTGTGACTCCATATGGTAACATAAAGAAAGGACAGCTTGGACTGAGCCCTGGTGGCGTAGTGGTTTAGTGTGGGACTGCAGCCCATTGACTTGGCGGTTCAAATCCAGCACCAGCTCTCTGGGAGCAAGGCTGGGTAGCTCCCATGACACCAGAGGGCAGTGATGTCCCCCAAAAAATAAAAGTAAAAGAAAGCACATCTTAGCTGATGGGAATTAATGAAGTCAAATGAAGGTTGAACACGAAAGTGGGAGAAGAGAAAAGTTAAAGGAAATATAGGAAAGAACTAAGAGACAAAGGTCACCCACAGAGGTCTAAATACAGGCATGTGCATATATAAATATATTTGTATATAATGATAGGGACATAGATCTATGTACATATATGTTAAATATTAAGATAGCAGGTGGACATTGACCTCTACTCAAGTACTTCTTTAATGCAAGAACACCTTGTTCTAATAACCTGGCATGATCTCTGAAGACAAAATGGGTGCATAAGCAAATGTGCTCAAGGAAGCTGAGGGGAACTGGCTATCAAAAGATATAGTGTCTGGAGTTTTAAAGGTTTGAAGATATACAAGTGACCATCTAGCTGGGAAGCAACTACATGGAAGAAGCACTCCAGCCTGTGTGATCAAGAGGTGATGGTGGGATCAGGAATCAGGCATGAGAAAACCCAGATAAAATGGTCATATCGATGTAAATAAGGGGGAGGGGCACAGAGTGAAGACCCAAAGCCCATCTGTAGACAATTGGACATTCACTCACAGAAGAGACATAAGAAAGGGGCAAGCCAGCCAGGGTGCACTATAGAACCAATGAAACAAGACATTCCTATTGCCTCCTTCTCCCCACACATCCACCTATCCCACTGTCAAGATCCCAATTCTCTTTCATAAATCTGGTTAGATAAGAACAAAGATAACCCCTTCAGGAACAATAAAGGGAGTAACAATACCATGAGGAAAGGGGGAAATGTCAGGGGTGGGGAAGGGAGTAAGATTTACTGTTCGCAATGATCAACGTAGAACTGCCCTCCCCCAAGGGGATGAACATTCCAAATGTTGGTAAAGGAGACAGAAATTGGTTTAAGGTATGAAAATAATAATAATTCATACATTTTCAAGGGTTCATGAAGAGGAAAAGCCAGGGAGGAAAAATGAAGAGCTGATACCAAGGGATCAAGAAGAAAGAACATTTTTTGAAGGGATTATGGCTACACATGTACAAATGTTCTTGACCCAATGGATGTATGGGTTGTAATTAGAGCTGTAAGAGCCTTTGACAAAATGATTATTTAAAAAAATAAGAACATACATCTTCTCCCTCGTAGTTCCACAAATAATGCTTTATGTGTATTTGTTCATAACTTTAAAAAACAACCAAATATTTTAGTAGTATGTATATTTTAATATTTTTGTGATGGTTCATATTTTAAAAACTCACATGAAAGAAGTACATCTTCAGTGACCAAAGGATTGGAATCCATACAATTAAATTCAAAGAAGCAATCAGTATCAGAGTCTAAATTGTAAGATTCTGGTGTGCCGGAGGCGAGAGATGACAGTGGGAGCCCAAGAGTCATTGGTGGAAATACATAGGAATTAAGCCTCCTGAGAACTCCGCCTATTTCAAATTGAGGAAGGGAGAAAAGTCGTCTCTAAAGAGAGTGCTTGAGAGAGAAGATAGAGATAATCAAAGACATAAATTTGACCTGAATAGTTAAAAAATTGTCAGTAGATCCCCCTATGATGCAGTGTAGACCTGATGTATTTTTAGTATGTATTAGTATGTATTGTATTATGTATTATTAGTATGTATATATTAGTATGTGTTTAGTATGTATTGTTTTGGTTTGGTTCATTCATTATATTTCTTTTTTTGTTGTTGGGCATCACTGTCCTCTGGTGGTGGGAGTAGGAGGCCCAATCTTTGTTCCTATGGAGCCGCTGCTGGACTTGAACCTCCATCTCAGTGGGCCGCCGTCCCGCGCACAGCATTCATTATATTTCAAAGGTGTTAAGTCAATGGAGATCACCCTCTTGAAGCTGTGTTATATGATTTACTATTTTTTTGGTATCTAAAAGCCAGGATTGATGAACCTGTAATGACAGCAGGCAGAATAAGGCTTATGTGGGGAGGAGAACACAGTGGTGGTCATAGGTAAAAGGGAGCTGATGACAAGGTAGGTGAACATATAGAAAAAGAATGGTTGGAAACTGATAGTAGTAGCAATTGTATAATTCTACTTGACATTATTGAAATATGGAATGGTATGTTATATGTATTAAATCACAACTTAAAAAAAAGATATATCCTCACTCTTCAATACTTATGAAAGACACTGTTCAAGGGAGCAGACATCAAACATCAAAGAACAAGGATTAAATCAGTAAGAATGAGGGGGAGAGCAGGTTGGGGACCCAAAGCCCACTTGTGGGCAATTGAACACACCCTTATAGGGGAGTCATGGGGAGGAGATGGGTCAGTCAAGGGGCAGTGCGGTAGCAATGACACATAAAACTTTCCTCCATTTGCTGAAGGTTTCCTACCCCAAACACCATGGTCCCAACTCTGCCCTGCAGTTCCAGCTGGACTGGAGGAGGTGCACTGGCAGAGATGGGAGCTGGAAATGCAGGGAACTTGGGGTGGATGAACCCTTCAGTGTCATTGGTGGGAGTGGAGTTGCCGGATGCGTGGAGGGAGGGTGGGGTGGAGAGAGGAAGTCAGTTATGGGGATCTGCAGACTCCCTCCTATCTGGAGGACAGACGTAGGGAGGAGTGGGCAGGGGGAGATTTTGGGCAGTGTAAGATATGACAAAACAATAATGATTGTGGAGTAATGAGGATTGGGGGAGAGGGGAAGGAGAAGGAAGGGGGGGTTCATATCAAGGGCCCAAGTGGAAAGGCAGATGTTGGGAGAACATGGATGAGGGCAGGCAAGTGGGGGTGCTTGGTACATTATATGTAACTATGTATTGAACTATGTATGATAAAAAGCCATATATGAGCCCCCCCAAAATGATTAAATTAAAAAAGTTAAATCAGAAAAAGAGGCCTGTTCATTATATTTATGGAATGGAATGCATGATTTTTTTCGACTGTTGTTTCCATGAGCATGACTGTGGATATGAGTGATAAGATAGTCAACAAGATCATTCTTTGCCTACTGGTCCAATTGTGACGATTTTGGTTTTCTTTACATTGATTGGCAAGTCACACTGAAGTCTTCCATCCTTGATCCTTATCATCAAGTGCTATAACTTCCTAGACATGAATAAGTGTAAATGGACAGGTGTTGGATATTTCAATAAGACAATAATATGATTTATTATGCTGGGAATGATTAGCTCAAGAAAAATAATATTTCATTCTTTTTTTTTTAAAGGGCATTTCAAGACCTCTCTTGAAATACAATATTGTCCATGATAGTATAATATCTTTACCCATGTAAGGAACTCCAGTTAGTACAATTATTATTCAAATTTACACACAAACCAATAAAGTCAGAGATGAAGAAGTTGAAGAATTCTAGCAACTTCTTCAGTCTGAAATTGATCCAACCTGAATGGAGATACACTGTTAATTATTGCTGATTGGAATGCAAATCAGAAGAAACACTAGTTGGAAAATATGGCCTTGGTGATCAAAATGAAGTGATAGCTTACATGGTAGAACTTTACAAAAAAGTCTTTATTACAAATATTGTTTTCTTTCAATAGTATTGATGCAAACTACGTAGATGGACTTCTTCAGGTTGAATACACAGAAGTCAAATAGACTATATATGTGTGAAGGGATGAAGGGGTAACAATATGATTGGCACAAATAAGGCCAGGTTTTATTACATAGTTCAACAGCATTTGACATAAATTTTCACTTTAGCTTTGCATTACAGCTTAAATTCTAAAGCAGTTGGCTGTAAAATAGGTGATCACCTGTTCATATGTAAGTTAAATCAAAGTTGAAAGAAATCAAAACATGTCCACAAGAATCACTACATAATTTGTGAATGTACCATCTGAATTTTGAGAATATTTCAATGTTAGATGTAACTCATTGAACACTAATGACAGAAAATTTGAGGAGCTGTGGAATGATATCAAATATATCACACGGAAGAAAGTAACAGGTCGTTAAAAAGGTGAAAAAAAAAAAAGAAAAGACAACAGTGGCTGTTAAAAGAGACTGAGATTTGTTCCTGTTCACAAAGTAGCTAAAGTACAAGCAAGAAGAAATAATGGATTTAAAGAGTTAAACAGAAATGTACGAAGGAAAGTTTGAGAAAACAAAGGAAAGAAATACTCAAATCAAAAAGGAAAAACAATCTCTCCACAGAAAAGACTCAAACCTCCGGTGTGTTTTTATAGAGAACGTAAAGAAATTAAAATACACAGACATAATATTATACTTGTTCCTAAAATGGACTTCCTTTATAGATTTTCACTTCAATACTTATGGAAGTTTAGCAGTAAAACTTTTACTCTTCATAGCATGACAAGGACTATGTAATAGACATCAGTCACACTGTGTTAACACAAATCAACATTGCAGACAAAGACCAACTGCCCCTTTCCCTTTTCTCTTCCTCACCAAGTTTGTTTTCTCTTCCTCACCAACTTTTCAAGTTTGTTTCTGTGTTGTCTCTGACTGTAGTTCAAAAATTATATTATCTATAAATAAAATTTTATGATGGGCAATGTATTATAGCCATTATTCACTTATTTGCTTATTATGTCATTTCAACATTACTATTATGGGAAGCTCTAACTTTCTCTTTGTCTCTTAGCTATACTGAAGTTTAGTTTCCAGTCTTATAAATGCATAGTCAGGTTTGTTATTTTTTTCCTACAACGTTTCTGTCAATACCACTGCAACTATCTCCTGACACATATATAAGAGGTCCTACAGTCTTGTTATTCACCATCAATATTCAATATTCATATTTTGATATTTAATATTCAAATCTATAGTCAGTACCTTTTTAGGAATGCAATACCTCAAACCCCTTCCTAGACCTATGAATCAAAGTACCCAGGTGACTTCCTCTTCCATTAAAATTTCAAGAGCCTAGCTGTAGAGGGTATAATAGAAAGTAGAATCTCTAGACCAGAAAATGAACAGTTTCAACTCTCCTGCATATTGGCAGATATTTTCCTAAGTGATTATAACTATGCATAATCCTGCCACCAATGTGTGAGACTGTGTGATTCCCTGAATTCTTTCCAAGATTTGGCAGCATCAGCCTTTTTGAATGTTGACAGTTTGTTAGCTCTGCAATAGTATTTCATGGCAGTTTAGTTTTCATTTTCCTGATGACTTGTACAAACATTCTGACTCTGCCATCTGTATCACCAAATCCCCACTTTATATCACATCTAAACTGGCATTAATTTGTCCACAAATACAAGCCACTAAAAGTAAAGAACAAGGAATCAAACATTTTATCTTCCCTCCATTCCCCCAATTTGACCTCATCTTCTGATTGTTTTAAGCAAATTTCCCTTAAACAGTTGTCTGTACTCATTCCGAATTCTGGTATGCACTCTCTTTCCTATCTAGCTTTTGCTCCATTTAGTTCAACAACAATTCTCTTTCAGAAACAATTCTCTTTCAGAAATTCTCTTTCAAATGACCTCTGTAGTCTTAACCCTAATGAGTAATTTGAATCTTGACTTTATTTGCTATTTTATCAGCCTTTGATCGCTTCTGCCTTGCTTTACACTTAATTTTTCAAGCAGTTGGTTTGAGATAGGATGTAGTCTATAGCAGCATCCCGAAACATGTTTTGAGTTTTGAAATAAATTCAGATGCCATTTGAGGTCTTTATGTTATCCCCCTAGTGCTTGTTGATCTTTAAACCAGCACTTAGACAACCCCATAGCTTGCCACAGGAAGCATAGCTTGTTATCTAGCATAAGTAAAGGGTGGGCATTCTGGTTGAAGTCACAGAACCAGTCAAGTTTCTTTCTCTACTTCTGTCATCCGTCCTGTGTCAGTGATAATTTAACTTCCTACTGATCATGTTCTCTGTTTTCTGTAAAACATCGTGTCTTTGAGTCAGTGGACTCCACTGACTCTCTGCATTGTGTGCCTGCTGATGGTGAATTACTATGTTTGTTTTGGGCTTTGTCTTGTCAAAGGCTTAATGAATAGGTCTTAATGGAGCATGTTGAATCTGGGGTCTTTTTCTCCTAGCACTGGCTTCATAAGCTACTAATTCATTTAGTTTTCAATGATGTGGGCAGTTTTCTAGGATTTTTTGCTGATTTCTCATCAGTTTCCCAAATCTTGAAGTAGTATGTGTTTTAAGCCTTACATCTAGTCTCTTCTCCTTTGATGACCAGATTAAGTCTCTCAATTAAAATAGTATCTCTGTGCTGGTTACCTTTACATTATACTTTCACTTTTGTTCTTTCTCGTGAAATCGTTTTATCCTAGTTTCATTAGTCTCTACACTGGTTTTGCCATTTTCCCTAAAGAAGTAAACTCACAATCATCAAGTCTTGTGCAATGTGGAATCTGTACATGGACCGAGAAAGAGTTTGTCAAACAGAACAAGGAAATACTCTGTGGTTTAAAGCCATGATAGGTGTGCATCATGCATATATTCTCTCTCCCTACTGGTTCAATCTGTAAACTGAGGAATAGCATGAAACATTGAAATACAGCATCAATGTTGGAGAAAGTCTTCTGAATAGCCTGCTATATGCTTCCTGAAAGTAATCTTTAACTTCCCGTGAGCATCTTCTGAGTTCTGTGTGGCTAGTTCAATGAAGGATTAATCCAGTTGAGAAGAGGAAAGTATACTGGCAGAATGACTTGGGCCAGAATTAAGTAAACAGGGAGGGATGGTGGAGCCACTCAGCCTTGAGGGTTGGAGGCAGTCAGATATGGCTCTGTGCTGTTTTCTCAATTATTGGTATCCTCCTCTTTTCTTTATCTCCTTTCCCTTTCCACAAGAACATTCAAAAAACAAAAGCAAACAAACAAAAAGAACATCCATTGCCCTAAGGATTCTAAACTCAGGTGACTGTTGAGATTCCTGTTTCTTTGAAATATGTCAGTAACAGCCTGGTCTCCAAATGGGGAGAGAGCCCTGTCCTGTAGGGAGAGATTTTTGTCTGCTGGAGCTGGGACCGCTCTTGGTTTTCAGAGGCTATTACAAATAGCTACTCAAATTAGGTTTAATTAGGTCCCAGACTTAACATCCTATGATTCTATACATTCATAACACACATTAGCAATAAATACAAACATCTACTGAAGCAGGAGATTCATGTCACAGAAAAAGCAAAAAACCATTGCCATCTAGCTGATTCTGACTCATAGAAACTCTATCTGGAGTTTCTCTGGCCTTTGACATCTTTAGGGGAGCAGAGCGCCCCAATGTTCTCCCAGGGAGTGGGTAACTAGTGGCAGTTCAAGGCTGGTCTCATATACACTGTGATCACCAAATAAACCTTTCCAAAAAATGTACATGAGAAAATACTAGAAGGAGACTTGCACAAGTGCTAATAATAATACTCTGGTTTTAAGAATATGAGTGATTGCTACCCATTTCCTAATTTTCTAGTTTTCTAACATTTAAATGATAATAATATCTATTTAAATATAAATGTGAACTTTGTATATTCACACAAATAATTTAAGTGCAATTTACATAATGCATGTAGTTAATAGGCTTATATCTTTAAACCACACACCCATTTATTTTGAGATCTCATAAAAGAGTCCAGGAAAGCTGGGATGGTTTTGATAGGAGAACAGGCGCAGCTTGAATGGCTCCCTCCGCCCCCCCCCCCGCCCCCACCTCCCTGCATCATTGGTTCTTGCTTCCATGCTACCTCCTGAAATAGAGGAGTGTTGACGCGGTCTGGTCAATGTCATCACTCTGTGGATTCTTTCCACCTGCTCTTGATGTCTAGCATGTACCCATTCACTGTGAGTTCTGGAAAACTGCTCCTGGAAGACAGGGATGCTTTTGATTGGGTTAAGGAGAATACAGGAGGGAATGTGGAGTGTTCTGATTTTGATCTGAGTAAAGTTAAAAATGATTTGTATGTATTCTTTTCATTCAGGAGATATTTCATGGATATAAAAATGAAAATAAAAACTATTCAGGAGATGCTATGAAGTGTTAAAATTATTTCTGAATTTCAGTTTGATCAGTTGAAAGGGATATAATATCTGCTATTATTTGAATAATAGTTAATATTAATTGAGTTTTATGATGTTTCAGGCTGCATTTCAAATATTTAGAGCTACTTCATTTACTGTTGAATAGCGAACATGGAAAAATGGTTTTGGATATAAAGACAGTTTTGGGAGAGCATCCAGAAGGATTTCACACACACACTGAAACCACCATCATTTTAAGTTCATTATGTTTTAAAGTCCCTATCTTCTCTCTCAACCATCCTTTTTTTTCTATTCTAGACCTTGCTTTATATAAGGACTTTATTCTTTCCCCCCTCCATTACCCACTTTGTGTAGTTATTTTTGACCTCTTTTGTTCTCTTTTTAGCATCTAATTCATTTAACTACTCTATTACTTTCACCTTTGAAAGTCTCACCTTTGCAAATTACAACTGAAATTTAAAAAGCAATGCAGGTGCACTTTTAAGAAACTATATTTGGGAGTGAAAGGGGTCAAAAACTTACTAACAATGAATTCTTGTAAAAAACAGGCTGTGTGCATACTTTGCACATTTTCTTTCTCATCATAGTTCTATGTAAGACAGGTTATATATTCTAAGCTTCAGTTTAAAAAATCAGAAAACCTATTCTCAGAGTGATTACTTTGTGTTAGCCAAGGTCACAGGGCTGTAGAGCGTGTGTTCTTCCTACAGCAGGGTTTACTCAGGGCTCTCTGCTGCTGTCGGTCTAAGGTGCCCATAGACCAGAATCTGTATAATGTCTGTTAAAAAGCATCCCGTATCTATTGCCATTAGTCCATCCTGACTCACGGTGATCCTGTAGGACAGAATAGAATGATCCCATAGCATGTAAATGTTTACAGAAGCAGACGGTCATAGCTTACTTTTCAGGAGTAGCCGACAAGTTTAAACCACAATTCTCTGATGGACAGAGCCTTTTATCACTGAGTCACCAGGGAACCTGAGAAATACCACTGTCCCTTCAATAGTCAAGACTGTCAGATGATTGATTATATGCTGATACAGATTCACTGGTATATAATTAACTATTTACTAATGCCAAGAATCCATAATCAGAAGAAAATATAAAAATTTGAAAATAATTTCTCTGTGTTAAAGTAGAGCTGCTAGATCAAGCATAGGACACATACTTAAATGCAAATATCAGACATGCAAAACATTTTTTATTTTAACTGTGGTCCATATAATATATAGGACATAAACAGCAAAACAAATAAATTGTTGTCCATCTGAAATTCAGTTAAAGAATGTTCCAAATATTGTATACTTATGCTAAAATGAATTCATTGTTCATACATTAAAATTGAGTTCCCTGTTTAATTGGAAGCCATGTTTCTATGTACAAAGACTGGCATTATTCTAGATGTGGATTAAAGCAAGAAACATAATTTAAAGTTTTTGTTGGTTTCTTGTGACCATTGTTATCACTACTTTTAGTATCTACAGAATACAACTCTACACATTTATATTTTTTCATCTTCACATCTCTATGAAGTAATTTCCATTAGGACCTCTCTTTGGTTAAGAATATATCAAAACCAATGATTGAAATTATTCTATTTCTAATTTGATAAATCTTTGGACATACTTGAATCATCAGAAGTCATAGATGTGATTGCCACATCTGGAATAGAATCATCAGAAATAAAGACTTGAAACACATAAACAAACACACAAACATAAGCACAGACTTGAAATATCATTCACTTAGTTCTAAAAATATTTGTGGTGTACAAACATACTTTTCACTATGTTGCAAATTCAGCATCTTGAAGCTATGAGAAATTTTGAGAACTGAAAATTTAGCAGTCTTAGGTGAAAACTATTAGTGTTTCCAGGAATTATTTTTTTCCTGATGTGAGAAATGGAATCCTCATTATGTACAAACTACTCCTGAAGGCTATATTTGACATGATTAAATACATAAACAGTTCTAATTTCTACTTTTGGGTAGAGTATATTGTTGGGCTGAACATGTCCTTTCCTTTGCCTTCCTCAAACTTTTAAACTTTAATCTCATTCTAGATCTTTGAACATTTTATCGCAACTCTTTGTCTTCCAGAGTTGTCCTGGATCCACTGGTTTCACCTGACAACATATTCAACATATGTGAGACAAAATCTCATCACCCTCACCCCCCAAGGAGCTGTCTGGCTGTGCTTTCAAGACATATTTTTTGGGTCCTTCTGACAGCTGATCACAGTTTCAATATTCTTTGCTAGCACCATAATACAAATGCATCAACTATCCATTGGCCTTCCTTATTTAAGGTCCAAATTATGTATGCATATGAGGCCATTGAAAATATGGTGGCTTGGGTCAGACCCACATTAGGTATCGTTGCTCTCAATACTTCAAAGAGGTCTTGAGCAGTGGATATGTCTTCAAAGAAGTACAACCAGAATGCTTCCTATCGTAAAATTGTTTCTCAAGTACTCTGGGCAAATTATCAGCAAACGAATATCATGCTTGATATCAAAGAAGGACAGAGTGACCAAAAAAAAGGCCCTTGCTGTGATAGATTGACATGGTGGATACAACATGGTGCTCCATGGGGCTGACACAAAACCAGGAATCAGTTCATTCTGTTGTACACAGGCGCACGATGTGCCAAAAAGGCTTGGCAGGAGCTAACAGCAGTGTGCTGTAAATTTGCCCAACAATTAGAGTTTTTATCTGTTGCTTCCACAAACATTGATTGTGGGTCCAAACAGAATAAAATCGTTACAAATTTGATCTTTTCTGTTTATTGTGATATTATCTATTGGCCTACTAGTGAGGAGTTTGGCTATCTTTACATTTAGTTGTAAACCAAACTGAAGGCTGCAGACGTATTTCTTCATCAATTCAAGTCCTTCTTACTACCAGCAATCAAATTCTGTCAGGGTCTTTTTTCATAGAGTCTAATTTATTAGATTTGCTCAGCATTGAGATTA
This sequence comes from Nesogale talazaci, assembly GCA_004026705.1. Lineage (NCBI taxonomy): Eukaryota > Metazoa > Chordata > Mammalia > Afrosoricida > Tenrecidae > Nesogale > Nesogale talazaci. The sequence continues at coordinate 155,004 of PVJH01001235.1, forward strand.
AATAAATATAGTGAAAGGCTACAACCCTGATGTACTGTTCTTGATTGAAAATAATGCAGTATTCCCTTGTTCTGTTTGGACTGTTGACTCAAATGATAAGCAAAATGAAGTGTTATGGAATTAATATTCTAATTATATCCGTAATTTGTTATGATACAGTTTAATTGTCTTTTGTACTCAGTAAATTAAGCATATTTCTAATATGAACCTTCTTTAAGCCAAGATCCATCTGGCAACAACAATAACATTACAAGCACCATATCTTTACTGAATCCAACTTGAAGTTCTGGCAGTTCCTTGTTGAGGTACTGCTGCAGCTGTTTTTAAATTTCTTCAACAATTCTTTACTTTCTTGTGACATTACGGACCTGGTTTGTTAATGTTTGAATTATATTGGGCCACCTTTCTGTGAAATGGACACACATTTAGATCTTTTATTCTAGGTCTTTGAAATTATTTGACTTAGATGAACAAGTGCATTCAATTTTTTTTTCTGCTTGTTGAATTATCAATTTGGATTCTGTCAATTCCTATAACCTTTTTCCCTTCCACTAATTCTTCAGTGCAGTTCAATATTTTCCTTCAACACCATAGATATTTGATCATAAGATACCTTTAGAAATAGTTGAATGTTAACTAGTTCTTTTTGGTACAGCAACTCTGTATTCCTTTCATTGTCTTTTGAGACTTCCTGCATAGTTTAATGCATTGCCTTTAGAATCCTTCATTATTTCAACTCAAGACTTGAATTTTTTTCTTCATTTCTTTCAATTTGAGATGTGCTTTGTAAGTGTTTTTCCTCATTCTAGGTCTTTGAACATTTTATTGTAATGTTTTGTCTTCCAAAGTTGCCCTTTGAAATGTTCTGCTTTATTTTTTCTTCATAATTTGTTCCATTTGAGTTTGCTATTCTGTGTTCAGGAGCAAATTTGAGTTTCTTCTGAAATTTGATTTCTTCTTTTTAATGACATCTTTGCTTTCTTTATGTAATTGATCATTGGTATGCTCTTGATGTCATTCCACAGCTCATTAAGTCTTCTATCAGTAGTGTTCAGTGACTGCTATTTACATGGTTTTGATCATTAAGCATTTAGTAGAGGGCAAAAGATTACTTCATCATAGTCTGTTATTAATGTAGAATTTCCTTGACATCTGCTCACCTTGCATCATGATGTTGGTATTCGAAATACTGGTAAAATAACATCCAAGGTTACAGTAACAATAATAGTGCCACAAACTGAGAGACAAGTGCTGAAGATTACCACTTAAGAGCTCTTAAAGCATTTTCTGTAACCTTCTGAGTTAACCTTTCTGTCTTGAATTTAATTGGTCAAGAGTTGTTTTTATTGGACTTTACTCTCTGTATCATACACATTAAAGTAAAAAACAACCCCAGTTATGATTCATTCAAAATCTCTTCTTTAAAGACTGATCATGAGCTTGACCTTTAAAGACTAATGGAAAGATCAGAGCTTTGAGCAAGGTGATCTTTGCCCAAGGCTTTTGTCATCTATTGAACTAAAAACTTGATCATGGCCAAGATGTTTGGTCGGTCAATTTTGAAAGTGTTGAACCATGTGGCATTCCAACTTTAGTAGACATGACATCAACAATAATGTCATACTCTTCTTCCACCTGTTTCAGGAATTCTACCACAGTCTTCTGGGTCCAGACTGGAGGTCTTCCCTCTCTTTGAATTGCTTTTGACAGTTTCTCAAACACTTTATTCATCCAAAAATATTGTTTTGTGAGGTGCATTATTCCTGTAAACTTGTTGCAAAGATTCTTTGATATAAGAAAGTGTATATTAGAGTCTTGTTAAAATTTGATATTTTTTTGACCTTAATGTCTTTTTGACCCATGCCATGTGCGTGGGCGTGCGCGCGCACGCACGCACACACACACACACACACACACACTATCCTTTTTGATAGTTCTCTATTGAGGTGCCTTATTGAACCTGTCTGCAGTAATCCACTGATTGCAGAGACTCGCTTGATAATTTTTTTTATTGTTTATGTCATTGATGAATGAACTAGAATTCTAGTAACAATTTTGTTTTTCACTAACCATTATACATTAAAGCATCAACTATTGTTTTCCATTTTTTAAATATTCAGATTTTATTTTCTCCTTTTGTGATAAGTACATTAATTGGTTTATATTTGGGTTGTTTTCAATTTGTGCTATTTAATTTTGTCTCACACCAATATGTTTGTTGTACACTTTATATTTTTAAATTTTACCTATTTACTAAGAAATACTTGCAAAAGTATTGCTTTTCTTTGTTATCATGTTTTCAATGGTTAACATATTTCCTTAATTTTGTCCCAAGGGATGTGTTTGTATGTTTATTTATTTAATTAGAGATTTGCTTTATTTTATTTATTAATTTTTTTTCTTCATTCCCTCCACCCAAGTTAATAAGTATTTACCTACTTGCCAGTAATTTACTCTCTCTTGTCCTCCTGATCCTGGTAACTAACAGAGAATGAGTATTTTCATGTGAAAGTCTATTCTTGACTTTTAATAATAGTGGTTTCAGATAGTGCATGTTCTTTTAGCATTGAGTAATTTGACTTTGCATAATGTCCTCTGGATTCATGGATGTTTTTAGGCATTTTGCAGATGCACCATTATTTTTGAAAGTTGTGTAGTGTCCTATTGTATGTATGTATTGTGGTTGGTTTATTCACTCTTCTCTTGATAAGCATTAGGTTGTTTCTATCTTTTGGCTATTGTGAATAGAGCTATGATGAGCCTAAATGTGTGTGTGTATCTGTGTCATATCACATATCTTCAAGATGTATTCCTAGTAGTGTAGATATGCTGGATCACATGGTGTTGCTATTTCCCACTTTGTAGTTAGTGGTCTCATTGTTTCTGATGATATTTGAATCATTTTACAGTCTCACCAGCAATGTATAAAGATTCCAGTCTCATCACATACTTGCCAGTATTTGTTGGTTTCTGTTCCTTTTGCATTTGCTACTAAATTAGGATTAAGATTACTTCTCATTATCTTCTGTTGCATTATGTTGGTTCCGCATAGACTTCTAACTGCAAGGTCAGCAATTAAAAACTACAAGCTGCTGCTTGCAAAAAAGAGGCTTTCTACTCTGGGAAAGGTACAGACTGAAACTCACAGGGGCAGGTAGAAAGAAGCCTGTCCTATAAGGTCGTCAGGAGGTGAGTTAACTTGATGGCAGTTTGTTTTAATGATGGTGGATTCACTATTTGCTGAATGCATGGATTTTTGTGCATGTACTCTACCCAGGCTTTAATTGGATAGTTCATCTTTTTTGATATTGCATTGTTGGAGTTTTTTATGCATTTTTGAGATTATTCCTTTGTGTGATCTTTTGCTGCCAAAAATTTCCCCCCAATTTGAGGGTTCTCATCTTATTCTTTTTCTGAAATATTTTGATGCATTGAAGTGTCTAATTGTTGCTGTCCCAGTTATCTAGTTTGTCTTTTGTTGGTGGTGTATTTTCTGTTCTGTTTGATAGAGTATTTGTCACAGCATTAGGGGCTCTACAGGCTCATTTTTTTTGTCTATTGTATCAATCTACCTGATTGAACAATTTCTTCATTTTTGCTGACCCTATACCTACCAACTTTGTTGTTATCCAGTGCTGCTGCAACGGAAATCCACAAATGGGTAGCATTAGTGAACAATTTTATTTTCTCACAATGTAGGAGGTAAGAAGTCTTAATTTGGGGTGCTGGATTAAAGGGAAAGTTTTTTTTTTCTGGATTTCCTCTTAGAAGGGAAGTTGTTATACCTGGATCCCTTGGTGATCCCTTCCCTCATCTCGACTTTTCTAGTCTCCCTCAATTCATACCATTAACAAAAACATCCTTTATGGTGATTGGTCTTTACTGATGACCTGTCAAAAGTAAGCAAACCAACAGATACTCACCATGTCCCTTTTACGGAGCAATCTAGAAATAGATATTTTTCTAAGACTAGTTTGTTTGTAGTTCATAGTATATTTAATATTATTTGTCAGACATTGGCCCCTATTTTGACATTGATGGTCTTTATAGTTTGAAGCTCTGCATTTATCTTTTTGTTCCATTTTCAGTTTGTCTTTGTACATGTTGAGATAGTTCTCATTTCATTTCTTCTGCAAATTTATATATTCAGTTTGACAGCATTATCTTTTAAAGAGATCATTTCTTTCCCATTTAATGATTTCTAGCTCTTTTTCAAAATGGGTTATTCACAAGTGGATGGATTTACTTTTAGGGTCTTAATGATATCACATTGCTGTTTATGTTCTGGTACCTTGTACTGATCCTTGTATTAGCAGCAGCCTGTTTGGACTACTGTAATATATCTCAGATTTTAAAATTTGGAAGTATGAGGCTTCTTACTTTTTTCTTCTTCATAAGTAGTGTTTTGCTTCCTTTGCATTTCTTCCCTTTCCACATAAAACTTGTGAATAGTTGTTTTTCTATCTCATTGAATAATAATATTGGGTCTGGATTTGAATTGCATTATATCTCTAGATCTCTTTGGGTTAAATTATATTTTATGAACTGGGACATTTTAATTTTTGCTGTTTTCTGTTCCCTACAGTAATGTTGTGCTTATTGGACTTTTTAATGATGAAAGTTATCTTATATTTTTATATTTTACTTATGTTACTATGAAATACCTTTAAAATATTGCTTCTCTTTACTAATATTAATTTAGTGGCAGACATACTTCTTTAATTTTGTCCCAGGGATTTGTTGCTCTTGTCTATAGGCATTTTTAAATTTTTATGCAAATAAATGGGATAATAGGCTTAATAGAAACTGTCACTGCAAGCAAATTTTAAGGGCTATATTTATTTGCATATTAAATATGACTGAATAAGGAAGGGTCTTCTTTTTATTCCTATGAGAATGGACTTTGAGTCCTCTTTCAAAATCACATTCTCTAGTTCCCTTTTATCTCCATGACTCTGTGATAGATTACAGTGTAAACTGCTAGGCCTGTTAGTGTATCTAGTAATGAAGACATTGGCTAAAGAGCTTTACAACTTGACACTACAGTTGACAAGATGTTTTGCCTTAAATTGTATGACTTCAGTCCCAATTCTCATTTAGTTCCTAGCCAACTGATTCTTTTTCTCTAGTTACCTAGGTGTAGGTATCCAGGAGGGTCTTTCTCTTTTCTCTTTTACTACCTTACTGTTCAGGAACTCCTCAATGGAGTCATGAGAACTTACCAGTAATGAAAATTGGGGAATTCCTTCTCTTCTCAGTGTTACCATATATTAAATCTAGATTCTTTCAACAAACATCTTCTTCCTGTAAGAAAGTTAGTGTCTTCTAGCTTTCTGGCAAGACGACCAATTGCTACTTTGTGTCTAATCCTCTCAAATATCTAATTTTTTTAGGAAGAAATGATTTAAAAGTTGGTATGATTAACTGAGCACACGAATATATCTTATAGCATTACCTGAAAAATGGATCGGCCTGTGGTTTATAGACATATTGGTCGCATGCTGAATTAACCATCAGGTTACAGATTTCTAGGTCATTTGCTTGATTCCCCTCGCTGGCAACTGGGAGAAAGAAGAAGTAGGCTCCTTTCATAATGTTTTGCCACCTCTGAAACCCAATGGGGAAGTTCTCCTCCTTTTACTTATAGCGTTTTTAAGGAGATGTGGAGGTGCGGTGGTTTTGCATTGGGTTGAACACTGCAAGGTCACTAGTACAAACCCACCATCTGCTCCCAGGAAGGAAACTGGGCCTTGATAGTCTTGGAAACTCACAGAGGCAATCTTCCCCTGTCCTGTGCGGATGCTGTGAGGTGGCATTTGTTGGCAGTATGTTTGAGTTTGAATTATGAGTCACAGCTGACTCCATGGCTGTAGCTCAAAAGGGGTGAGTGATGTCAATGTGGTGACTATGATCATTAACTAACTAGAATAATATTTCTGTCCATTTAGATGATAAAATGGGTACACAATCAAATTGACAGAAACCTTGCTATATGGAATAAAGATATTATAGGAAAGATGATATGATATAGAGAAGCTTGTCACTTACTGTATACGAGGACTGTCTTGTGGGAGTCCATATCTTGGCCTCTGGAATTAGAAAGAGTTATGTGCAAGTAGTGGCTTCCTTTCTCACAAAGCTTTGGAAAAGTTGCTCGTGATTTTAGTGCAAATAATAATATCTAATTCATAGGTGAAGTATCAGAAAGGGTATTCTCAGTTAATGACAGCCCATCGTGGTTTTGTGGTTACCAACAAAAATATGGGCAGTTCAAGCCCATGCACTGCTCTTCAGGAGTAGGAAGAGAAGCCTGCTTCTGTATGGGTCTAGAGCCTTGGGAAGCCTGTGCAGTCGTTCTCCAATAGCGTCACTCTGGAGTCAGAATCCACTCCCTCACAGTGAGATTTGGTACTCCATAGAACTGCTTTACCACATTTCTGGAGGAAACAGTCAGGCTACAATTGTTTTAAAACATACAGTTCTGCAAAAAGAAATAGAAAACGAAAATGATGTATCGTCCTTTGTAGGTGCCAGCCAGTGGATTCATACTGACTGTGACACCACATGCAACAGAACAGGACACTGCTTGATTCTGTGCCCACCTCACAGTGCAAGGCTTAAGCCCTTTGCTAGTCCCTGTGTCAAACCATCTCCTTGAGACATTCTTCATTTTCATAGACCTTCCACTTGAGTAAGTATGATCCTCCTGGTGACCATGTTCAAAGAACATAAAATGAGCTCTTCTCATCCTTGCTTCTGAAAGTACAATCTTTAGTGCCGAATTCAAGTCAGAATAGTTCATTCTTCCAGGGAACTCAAGATAGAGTCAATACTCTTTACCAGCATCACAATTAAAGCATACTGCTCCTTCTGTGGACTTTCTTATTCATTTCCTAGCTTTCATATGTGTTTGAGGCAATTATAATGACTTGGTCCAGGTGCACCTCAGTCCTGACATCTTTATTTATTTTTTAACTATAGCTTGGACTCTTTTCTTTAAACCATCGTTTGTTGTTGAGAAGTTACGTCTTTAAATTGTTGAACACTGAACATTGAGTTTTGACCCCGAATCCTGTGTATTCTTTACATTTTCCTTGATTTTCCCTTAATGTTCCAGAATTTGGTCAAAGCTCTTCAAAATAATAACTGGCAATTTGAAATTTTCTTTTTGTTCTTTAGGCATGAAATTTCCTTTCTTGGCTTTTTTCTTTTGGTTTTGTAATCCCAGATCTTTTCTCATTTTACTAAAATGCTTTATGTTCTCTGAGTCATTTGTTGAGTCTCCTTTTCATCATTTATTTATTTATCATTTATTTATTTTGCAGAGGTGGATGCATTATCTTTACTCAAAAAGGGAATACTTAAGACCATTACAATGAGAAGAGGTGTGACTTAGGAAAGTCTGAATGCTGCTCGCACTGTGTACAAATACAGGCCAGGAAGCATGCAGGTGAGAGCTTTCTTCCAGTTAGGAAGCATGGGGGTGAGACCTCTCTTCTGGTCACCACCTGAGAACTGCAGACTAGAAAGAAAAGGCACATGAAAGACTCATGGTTTGGATGAAGGGGTCTCACTTCCAGCCCCAGAGTCTTTGGGTAGAGAATCATGAAAGTGCTTTCAGAATAAAAGAACTTGGTCTCTGCAACTGCCCAGAGCGACTGGTGATCCTTCCTCTTTGAAAGTTAGGGTACAGTGACTTGTTTCTAGACTTCCTTGACCCTCAACTCCTTCCCTGGATCCCTGTTTTTGGGGAAGTACAAGTGTTCTTCTCTTCAGTGGAGGAAAACCAAGAAGGGTTTAGTCCCCAAATATCTGTTCAGTGAGCTTGTTCTTCTCCCCAGAAATGGAAATGGGCACCATTTGAGGAAGAGTCTATGATAAGGAATAGTGTGGTCACTTTATTACATCGCAGTCCAGAGAGGGTTTCTACAGGATACAGGGAACGAAACCAGAGGAGGCAACAACCTAGGACGGGGTGCTCCCACTTTTTCAGCATGTAAGCCACTTAGAAAAGGATCAAGGAAAAAGGATCTGCCAACCACAAAGTGCAAAACAATCTTTCTTTTATTTATTTATTTATTACATTTATTCATAGATGCATTGAGAATCCTTTATACCTACAATGTGTTTATGTTCCTTCCATAACCCCATGAATCCATACTTCCCAACCCAACAAAATTGACTCTAATTCTTTTTGTCTTGACCTGAGTTGACTCTGGTGACTTGCACTGAATGGATTGAGCCAGGGAGGCACAGTCTAGACAGTAGCTGCCGACAGCCAGCCTCAAGCACACTTCCGAAAGATCGTTAGTCCTGGTGGAACAGTACTTGGACTTTATGATCTTTAGGTGGGAAAAGGCTAACTGGCATAAATAAATAAAGCCAAATAATGAAGTCAAGGAGGTAGCAGAGTTTCTCCTGTTTGGGTACTTTCCTCTGTGAGTGAGTTCCAGAACTGTTCATGCGCTCTGGACATCAGCTGAATCTGGGCTTGTAGTGTGAAAATATCCCTTTTTGTATGAAAGTGATAGGTTTTGCTCTTCTTACTTGGTTGAGCTCCCTTATTCATTTCAATAACCTTTCATTCAAGAGGGAATAAAAGGTCTAAAAAGTGATTATAACTTAGTTGTCAGTTTTGCTGCACTAAGTGCAGTTGTTTGCACATGCATTTGACACCTAGGGTTACATCTGATTGGCTGCACCATATATAAATTAAGTGATGGGATTGATGATAGGCTGGTCTGTTTTTTAAATTTTTTTTCTTTTTTTCAGAGGGGGCATCACTGCTCTCTGGTGGTCGTGCGAGCTACCCAGTGCTGCTCCTGAGAGCCGCTGCTGGATTTGAACCGCCAACCCTGCGGGTCAGAGTCCCGCACCCAACCACTTACGCCACCGGGGTTCAGCCCCGAAGTCTGTTTTTTTTTTTAATGCCATGTGATCTTCTCACACTACATTTGTAACCGACTAGTAGATCACGATTGATGCATTGAGCACCCCTGGCCTCGGGAAAGGACCAGGCGGTGGTGTTGGGGAGTTTGACTGCTGGGAAGAGGCGGGTCCAAGAACCAGTCACCCCAGTCAGGGTTCTCCACCAGCGTATGATGTTCTGAGTCATGAAGTAATCATGTTGCTGCACCTGGAGCCAAGCAAAAATAACTGGTCATTTCACATGGAATGGGGAAATGGCAGTGACAATACGGTTTATTTAGAAAATCATCCAACTTGATGTCATCAAATACATGCCTGCAGTGGAGAGAAGACAGCTATTAAGGAAACGTACTAAAGACCAGCAAACAGATCCCTTGGTTTAACCAAGGCAAACCTCCTGCCATTCCAGTCATTTACCTTAACCTGTCACCAAGAACTGGAATTAAAACTGAAAGATGCTCTTGAAAGCAAGGGAAGTACATTCCTAGAGAAAATCAGTAGAGTTACAGTGAGAAGTGGGGAGAAAATGAGCATCTGATGAGAGAATGACCAAAGGGACAATCCAGGAGGAGGTGGTATACGACCCCCCAAATGGTATATTCACACCCTCCATTAGCTGAATGAAGAAAGTTGGCGACAGATGGCGACTTCACACTTACCTGTTCTACTAATAAAGTCCAAATCCGATAAAGTAAGCTATGGAAGTACAAGTAGGCCACAGCATCATGAGAGCTAGAGGAAAGAGTCATGTTTGCAAGGCTGTCCATCTTTTGAATTGCTTCTTTACCTTTGGAGCATTTTCACTTTGTAACTTCTCTGGGTCACTCTTGTAAGTGCTGGAATCCAATTCTTTAGCTTTCCTAGCAGACAGAATGCTGAGACATGACCTAATTTAGCCCAATTACATTCACCAATGTCAAACATGGGTTCAGGAGAGAGTAAGACAAGAAAACACTTTAGCCGAGGACGGGGATGGGAAAGAACTTTTAGAGACATTGGAGGTAGACTTGTCTACATCGGTGGTGTCAGGGAGTGGGCATTGGGGGACAACCTGTAACCAAACCAGCAAGATGATGTAAGATGTGTTTCTTTCTGCACATTTCTTAAGCCAATTCTCGGGACCTTCCAGGAATTATTTGAACTGAATAGATTTTTTCAGTAATTTTACTTAACGTGATTAAATGAACCAAGAATGTGTCTGTTACTTGAATCAAAGAACTCCACACAACACAGTAGAAACCTTGACCTACTTGGGAATTGGAACTTGGCAATTTCACCACAGAGTGAGTTGCAGTTAACATGAGAGGTCAAACTATGGAAGAAATGTTGACTATTCTGACCTAGCCCACAGTAGAATATATATTTTTAAAAGCCTGTCAAACTCCCCCAAAAAGGAAATAAAAACAGACTTATCTGATTGGGAAAAAAGGTAGAGGAGCCCCTGAGATTATTGCCTTTAGAAAATCTCTAACTTGAAACTGAAGATACTCCTGGATTACTCATTCTGGCTGAATAGTAGGCAGGACTAGATTGCAAAGAAATATTCATGAAGAATATACTCATCAGAACAATCAACTGAAACCCAAAGGACTTCCTATGTCTAGAAGCAAAGATGAGGTGTTCTACTAATAAAGTGGAGGCAGAGGAACAGTGGAGAAGTGTGAACAGGGACCCCTAGGAAGGGATGAGGTTTTCATGTGCTAGGTCGGCCACATCCAATACCATGGAGCAATTTTTGATGGAATATTGATGGGGAAAATTAATTTTCCATGTGGACATTCTCTTAAAGCATAACAAACTTTTTTAAAAGAATGAGAATGAGAACTTGAAAGGAGCAAACAATTTCTTCTAGTATGACATGTTAGGCTGAGTTTTAATCAGGAGAAAGAAAGGTAGTGACAATTATATAAGAGAGGACTTTATACCAAGCAAGTGACCCAACCTAGTCTATCCAATCTAGTGAGAGATCCTCAGGCTCACAGGACTGCTGGTAGAGGCAGCAGGAAGGCAGAGTAGGGAGCTTGGAGACATGAAAAGAACTGGTGTAGAGTCAGGGGACTCCAAGGTCTGTGAAAACACTTCAGGTCACTGATGGATCACGTTTTCAGGCAGTCCCCAGATATGAGATGTCAGACCCAGCCAAACAAGAAGGTGAAGGGCATGAGAGAGAGGTCTTAGTGTCACTCTTACAAAAAGACCATACCTACAAGGAAGTAGGGATGTGACTTGATTGACAGATTGGCCATCCATTTCTCAAGGGTACAAGTTGACATCACTTCTTTCTCTCACACGTGACTTACTGAGTTCAGAGTCAAGCATGGCTCAAGGAATCAATTACAAAGCCAAACCTGGGCAAAGACTGGTACAAAAGGTGTGTTTTTACTAATTTTTTAAATAATAAAAGTTCTAAAGACTAGCCATGAATATGTTATTTAGGATGCTAGCCGTCACTGCTATGGGGGAAATTCTGATCCATAGTGACCCTAGAAGACAAGCAAAAACTGAGCTTGTGTGTCTGAGAGACTGTTAGTCTTTACAGGAGTAAAAAAGTCCTTCATCTTTCTCCCACAAAACAGCTGGTGGATTAGAACTGCTGAACTTGTGGTGAACAGCCCTGCACACAACTCATTGCACCACCACCACTTCACTCCCTAAATCCGACAGAGACTAATAACTTTTGACTGGGCTGAACTTATCAGTGAAATAATCATGCATGACTCACAAATTGCTTTGCTCTCTAAAATTACCATTTACTAAAGTGGTGAAGAAACATGGTTAGTAAGATGAGCAGCAGATAATAAGAAAAGTATTGTGTTGAGAATGCTCTGCAGGACAGAACTAGATGACAAGGAAAATCTTGAAAGGGCTCAGTCAAGAGTAATATGGGCCATTTTTTAAAACCCCAATAGAGTTTCTTTTCCTTGTCCTTCAGTATTCTATACACTTTGCCCACCTGAAACCCGTGTTCTCTGAAGCTTGAAATGGTATGCAGTTTTCTGTCAAGCTAAGCAGTCTAGTGTTACAGAATAGCATTAACAAGCAGCTGCAAACACGGAAATCTCACTGGTTGGAATTATTGTGTGTAAACACTTGCCTTACTTTGATTTCTCCCGTTAAGGTTTACCTGCAGTACTTTCAAAAGGTTGTCATTTAAAATATAATGTTCATATTGCATGTTGTTATTTATAGGAAATTACTGCATAAATCACTACAGATAGTGACACACACTGACAAATTCTAACATGTACATTCTGAAGTTGATCAACACTATAATTAAGGTGCATTAATAATTATTTAATATTGAAATGCAAAGTTTGAAAGCACAGAAGGAACTATATCTGGAAAATATAGTCTTGGAGACAGAAATGAAGCTGGAGATTGTATGACAGAATTTTGCAAGATCAACAAATGGTTATCAAAAAAGTACCTAAGAAAAACAAAATAAAAGCAGTTTGACAACTATACCTTTTACTTATCTAGATGGAAAAGACAAAATAAAATTGACCATCTCTGTGGGAAGGGATGATAGAGATGATCAATATCATCAGCTAAAACCAAGCCAGGGCCCAATGTGGAACAAACACAATTGCTCATATATGAGTTCAGATTGAAGATGAAGAAGATTAAAACAAGTCCACAGGAGTCAAAATATGGCTTTGAGTCTAATCTTCCTGAATTTTGATAACACGTAAAGAGCAGAATTAACATACTGAACTATAACGGCAGAAGACCTGATGACATAGGGGGATGACATCAGGAATATTATTCACAAAATAAGCAAAAAGGCATTAAAAGACAAAAAAAATCAAAGTGGCTGTCAGAAGAGAATACACATAGCAAAAGCAAACAGAAGAAATGAAGTCAGAGAGCCAAGAAGAAAATTTGAAAGGGAACTAAAGCAGAAAAGCAAAATACACTGAAATGTGCAAGGATCTTGAGTTAGAAAATGAAAAAGGAAGAACACATTTAGCATATCTTAAAATGAAAGAACTCAAGAAAAAGAATTCAAGTCTTGAGTTGCAATATTGAAAAATTCTGGGAGCAAAATATTGAACAATGCAGAAGAATCAAAAGAAGATGAAAAGAATAGGCAAAGTCACTGTACCAAAAAAGAATTACTCAGCATTCTACCATTTTAAGAGCATATGATCATGAATCAATGGTACTGAAAGAAGAAATTCAAACTGCATTGAAATTATTAACCAAAAATATGGATCCCATAGTTGATAGAATACTAACTGGAATTGCTCAACAATCTGATAGCATACAGGAAGCATTGATATATCCATCCGAAGAAATTTGGAAGAACGCTTCAAGGCCAAATGACTTGAACAGTTCTTATTTATACATGTTCTAAAGAAAGGTAACCTAACAATATGCTCAATTTATAGAACATTATCATGAATATTGCATGCAAGTAAAATTCCGCTGAAGAATAATTTAACAGCTGTTTGGTAGAACATTGAGAGGTGTGGCATTCACATTTATTGTGCCAACCTGGTTAATAGGAACATGTAGGATTAATCAGGACATAGTTTGATTGAAGGGCAAAGAGATAAATGGCTCTGCAAGGCCTGTCCCCTCTCTCTTGCTGTCTTGTGATCTGGTCCTGGAGTGTGCTGTTTTCATTAGTCCTCTACCGCAACCTGTGAATACATTACCTGTGGGCCAAGAGAAGCTATGGATGATGTTGCTAGAGCTTGAGGGTCCTTTGAGACCTGCTTCCCCATGCTGTTGGTGTGTATATTGCTTTAGAGTGAGGCTGGTGGATCCGTTGCCTTGCATTGGTTGTGACCAATATCCTACCTGAGCCTACTTTGCTAAGGTCCTGAGCTACTGACTGTTGGTGACTCCTCCTCCTCTGCTGCCTGTGGGAAGACTCTGCTTGCCTTGCCCCAGGAAGACTGTCTGCCTCCTTGACCTTGCACCCAGCTGCCCACATGGGTTGAAGGACTTCTAGTATGTTAACATTTTCACAGAAGTGAGTTGATTTGAAGCCTCCATTATTACTGTGTGGACTAATCAGCTGTTATATTTCTTCTCACTGTATAAACCTATCCTCATGTATAATCATAAGTATCCTAGTTTTCATTCTCTAGGTTATCCAGTCTAACACAAGAGAGAACTACCAAAAATTGAAACTAGATTCAGAAGAGGTCTCGGAACAAAGGATATACTTGTTGATATTATGAACTTGGATGGAAGAAGAGAATACTAGAAAGATGTTGATTTGTGTTTTATTGACTATGTGGATTATAACAAACTATGAATAACCTTGGGAAGTATGGATACATTCTTGACAGGACCTGTGGATCTGGGAGAAAGGCATAGAAAGTGCAGGATGCTGCTGTGTCTCCTGAAGTGGTTGTGAAGCTGCTGGTTATCCACGCCCTTGGGTAGCTGGAACCTACGCTTGCAATAAGGCCCCAGGCCAGCTCATCTGACAATCTTCCACTTTAAACCTCTGAAACAGTCTATTAGAATGCTCTTAACTTCTTGATAGTGACAGTTAGGATCCTGTAATGATTGGATGGTAAAATCCTGTAATGTGATTTGATGAAATAGTTTGTAGGACAATTGGATGGATGGCTCAACCAGCTATTTCTCATTTACATAACTTAGCAGGTAACATCGCATTTACATAGCCCCCAGTGTGGGTCAATCATTTTTTCATGCTGCAAACCCATGACCATATCAGGATATGTTTGGAAACCAGCAAGCATGACATGATTGGTCAATGAAGCCTATCTAAGCCTTACAAAACTGTAATAAACTCAGATCTATGTCATCAAGTTAGGTGTCCAGAGTCTGTGTACATGATTGAATTTGGCTCCATCATGCTCTCTTTCCTCTGTGCCAAACCTATTCCCACAGTTGGTGTCTAGAATGGAACCCGCAGGACGAATCAAGGTCAGGTTAGTGGACCTCTCTAGCAATGGGTAATTCACCCTCCCATACTCCGCAAGCCCCACAGAATGTATTGAAAGGGATTCTAGAGAGCAGACATGTAAAGGTTTCTGAAAAAGCATATTAAGACTTTTCACGGTTGAGTTTTAGAACTCTGCCCCTGGCTCCTAGAGGGTCAAATATGAGATGAAGATACCAGCTCCAAGAGAGAAAGGGACTGCAGCTGCTAGTAACCTTTTTTCCAATTACTGCTGCTGTTGGGTTGTCTTCGGGGCTCAGTCACTCTGGCTCGGGTCCTTGCCAGTGAACCTCAAACCTCAGCCAAGACTCCCACAGCTCAATCAGTAGAGCACGAATCTCCAAACTCTACTGATTCTATGGACCTAATGGCCTCCCTGCTGTCTCCTGAGGTTCAATGCTGCCCGGCTGGCTCAGGTTCACAGGGTGTTTCCTCTATAGGAAGACCGCTGTATTCGCCATTATCGTCTGATGCTCCTTGATCATTAGAAGCAATGTGACCTTCTCCAATTGCTAAATGTCCTTTGGAGGCTCCTGCAGCTGATCTTCCTACTTACAGCCCCCACCAGTTAATCTCTAGATTGCAGCAGCCTTAACAGACCAGGAGAATTTCTGGGGCACTGAGTCTCCAGATTCTCCTGTGCTCCCAGGGTACTCCCATCTTTGGGTGAACCAATAGGAATTTTACCCTCAGCTCTATTGTTCCCTGAAACAATTACCCCTCAGGAAGATCAGCAGCCACAAAAGAATTGGACTCTATATAGGTTGGAAACTTTGAATCAAATGCAAAAAGCAGAGGTGGAAAATGGCCTCCATTTTCCATTTGTAACGTCTGTATTTGGTGACTGTACAACACAGAGAGGTGCTACCTCTTGACACTTTTGCTAGCTGATTTGTCATTTTTCCATGACTACCCTGCTGTCAACGTCCTTTTAAATCTTCCTTTTGATGTCATTAAGCCTATCCCTGATACTCTTCATGCCACAATGGCCTCCAAACATGTATTATCAGAACAAAGAAATCACCCGGTTTACATTCAACCCATTCACTCTCACCAAATATTACCTAGTTTCCTGTCCGTGGGTGATCAGCAAATTGTTAAACTAGCAAGTATCCATTGTCTGGAATTGCCTCATTGTATGCACACCCAATTCCACAATTCGGCCAGTTCTTTTTTTGGGGGAGGGACATCACTGCCCTCTGGTGGAGCCCCAGCCTTGCTCCTGGAGAGCTGCTGCAGGATTTGAACTGCAAAACTAGTGGGCGGCAGTCGACCAGTTCTTTATATGGTTTATTTCCCGAGTTATCCAAAGCAATGCGTAAACATCTAGTTTGTGCATGTTCCCCTGTGGACCTTCCCTCCGCTGGGCCCTCTTCAACTCTTGGCTGTAAATCCCTGTGGTCTTTGCCCTAATGCCCTTTGGCAAATGGATGTGATGTGTATTTCCCAATTTGGTCATTTAAAGTATGTATATGTTATTATAGATATGGTACCTTTTTTTTGAGATTTATTTTACTTTTATTAACTTAATCAGAAATATATTTCAGTCTTTATAATTTATAATTCAAATGGCCCAAAGTATGCATTTAATGTTATACTAGGTTATCACTCTCTCTAAATTATAGATATGTTCTCTTCATGTATTTTTGCCGTGATTTGGGTAAAGAAAATGCACCAGCTGTAATGTCAGCCGTCAAAACTGCTATGCTTGTGAAGGGTATTCCTTATGTCATTAAGACTGATAATGGACCAGCTTATCTTGGCTCATCCTTTGCCACATTTTGTTCATCTTGGAACATCTCTCATTCCACTGGTATTCCTTACAACCCCTAAGGTCAAGACATTGTTGAACATGCCCATGTTGCTTTGAAAAAGACAATTGTAAAGGGAAGACCATCTGGGGAGAAAGAGGTCAAAAGACAGACTAACAGAAGCATTATTTATGTTAATTTTTTGTAATTCAATAAATCTGGCCTTCCTCCTGCATACAAGCATTGGGATCCTCTCCTTCCCTGGGAAAACACCCTGCCTTTGGTCAAATGGATGGACTAATCCACAAATGAGTGTAGGGGTCCAGACCCATTGTTAACCCAGGGAAGAGATTTTGCTTGTGTATTTCCAGAAGTATTGGGAAAGCACATTTGGGTGCCTGACTGATTGGTGGCCAATTGGTGTGATCCTGTGCAGAGAGGCCCCCTACTCACAGTGATGGAGAACCTGTCCCTGAGTGAAGATAAGCCCAGTGGAGGAGAACCACAGTCAACAGACCCCCAGACACCCCATGGAGGACTGCCACACCAATGCCGACATTGCCTCAGAAGTCAGTGTGAAGGGAACAGAATCGCACCTGTCACTTGGGGAAGCTTATAGAGCTTAATCCATCAGCTCAGAGTATGTCCCTGGAAAGGTCTGCGACTGGACCTTATGCTTCTTTTTTGCTAATTTGTGCTATTATAACTGCTAATTCTCGTGTGCATGCTGCCCCTTTGCAATGGGCCGCTGTACACAATCCACCTCTATTAATGTCTGTGTCTTGGAACTCTTGTATGGAATACCAGTGGAATGAGAGATGGTCCAAGATTAATAAAAATCGGTTTCACAAGCAATGCATTAGGGGGCCCCTGGACATCTGCTCCTGAAGAAGGTTTTTGGCATCACATTACTGATTCTTTTATGCTGGCTAATGATTCTATAGGGTTTTGTATATGGGCAGCTAACATCACTTGTCCTTTTCAGTTTGTTAAAATTGCCCGTGTGTTAGTGGGAAATTTTGTTTACCACAACAGCACTGCAGTAAAATACATGGTATCAATGAAACCTTCCCCTTGCATCTTGAACCCATGCCAACTGAGTTTAAGGCTAATGCCTTTTTGGCTAAACCAGGCCTGTGATTTAAATGTAAGAATCTAGATGCCACACGCATACACTGAAGAAATGCTTGGCAAATGCCTGCCCATGTCAGCTTGCTCCCCATGCCTTCAGCTGGATCCCAGGGGTGTTTTTCAACAGCGCCCTTAACACACTGAATAAGCAATTTGAAGGATGAAATCCCATGTGGACAGATGAATCTGTGTGGGGATCCCCCTCTATATGCGGATCTCTTTCCTGTAGAGTTTGGAGAGCCTTCATGGGTATACTTAGAGCCAACCAATATGCTCTCAATTACACCTGGAAAATAGATTGTAGCTTAGACATGGAATGGTCATCATCCAAAGCAGTGTATAATTTTATCCAGACCAACATAACCTATTTGGGTATCACCTGTGTTCCATCTCCTTTTTTTTTTTTTTTTTTTGATGTGGAGTAATTCCAGTAACACGGACAAAGGTTACAGTTCTTCAATTCACTGTACATGCTTGGCTGTCTGGTCGACTCCTGCTGGAGCCCTGCTAATGCTAGTACTGCAGCCTTGGTCCACTTTCCCTCCTTGCTGTGGTTCCCAGTTGATGCTATGGAGGGTTGACAAGGGGACCTTATGCTCAGAAACACAGCTATCCACAGACAAAAGTGGGATTTGGGCATTTCAGCAAATGTTGCTGCCATGGTGTTGGCTGTCATTGCTACGGTGGCAACTACTACAGTCGCCATTGCTCTTCAGCAGTCTGTCCAAACCGCCAGTGCTCTAAGCAATTCATTGACCAATATGGCAAAGGCCTTAGACACTCAATACCAAATTAATGGCCTTCTCTAAGTGGGAATAACCTCATGGCAACACCTGGTGGGCCTCTAGCAGATGAAGTAGACAGCTTATGGCAATAAGTTAAAATCACTTGGGATGCCCGCTATATGGTTATTTGCTTGACCCAATACCAGACCTGCCTTAATCTAACTTCTGTCTGAATGCTCCAGCAAAATTATCTTTCGGAAATATGGAATCACAACTTTTTTCAACTTAGTATAATTTGACTCAAGACATAATTAAAGTTACTCAATCTTGAATTGATGTAATTAATTTGACTAATACTTTATTCTCCTTTTTTGCTGTAGTTGGAGGAAAGTTTTTTCATGGTTTACCTCCAGTAATTTGTTCTTGTATTTCTGTATACTCCTTTTAACTGGGAATGGGTTTGCATTGTGGAAATGCTTACAACGTTTACAACTTCACCATGAAACCATCGAATCATTGTTAATGGAAGTTCTTAGCTTGGAATCAATAGAAAAGGGGAAATCTGTGGGGGTATTCTTGACAGGACCTGTGGATCTGGGAGAAAGTACAGGATGCTGCTGGGTATCCGTGCCCTTGGATAGCTGGAACCTGTGCTTGCAATAAGACCTCAGGCAAGCTCATCTGACATCCTTCCACTTTAAACCTCTGAAACACAGCCTATTCAAATACTTCTAAATTCTCTAAAGTAATAACTAGGATTCTGTAAAGATTGGATGGTAAAATCCTGTAATGTGATTGGGTGAGATACTTTGTAGGATAATTAGATGGCTTGCTCAGTCAGGTATACCTTATTTACATGACTCGGCCAGTAACACCTCATTTACATAGCTCCCAGTATAGGCCAATCATTTTTCATGCTGCAAATCCATGACCATATCAGGATATGTTTGGAAACCAGGAGGTATGATCTAATTGGTCAATGAAGCCTATATAAGCCTTGCAAAAGCTGTAATAAACTCAGGTCTGTGTCATCAAGCCAGGTCTCCAGGGTATGTGTGCATGATTGAATTTGGCTCCATTGTCCCTCTCACTTCCCTGCATTCTGGACCTGTTCTCACAGGGGAGAATGGGAATTCCAGAATACTTCATGGTGATCATGTGGCAAAACCTCACTATGGGTGAAGAGGCAGATGTGTGAACACGATGAGAAAATAAGGCAGGGTTTAAAATTAGGAAAGCATACATCTGGGTTTTATTCTCTCAAAATACCTATTCACTTGAACAACCCGTAGTAGAATCTGCCTTATTTGAAGAAGAATGCAACATAAGATTCGAGAAAAAACTTAATAATAACCATCCATATGAAGATGACACAAGTTTGTTTACTGAAAGCAGGGAGGACTTGAGTCACTTATAGATGAAAAATAAAGTTGGCAGCTGCTACTGTGGATTGAAACGCAATGTAAAGAAGACTAAAATCCTCACAACTTGACCAGCAGGTAGCATTATGATAAAAAGAGAAAAGATTCACAATGTGAAAGATTTTGTCTTGCTTGGATCCACAGTCAGTGCTCATTGAAAGGAGCAGACAAGAGATAACATGACACGTTGCACAAGACCTCTTTAAAGTGTCAATAACAAAGGAAATTACTTTGAGGACTAAAGATTTCTGACCCCAACCAGGGTATTTTCAATTGTCTCATGTGCATGGGAAAGTTGGATACTGAATAGAGAGAGCTGAAAATGAATCATTGCCCTTGAATTTTAGTGCTGGTGAAGAATATCCCAAGTATCGTGGACTGCCAGATGAAAAGCAATTCTGTCTTAGAAGAAGTACAACCAGAAGAGTCCTTCAAGGCAATAATGGGGAGACTGTTTCACTTACTTCTGATATGTTTTCAAGAGAGGCCAGTTCTTGGAAAGAAACATCATTCTTGTTAAAATATAGGGCACTAAAAAAAGAGGAAGGCCTCAACAAGAGGATTGACACAGACAATGGACACAAACATAAGAACAATTTTGAAGATTGCACAGGACTAGGCAGGATTTCTTCCATTCTACTTGTGGTTGGTGTGAGTCTATACCAATTCCATGGTACCTAAGAACATTTACAGGGAGTGTCATGAGAGTTCTAGAGACTGTTGTGTAATAAATCAATATGGAATTTAGCAGTTTGGCACAATGATTTCATTATACATTCAGAATTTATTGGTAAAATGTTAAGAGGAATGACAAATCTGTGCACTTATGGGAAGAGTTCCAGCACACAGGGAATTGAGGGAGACAGAACCACTTAAATTGTGCACACAGGCTCTGGAGACCCGACTTGACGCAGATCTAACTTTAATACAGCTTTTCACAAGTCTTATATAAGTTTCACTTCTGGTTTCTAAGAATATCCTTATATGGTCATGGGTTTGTAGCATAAAAAACAATTGGCCTACACTGTGGGCTATGTAAATGAGGTGTTACCAGCCATGTTATGTAAATGAGGTGTAGCTGGCTGAGTCAGCCAGCCAAGCACATTACAGGATTTTGCTGTCCAATTATTACAGGACCTTAGCTGTTACTATGGGGAAGTTGGAAGTATTCTGATAGACTGTGTTTCAGAAGTTTAAAGCAGAAGGCTGTCAGGTGAGCTGGCCTGGGATCTTACTGTAAGTGTGGGTTCCAGCTACCTAAGGGTGCGGATACCCAGCGGCTTCAAGACCGCTCTGGGGGATGCAGCACCATTTTGCACTTTCTATACCTTTCGCCTAGATCCACAGGTCCTGCCAAGAATACCCCCATGGTGCACCATGGTCACTACAGTTACATCTGAGAAAACTTGATTGCTGGTGCTAACTTGATAACCAAACCCTATAATGGCCTGAGAGCATTTTTCCATGTTGCTATTTGTCATTGCAAGATGTGCTTGGCACTGTGTTGACAGTTACACCTACATGAAACACCTGCAATGTAACTTTGACTTTCTCATAGTATCTTCCAAAACTACAACTCACAGGCATCAAGTTAATTTTCACTCTGGGTAAAGAGATCACTGACATGATGGTCTAAGGATTTCAAAGATTTATCTGGCCAACAAGTTAGAATATTTTATGCTTTTAATTTTATTTTATCCTATTGTAAACTGCTTTGATGGTCTATATCTGACACATAATTTAATAGCCATTACTTAAGTATACAAGTATATAAATTAAAATATGTAGGTAAAGGGCAATAGATATAAAGGTATAAAGTTTATCTATGTTCTTGAGTAGGGGTGGACAGATTGTATCTATGATAGAATTTGATTATTTCCACTGAGTAGTCTAATTTTTCATTAAAATATTTTCCACAATATTTCCTCATTATCTAGAAACTGCCATAATACCACTCTCATTCCTGTTTTTTTTACATGCTCTGTAGTGATTTATAAAAGTATTTTAAAGTTTTCTCCATGGGTCAGTTCTATTTTTTTGGTTTGTTCAATGTACACTTAGAGACATATTATTTCAAATAGCTACCTTTAAAAATACAGCACAATTTAATAATGATGATTTACAGTAAGTTTGTCTAAGTTTACTGTTGTATAATAAATAGATATGATTTAGTTTACTTACATTGGTTTTAATCTCCTGTTCTAAACCTGTCTTAATAAGGTAATGCTTTGAAACTGTTCTTTTCTATGCAGGCATTTTAAAATTGTTGTTAAGCACCCTCAAGTCTGTTCCAACTCATAACAATTGTAGTAGGTATACTAGTGTCTGTTAGAAGGAAACGTTTCCTAGGTCTGCAACATCCTCACAATCGTCCTTATGCCTAAGTCCATTGTTTCAGCCAGTGTGTTAGTCAGTTCTGTCAATGTCTTTCCTCTTTTTTTGCTGCCCTGTCACTTTACCCAGCATGAGGTCCTTTTCGGGACTGGCATTTCCTGGCAACATGTTCAAAATACATGAGACGACGTCTTGCCACCCTTGTCTGTAAGCACTCTTCTAGCTGTAGGAGAAGGAATGCCATCCCCACTCCCCAGTGGAATATTTTTTACAAAACATCCTTATCATCAGCAAAGTGCTCTCCATTACACTTAATACATTTGTCAAATCTGCGGTTCCAATTTTGGATACATTTTTCAAATCATCTGCTTAGTTGACTGACAGCCATCTCGTGTTCTTTACCTCTTTTACTTTGTCAGATAACTGTTCTTTCACATCCCTCTTCATTTGCGGAAACAAAAAGGTGAATAAGGTGCGTGGTGCGTGAGAGACATGCTGTTTTCCCCTCAAAACCTGGTGCACTGAGATGTCTGTGTGAGCAGGTGCATTGTCATGGTGGCAAAACCAGTTCCCTGTCTGCCACAAATTACATTTTTTGGTTTCACATTGTTATGCTATCTTTTGAGAACCTCTAAAGAGAGAGCTCCCCCATCAGTCTAACTTTATGGAATGAACTCCATATGAACTATGAGTCAACATTTTCATTTGTTGGGGAAGTTGACAGATGTCCAGAACAAGGTTTGTCATCATTTGACATTTGACCTCTTTAGAAACAAGAAACCACTCATACACTTGAATTTTTCCTGTAGTGCTGTCTTAGTAAGCCATGTTCAACCACACAATTTCTGCAGCATTTTTTTCTCAAGCAGGAAGTAAAATTTCACAGTCATATGCTGTTCTCATAAATTGGCCATCACACACACACACACACACTCACACAAGTTCAAGTGAAAGTGCTTTTACGATAAAGTTTACTATGACCCAGAGAACCTCCCCAGGCATTGAGCAAGTGCTTGGTGCTTGCCTAGTAGGAAAAAATGCCTACTATGAAAGCTCCACCCAGTGAAAAATTTTCTTTGGGGAGGTACCTTCTCCTACTTCTTGAAGACACATTTGTTGGTACTTCTCACAGTTAACAGTACTTTCAATATTCTTCTCCAGGCTTACAACTCACCAATTCTTCCACAGTCTTCCTTATTCAATGTCTATGTCAAAGTTCATGCATATGAGGCTCTTGAAGTATCATGGCTTTGGTCTGGCCCACCACAGTCCTCTGGGTAACATCCCTGCCTTTCATCTCGTTGAAGGTGTTTTTGCTTTGTAGTAGATGAATCCAAAAGCAATGAGTCATTTAGTTTTGTGTCTTCTGTTCTCAAGGACATTCATTGTGGTCCAAGTACACCAAAATTCTTGTCAGCTTTCATATTTTCTCTGCTTATTGTGATGTTATTTATTGGAATATTTTTAAGGATTGATTTCTGTTTTCTCTATGTTTAGGTACAGTCTTTACTGAAGGCTGCAGTCATTGCTGAAGGCTGAAAGTCCTCCACTCTCAACAAGCAAGATTGTCTCATTCAAAAATCATACATTTTTAATTAGTCTTCTTCCTATTCTGAAACAAGCTCTTCTTTATATAGTGTAGCACAGCTTCTGAGATTATTTGTTAGCATGCAGACTGAGTAAGTATGGCAAAACAAACAGCCCTCATGCACATCTTTCCCAATTTGAAATCAATGCAGAGCTATGAAGCATAAAGCAATCGCTTCTTTTTTTGCAAGAGTTAATGACCATAAATGCAAAATGTCTTTTGAGAAATGTTAAGGCAAATTCTACAAAATTGTAATACGAAGCCCTGTGTCATATTCCGTACAAATGGGCTGTTAGGTACAATGCCAGCAGTTTGCAAATGGCGGCATCTGAGGCAGGAGAGCCTTTGTACTCTCAGAGGGAGCTGCACTCTCAGTCCGCCTTGTTCTTTGCAGTCACTGAGAGTCTGAACTGACTCAATGGCAGTAAGTTCTGATAGTAAATTTGTAATAACACTATATTAGGCAGAATAAAAAAGATTTCTGAAACCACCCTGATGTATCACTTCCTATCTATTTAGATAATGCTTTTTGAATTAAAAATCATTTGCTGGGATTTTATTTCAATTCAAAAGCAATTCCATGTGGCAGCAGATTTAGTCTATTGCTTTGTATAAATCTTTAATTTTCTGCTTTCTCAGCTGTAAAATTGGACTATTAATAGTAACAAATAATAGGAGGATGTGCTAATGACCTATAAACCACCTTGCAAATATCAAACAATGAAATGTTATAAAAACAATAACGTCAGCTTTCTATTTCAAAATAATTGCAACTTGGCTTACACCTATTTCATAAAAGATAATCGTTAGTAAACAAACCAGTTTTTATCAAATGCCTGTTTTAATTGTGAGAAAAAAACCTTTGAAGAAAATTTTGTTAATAATTACCTCCCATTTAATTGCATATATCACAATACTCTGGCAACTATAACTAGTATTAAAGTTTTTAAGAGAAGTGTAATTATTCTATTTCATTTCCAAAATAAGATATGGTATTTTGTACAAAAGAAAGGGTTTTTTATTTTTATATTTTGAATACATGTGGTACAATAATCAGAAATACTTTTATGTTATTTGGCCATATACATCAAGTCAGGATCAATGCTACTGTTTATCTCTTATTGAGGAGATGAGCTTGATGGCACCCTTCTGGTTCTTCTTTTGTCTTTTATTTATTTTAAAAATCATTTTATTGGGGGCTCTTACAACATTGCATATATCACTTGTATAAAGCATATTTGTACATGTTGACATCATCATTTCCAAAACATTTCCTACTTGAATCTTTCTTCTTCTCTTAAAGAAGGAAACACCACAACTGAACTTGATCCAATTAGATGCCAAGTGACTTATCACACATGCTACTGCAAAATGCTGATGACGTAGCCTCGGAGGCAGTGAAATATGGTCAAGCGGATAAAGCTGCTGGATCCTGGATATGAAAATGCAATATGCCATGCGGCTTGGGTATCTGTTCTTGTGTCTTCCATTTTACGACCAAACATTAGTGGTAGAACTTCAGAGAGGATAGATGAGCATGACAATGGGATTATAACATACATTACATTCAACGGGATCCATTTCCATCTTCCAAAGTTTGTTGTCTGCAGTTTTTTGGGGGATAGAAAAAGATGTCTGTGTAAATGAATGGAATCATATGTGTGACTTGTTAAAGTGGGTTATCTGAGAACACATAATTACACAATATAATGACCATGTGATCAAGCCAAGCAAAGTTGCCAAGTATTCTAAGCAAACTATTGCTCTTGTAACATTTCCAATAACTTCTATGGCTTAAAAAAGTCATTAGTTAAGCAAAGAGAGAAAACTTAGTCCTATTGAAAACAGATTTGAAACTTAAAACAAAGACAACTTCACACATTTATGACTAACAACCACTTTGAGGTGCTCTGGAATAGGTAGAAAGAGCAACATGGTCCAAGTTTAAGGTGCCTTCCTTATTTGTGTATCCCCCTAAAATACTTTAGCACTGTCTAATAAACTTCTAGAAAAATGCCCAATTAATTTATGCTTTGCCTCAACCCTGCTGATGAAACCTTCTCAAAAATATTGCTTCAGGGAGAATCCTTCACAAGCTCAGGGTTTCACATTATTAACCTGGTTGGGAAGTCTGTAGCCAAAATGAAAAAGCCTAAGAAAAATTATCTGTACATTAGATCCTGAAGGGATCCAAGTTTAATCCCAGGCTCCTAATAAAACTTGTAATAGAAAAACTGAGCTATACTATAAATTTCTTGTAGAATTCATCATCCAAATAAGATTTTTCTGCCTTTACTTCATTTCTGTGCTGTGCCACATGCCTTGGTTCAAAGAGAGATTGTGTCTACTGTAATAGATTTATAGCACAGTAATATGAATTGATGCTCCAGAGATGCCTGTTATCTTTGATTTTAGATTTATGTTTTAGTTTCTATTTTTTAAGTAATTTCTTTCCTTCCTATGAGACATATGATCATTGCTAAACCATTCTTGGTATCAAGAGACACCAATGATCTCCCCTAATGAACAGCAAGGCACTCCAGATGCCAGATGAAACATTCTTTTTATAAAGAGTTTAAAGCTATAGGCTAGATCCAGATCTTTAGTGTTCCAACCTCGATCTCTGCTACTGAGGAAATGTAGAAGGCGTAATGAGTCTGTTTCTAATATCCAAAGCGATAATGAGTCTACTTCTAATAAATATTGTTCTAGAATAAGGCAAGAGACCAATAAAATGTTCAGTGAAATTATATTTATGAGGCAACCCCTTTCTAAGAGAAGATGGATTGGATTGTTTACAAATAAACTTTGGAACCATTAAGGTTTTGAGAAATGTTAAAAGTCTAGCATAGACATGTGAACTGGTCAAACATTTTAAGATTTAACCATCACAATTGATTTTCAGTCTTGCAGCTTTAAACTCAAGGTGTGCTGCCTTTCAGGTGCAAGTTAAATGTATAGTTTTCGGGGGCGGGGGAAAGAGCTGTGTTGACAATAAACAGGTGGCATCTGCTGAAAGCGGATTGCTGCCGATTCTTTTATGACCACATTGATGCTGGGACATAAGCAGAGCTCGTCACTTTTCCATCTGGTCTAGACAACTGCTGGAGGTGGAACCGATTTAAAAGTGGCACATACCACACAGCTGCTCCTTAATACCCCATAAATAAAGAATCCAATCAGATTTATTCTGCTTTATCGAATCCAATTTCTGAAGACTATGTCATCGTTCTCCCAGGCAACTGCCCATTGAGTATGGTATTAAGGAATTTGCTCGCAGATAGTCTATTTGTTTGATTATGCTTTATTTAAATGACTGTGGATACACAAACATTCCCTTGTGAAGTGGAATGCCTATTTGTCTCATGAACACTCTGGGCCAACTCGCTTTGATCTCCCCTTGGACACACTTTCCGACTCTCAATCTCCAAAAGAAGGAGGTTTGGTAGACATCGTTCTTCTCCACATTTATCAGTCCACTCATTTAATTATCGCTGTATCAATTTTGTGACTCATAGATGAAAGAACGCTATTCAAAGCATGGGCAGCATAGAAGTGGGTGAAAGGAAACATCAGATGGTGTAAGATAGGATAAAATAATAATAATAATAATAATAATAATAATAATGTATAAATTATCAAGTGTTCATGGGGGAGGGGAGAGCGGGGAGGGGAAAAATAAGGAGCAGATACCAGGGGCTCAAGTAGAAAGCAATTGTTTTGAGAATGATGAGGGAAACAAATTTGTGCAAAAGTGCTTGACACATGGATGTGGATTGTGATAAGAGCTGTATGAGCCTGCAATAAAATAATTTAAAAAATAAAAAAATTTAAAAAAAAGCAAATTATGTCTTACTAGCTTTGGTTGGCTTTTCCTGATGGAAAGTTTGATGTTTTATCAAATGAGAAAGTAGTGGGGACAAAAGAACTTACTACCTCTTGTAGATATCACACTAGCTAACTTTTATCTGTTTGCTAATCTTGACTTAGTGTTTTGCTCTGAGTCAGATGTCCTGCATTGGCAAACTGGGCTTTGGTTGCAAGTTTCGCATTCCCTTCACCCCCCACCCCCATCTTAACTGCCTGTTTTGGACATGGATTACATTTGAATCATCGTATGCACTAAATGACAACTAGTACATGGAATCTGTCTATGAATGCCTTAGTGGAGTAGTTGACAACTATGACTTGCAGGTCACCTAGTGACTCACTGGGAAAATTTTAGTAAACAATTCTTAATTATGACAATCAGTAGGTATTCTTGCCAATGACTTAAAGTGGGTGCTTTACGACGATGGCCAGTGGTAGAAGGTGATCGCTGAGCCGTGGTGCTTTCTGCTTGGTGAAACAGCCATTGGTGGTCAGCTGTCAGAGGCTGTCTTCTTCGAGACGAGCTGAACATATGAAAAGCAATATGTGTAGTTCTACTTGAGCGAGATAAATCTCGTTGGACTTGTCTACGGTACTGTCCTAAGTACTGACATAAATAACGTTGCAAGGCTTGCAATAGTTGTTCGTTATGGAGTTATTGATTCTCCAGTTATTCATGAAGACTTGTGTGAACTTTCACCAATGTTAGGTACTACGAAAAGTATTGGCATTTTAAAGAATGTTCAAGAATTCATTAAATTCTAAAATGGAAATAATTTTTTGATTTGAAGAAAATATTATTTTCTGTCAAAACTGATGGGACTCCAGCAATGTGAGGAAAACATGCTGGTTTTGTAAACCTATTGCAGAAGGAACTTGGAAGACCACTACTTTCATTCTACTGTAGAATTCATGAAGAAAATTTATTTGCAAAAATCTCCTCAAAACAGTCGAAGTGATGAGCATAGTGATTAAAATTACTAACACAATTATAGCTCATTCTGCCTTGAATCACAGAAAATTTAAGACATTTTTAGAAGAAATTGAATGTGAATATAGTGATTTATTAATGCATACTGACCTTTGCTGGTTAAGCAGAGTAAAGGTTCTAAATCGCTATGTGGAATGCATTGATGCAATTAAAATATTTATGAGTGAAATCAGTGAAAGTTTCCCTCAGCTCAAAGATAAAAATTGGCTTCTTAAATTAAAATTCTTAGCAGATGTTACTAATCATTTCTATAATCTGAATTTGCACTTACATGGCAAGGAACAGACAATTTTCAAACTTTATGAAGAATAGAAAAGTAACCTAGTTCTATTCCACTTAGTGAAACAAATAGTTAAATATTTTCCTTTAGTAAAAGCTCATAAAGAAATTACAAATGCAAAAGTAGGTATGCTTAAAACCTGCATAGATACTATTCAAACTGAATTTGAAATCAATTTCAGAACTTTAAAGCTCATGGTCCGGTGTTTAGTTTTATAATAAAGCCTGTTGAAATGAAGGACAATGTGTTGGACCTGGAATATTTCAATTTCTTTGAAATTGAAAATCTAGATATGGAGTTAATTGACTTCAAAACTCAACAACATGGACAGATAAATTCAAGGCTTTAAGAAGACAACTTGAATCCAGTGATGAAAATCACTTAATCATGATCGCTACATGTTGGGTATTACTTCCTTCCAAGTTTTCTTCCATGAAGAAGTTGGTTTCGCTTTACTATCAGCTTTTGGGTCCAGCTACTCTTGTGAACAGGTATTTTTCTCAAATGAAATTCATTCTCAATTCATCATGAAACAGGTTAACTAATGAAAATTCAGAATCATGTGTTCGTTTAAAAACAAACCTTACAGGATTTATAAAACAGCATCAAGGCAGCCATTAAAATGGTAAATGTTCTTAATTAAATAGGGGTTCTTTTTTTAACATGGTGTTTACTTTTTTTGCTAACATTTTATGATTTCTTTCAAGTTGTAAATATAGATTTGAGGATAATAAATTTGTAGTCTATATTTAAGGTATGTTGGACTATGCCATCTGTATGTTCTTATTTTCTATATTCTAAGATAATAAATAATCCAAAAAAGAAGTGATGTGACCCACCAGCAAAATTTTTTGTGATAAAAAATTGAAAAATGACCCACTTGAAAAAAACATTACCGGTCACTGCCTTAATGTTAGGAAAATTTGACTTTCCTGGCAGAGCATTCCTATCTGTCTTGATGTTACCAGCTAACAATATACATAAAACACCAAGGCCAAATATGTCTGTGGGTTTCCAATATTTTTGGTAGCAAAATAATCTTAGTCCCTGTGTTTTTTCAATGTTCACAGAATGTAGCAGGAATAAGAAGGTGAACCAGTTACCAGTGAAATATTTAGACATTCTTGAAGCTGGTCTCTAACCTGCTCGTAAATTCACTGATATTAATAGGGAAATCTTTCAAGGTCATTCATGATATTTCTGCTTATCCCCTACATGCAAACTTTCCAGATGTAATACGTGGTTAGAAAAGAGACATTTTGGTGGAATAGTCAAAAGTCTTTTATTCTTTCCAGAAGTATGAGCCTGTAAAATATTTTTTATGAAGAAAATTAATCTAGTTAAATTTGATAATTAATTGAATAAAGCAGAAAAAATGTTTGACATAGTTGGAGCTTGCTGAATTATGAATAGCATGAGATTCACTACGCATTTCAGATAATCGATCTGAAAATTGAAAAGGGTTTGAGAGTTGAAGTGGGCACAGAAAGAAAAAAATTAAGGAAAGGGCCACCATTTTGCTAATTCCTTTTTAAAAGCTGAGATCCCAGCAGGCCTATAAGTGGATGCTTGTGAATGATGATTGTTATTTCATTATAGGCAAATTTGATGAAAAATTGACACCCCACTCACTTTCAGAATAATTTTCTTTTTGCGTTTCAGAGATTCACCATATTTTAGTCTAACACGAATTATCAAAAAGGTTTTTGTGTGTGTACTTCTCCTTTATTTGGCATTATTAATAGCAAGTGTCAGTTATCTAGAAAGTGACTACTCGCCAGTTCTTGTTAATTTTCTATGAATGTTTCTTTCTGTGTGCATACCCCTTCATAACATTTTATAGTAGTAAGACCACACAATAGCTGTCCTTTGTAATTTATTTGTTTTACTCTGCATATTATCTTCCCTATTAATCCATGTTTTAAGATACTTTGCCTAAATGTTTCCTATGCCTATACCCTCCTGGTAGTTTGACACATTAATTATTATACCATTCCATTTTTATACCTGTGAATTTTGACTAAAAGTTTATGCTCTCAGAGACAAATATTGCTACATGTGATTTTTGCTTACTGTTGCTTAATTTTTTAATATTTTATTTATTTAACCTATTTTGTGTGTGATTAAGATGTGTCTCCTTTAAGTAACTCACATATGTGTCAATAAGCATGTATGCTGTAAATAATATACAAAATATGCTATTAACATACATTATTACTACACACTACTAGTATATATTGACATGATATTATGATAATATAATATAATATATCAATAGGATATAACATTTACTATATACTAATATGTATGATTTAATATATTCTAGTATTATGTAACATGTTACTATCACATACATATGCATTATGTAGTATACATAATATATTGATATATGTGTTGATATTATATATGATGTTAATATACTTTTACTGTGTATAGTATATTACTATTATATCTTCATATATAAAATTGATGTTATATATTATATAATTTACTATTATATCATTTATACATTACTATATCATTTGTATACATAAAGTGAATATTACCTTATATATATTTGTATATCAGATGTATTCAAGCACTCTGAATCTTGACTGGTGCATTTAACTATTTACATTCAAAGTAGTTATCAATAGTTATGAATTTGCTTCTGCCATTTGTTATACTTTCATGTGTGTATGTGTGTTGATATTTCCTTTTTTCACTTACTTTTCCGTCCTTTTTATTTATGGGTATTCTTTTCATAACCATTGTCATGGATGTTATATTTGATCAGTCTTTTAAATTTTCTTATTCCTTATTTGTAAATTTGTTCTTTTTCTTCATGGACACTCTGAAATTTATGTGTATCCTCTTAAATTTTATCAGATCTTGATATTTCCTTGACTTCCTCCTCATATGGAAGTGCAAACTCTACACCATTTATCCCCAATTTCGATCAACAGCTCAGTCTCTTTTCTCGGTGATGGGGCTAAATTTACTCTGGAGAGTTCTCTGACTGCGTGCTGTCAGGTGATACTCTTGTTTGACTTTATATCAGTGGCTTTCTGATGTCTTGGTTCAATGTTCAAATGATTCGCTATAAAAAGGTATGTATGGTTTATCTAGTTTTTATAAATTCCCTTAAAATATCTGTTCATCTAGGCATCCTCTAGTTTTGCCAGTGTATCTGAAAACAATTTTCTAGGATGCATAATTTCTGATTGGCAGTATTTTTCTTTTAGTATCTTATATATTCATCTCATTGTCTTCTTGCTTGCATAGTTTCTGCAGAAAAATCAGTACTTAGTCTTATGTGCATTTCTAGTTGAGAAAAAAATATACATCTTCATACTCAAGCTGATTTCAGATATATGTATTTTTCTGAGCTTTGGGAAAGTTTCTTTACAGTGTATCTTGAAAATTTCCTTTTGGACATATGTTGTATGATGTATGTTGGACTTCTTTGAAATACTCATTTTTTCATTATTTTAAGCAAGTTTTCTGTCAAGAAATAAAACCTTAATATCTTTTTCTTCTCCTTCTCTTCTGGAATTTCTTACTTACTTGTCCATTATTCCTCTTGATAGATCCTCAGGCAATTCCAAGACTTTCTTGATTCCCTCTTTATTATCTCTATTATTTGATGGAATTATTACTTGAACAATAGCATTCAGGGATTTGTCTATTCGGTTGTCTTAGCCTTCTTCCATTTATTTCAGCCCTACCTTTGTGTTATTCCATCAGTTTATCTTTTTTATACTGCATGGTTAATATTCTAGATTTCCAGTTGTTATTTTATATTATCAAATGATTTGATTCCACCACAAGTCTGTCACACCAGAAGCTATATCACTGGTATTTTCAATGCCACCAAGGTCACCCAAGGAGAACAGGTGTCAAATGGAGCTTCCAAAGTAAGAACAGATAGCAAAGAAGCACCCGATTCCCCACTTCAGAGACAGAAGCTGCTGAAAACTTCTGTATATCTTGTAAACATTGTCAAATGAAGAAAGTCTAACCAAAGGAGACAGAGCCTTATCGGAGACGTTCCAGAAGATGGGCCCTTCAGGTCAGAGGGCATGTGAAATGGGCCTGAATTGGAGCCTAGTTCTTAGAGGGGAGCTGACCGTGATGGCCTGAGTTGTGTCAAGCTTGTGGGAGTGGGGCTTTCAGGATCTGTATGGCTCAAGTTAAACAGGACTGCATCAGGGTAGGTCCATATGGATTCTCAGGGATGCCTCACAGGAAGTCAGCCTTGCCATCTGAGGCAGAGAAATAACTAAGGCAGCCTTAACCTGGTCTGATCATCAGACAGCGAGAGACCTGAGAACTAGAAAGGGAGATTCACTGAACCATTTATCTTTCCACCCTTCCATTAATGTCATGTGTGTTCATTGGACAGATTGGCACAAGAAACCCTATCACAGGATGGTAATCACTGTCACAAAAGACTGTGGTATACCCATCATGAAGTACAGTGCTATCTGTAATAGGATAATATTTCTTTATTGTCAAGGAAATTTAGTCAATTCAACTATTATTAAAATATATATACAAACCATGAAAGTTAATGATGAAGAAATAGGAGAATCCTCCAATGATTCCAGTCTGAAATTGATCAAACATGAAATCAAGATGCATTTATAGTTATTTATGATTAGAATAGAAAGTTGGAAACAAAGAGGAATGAACAATAGCTAGAAAACACAGACCATGAAATAAATGAAGCTGGGGTTTGCATGATATAATTTGTAAAGTTGTGATTCATTAACAGCAAATACCTTTTTTCAACATCACAAAGGCAACTAAAGACATGGACTTCCCCAGAGAAATACACAGAAATCAAACTGACGACATCTGTGCTAAGACACATGCGCAAGTTGAGTATCAACTGCTAAAACCAGATGGGGCTGACTGTGGAATAGACCATCATTTGAAAAAAGGTCAATAAAAAGGGAGGGAAGGAAAATATCAAAGCAGATATCAGAAGAGACTCTGTAACATGTTCTTAACTCCAGACAACCTAAAGCAAATGGAAGAAAGAATAGAGTCAAGTGGCTGCAGAGAACATTTAAAGGCAGCTCAAAATGCAAAGCGCGATGCTATAATGAAAGGTAAAAATAAAAAACCACTCAGCAAATCTTCACTGAAAGAACTCAAGGAAAAATTCGAGTCCCAAGTTGCAGTCTTAAAAGACTCTATACCCCTTTTGCCTTGCAGAACATCTGGAAGCAAGATGGGTCACCAGCAGCTCTACTGGAGCCATCTCCGAAAATCCAGCCCAGGTTCCTGTTCTTGCTGTGTGTGCTCACACCGGCATGATCTGATCCAGAAATACAGCCTCAATATGTGGCATCAGTGTTTCTGTCAGTACACAAAGTATTTTGGCTTCATCAAGCTGGACTAAGTTATCTTTGGATTGACTATTCAAGACAGTTACTCAACAGAAGAAATAATGTCAACTATTTATACGTAAAACAAAAAAAATTCAAGTCTGAAAAAACAAGATTCTATAGGCAAAGTCTTGAACGATGCTGGAAACATTAAGAAAAGATACACACGGAGTCACTGTTTCAAAAACAAGCAAGCAAAAACACTGTTCAGTAGTCCACCATGGCAGGAGGGAGCACATTAGCAAGAACCAATGGTGTGGAAGGAAGGAATCCAAGCTGCACTGACTACACAAGGCTTCAGGAATACACAAAAGCAAGGCTCCAGGAATTGGTGGCATACTCATCTATGTTTCAGCTTGCTGAAGAAGTGCTGGAAGCATTCACTCCTCTGTGCCAGGAAATTCGGAAGACAGCTAGTTGGCTAATTGTCTGGAAGAGTTCCAAATTTGTGCCCACTTCCCAAAGAAAAGTACCCAACAATGTGTTCTAACAATGGAATGACATTACTGATATCACACAGAAGTAAAATTTTAATTAAGGTCATCCAGTAACACTTGCAGTGGTACATTGACAGGAATCTGCTAGAAGTTCAGGCTGCATCCAGAACAGGATGTGGAACAAGAGATACCACTAGTGATGTCAGATGGATCTAGGCACAAAGATCAGAAAGAATGATGCTTATTTGTGTTTCAATGACTATGCAATGGCTGTGTGAATCATAATAAACTGTGGATAACCTTGAGCATAGGGAACTCCAGAACACTTCATTGTACTGAACGGGTACTTGTACACAAACCAAGGGACAGTTGTTTGAACAGAACAAGGGGATGCTGCATGGTTTAAAATCAAGAAAGGAGTACATCAGGGTTATATCCTCTCACCGTCTTTGTTCAGTCTGCTTGCTGACCAAATTATCTGAGAGGCTGACTTGTATGAAGAAGAATGTGAAATCTGATTGGGAAGAAAGTTTATTAACAGCCTGCAGGTGAGACAAACTTGCTTACAAAAGAGGAGGAATTAAAGAACTTACTGATGAAGATCCAAAATTATAGCCTTCAGTGTGAGTGAAAACTCAGTCTCAAGACCCAAATCCTCACAACTGGACCAATATGGGGCATCTTGATAAATGAAAAAAAGTTTAAAGTTTTCAAGGATTTTGTCTTATGGGATCCTTAATGTTCATGGAACATTAAGTAGTGAAGAGATCAAAGGATATGTTGTCTGTGTAAGTCTTCCGCACAAGACATCTTTAGTGTTTTGAAAAGCAAGGAATTTACTTCGAGGACTAAGGTGCACCTGACCCAAGCTATTGTATTCCCCATTGCATCATATTCTTGTGAATGTTGGACTTTGAATAAGGAAGACGGAAGTAGCACTGGTGCATTTGAGTTGTGGTTCTGGAAAAGAATGTTGAAAGTATCATGCATGGACTCTTGAAAGGACAAGTCAGTCTGGGCTTGAAGAAGTAAGGCCAGAGTGCTCCCTAGAGAGGTGAAGACTTCAAGAGTTCATCTTATGTACTTTTGTCATATTGTCAGGAGGGACCTGTCCCTGCAGGAGGGCATTGTGTCTG
Source organism: Nesogale talazaci (assembly GCA_004026705.1). Lineage (NCBI taxonomy): Eukaryota > Metazoa > Chordata > Mammalia > Afrosoricida > Tenrecidae > Nesogale > Nesogale talazaci. The sequence goes on from PVJH01001235.1 coordinate 190,897, forward strand.
ATAAAGTAGAAGGCCAGTGAAAGCGAGGAAGGCTGTCTGTCAGCAAGACGGATTCGTGCAGTGATAGCATCAAGGGGCTCAGGCATAGAAACAGTTGTGAGGATGGTGCCAGACTGGGCAGGGCTTGCTTTCGTGGTACATAGGGTGTCATGGGTTAAAGCCACCTTGATGGCACCTCGTAACAGCAAATGGTTTATCTTGCCAATTTGTTCTTTTTATTCTTTTCCTGAATTCTTCTAAGACGTCATCGGCTTTCGGGGTTCATGTATCTCTTTGAAGATCCTGTGTATGTTTTTAAAAATTTCTTAAGAAATCCTTCTGTCACTTTCTCTTTCTTGGGACGGTCTTCCCCTTTATTATGTGTTACAGCCATCTTATCCTGTCTCTGCTTTTAGTTAGTTATTCAATGTCTCCTGTCTGTGACATTAAAATGAATGATGGTAGGAGAGGAGCTTTCACCCACTGTTACTGGTAGGCATAGTCTAGGTTTCTCCACTACCTTTGGGAAGTGGGCATCCTTTAGGTTTGGTGTTAGCAGTTCTCAGGAGAACAGGCATAGATGCTTAAGGGAGTGCCTCCCAAGTATTAGACAGGCATTCTGCATGTGTTAAAATTGACGTGTTAGAAGGTGATAGGGTACCAAGACGTTTCAGTGCATGTGCACTTAGCTTGTCAGATATACCTGGGTGTGGGATTATAATGTTGCACCAAGACTTTGAGATGTCCACATTGTTTCATGTACACTACCTGGTTTTAAAACTGGATCTTTTCATTTTCTATTCTCAGTTCCTTTTGTCAGTCAGTGTTTGATATAATTATTTATGTTTTTATTTAATGATCCAGGTGCTACAGTTTTCATCTGTATATGTTGACTTGTTTTTCCCACGCTTTTGCTCTAGGTAGATGGCATGGTACATTTATTTAAACCACCATATTGGATGTCTCTCAAAACCTTTTTAAGATTATAAGTAATTGCATTAATGCAACTACTGTATTTTTAGTTTACAACAGTTATTTTAAAATGATTATTTAAGATATTATATTTCCTACTTTCCAGTTCTTACTATGTGACATGATGTTGGATTTCTCTTTGAATTCTTTTTCTCAACATTTTTGATGTTTCAAAAGGATAATATAAGGATATAGGAAAAATAAATACTATTTTCACCTCATTTAAGTTTTAAATTTTGATAATGAACTAGCAAAGAAGAGATTGGAATAAACATGCATCTACTTGGAATATGTGAAATACAAAATTTAATTATCTGAATATAATTTTAATTTTCAAAAAATATTATGGATGTATGGCTTTGTGAAGAAATGCATTTTACTCTGAAGAAATAAATTTTGAGAACTTATATCTGCTCTGCAGAAAGAGAACAATTGGTTGGGCAGTGATTAGTAATTTTCAGAACACTGTAAAAAATTTAGTCTCAGACCATGTGAAGGAACATTAAATTTTAACCAAAGGAAATGAACATGACATGTGAGGTAATGTCAGTTCATACTGAGATGGAAGGTAGGATGATGATATGTCAGCAGAGGATATAATTATTCTTTCAAAAGAATTTTATCTAAAATGATCATAGGGTGACAGATACAAGTACATGTAAAGCATTGATGGATTAGCTCTGATTAAGGAACCATGAGCAAAGCCAAAGTAGTCTTGTTTGATGCTACTAATGATGGATGGGGCACTTAATGCTTCCCTAAAATATTTTCCAAAACATAAAGGCATTTTGTTTATTCCTAACCTCAGATTACTTTGATATCTCCTGAATATCTTATTTTGCTAAAATATGAACATGAGAAAGATGTTTATATCTTATATTTCTTTTGTGACAATTCTGTTGGTTTATTTGTAAAAAAAATGAGGACATATCCTGTCCATATTTAATGTGATTACTAAGGATATTTTCTTATAAAAGTATATCCTTTAACAAAAGTATTTTGGGAGTTTATAGCATCTGTCTAAGTGCAGTAAGATATATTTTGATCTGTAGCTTAGACTATAAAATCATCCTCAGAAGACAAGACTCCCAAAATCTGTTCCCTAAAGGGAAACTAGAACATTTTCAAAAGAGTACAACTAATAATACAATTAAAGATGATTCAGAGAAGGATAAGAGAGAGAAGAAAACAAATATGTAAAGAAACCAAAATGAGTGCAACTAGATCTTCCTGTCAAACAGTATCTGTCATACAAAACCTTAAAAGACAAGTAAAAAACAAACTAGCGTTGTAACAGTGTATGTAAATCAAAAGCAAAAAATAATGTTTTTTAAAGATTCAGAAAAGGTGTTCATAATAAAATGAACAGACTTTGATGCTTTACCAGAAGTGGGAGATGATGAAAGGGGAGGAGTAGAAGGCAATCAGGTGTCAACTTGGGGGAAGGTGAAAACAAAATCCAATAAATGGAGACTGGCAAAAATATGATGCAAACAAGGTGACAGATTAGCAAATTTGATACATTGTTGGATATAAAATATTAAATATAGTTATCAAATAGGGATGATTAAGTGATGGTTAAGCAAAAACCTAAAGGAAGAGAGGGATTAACCAGATTAGCCAGGTAGACAGACAAACATGCATTCATTCTATTCAGAGGAAACTGTGGGAGAAAAGTCATTTATTCCTTAGGCAAATAGGACAGGATGGCCATCTTCCAGGGTCCAAGGCCCTTGGGTAATGCTGATGGCTCAATCATTGGAGCTAATGGAGCAGTGGCTGGCCTCTCTCTCAGCCGAAGATAAAACACACTTTGCTTTTAGCTGCCTGGCAAAAGCTGCAGAAGCAACAGTCTGAAAACTTATCAGTTATTTCATGTTCCCAGCCTTGTCCACTTCTATCTGTGAGCACTTTGGCTAGTATATTAAGGCCTCTTTGTAAGCCCTCAAATAATTGTCAAGTGTCCTTTTGGGCAAACCTGTCACATGTTGGGGCCTATGTGTAGGGACTGTATGTAAAGCTACCTTGAATAAAGGTCCGGGCTTCAGAGTGTCTATACCACAGGGACCCCTGTGTCCCAACTGCATCTCCAGTTTCTTCTCTGCCTATAGGTTTTCTCATCGCAAATGATGCCCTCTGGTACCCATTCATTTTTTTAAGTTAAGAGTTGGACTCCATAACATCTTACAGGAACCAGCCAGCACAAGGGCCTAAAGATCAAAGCAGTAGACTGCCACATGCATTTCAATTATGACAGTATTTTAAATGTAAAAACCAATGGGTAATATCAGTATCTCTTGAAGAGGTCACTTCCTGAGTACCTCAGAGTCTTACTTAGGGAATACACCAGCAATATATTTTTATGAAGCTTGGTTTTTAATCATATGGTAGGGTGTATTAAATAAATTACTGCTTCATGAGTTACTCCTTTATGAAGTGTGGTATTTAACTTTTAGCTCCCATGTACTATTTAAAATTTTGTCTCTTCAGGAATTCAGGTCTCAGACTTAGTGGCTGCATAAGTATGTATTCTCTAAGAATCATTCTTTCATGATTTGGGACACTAAGACTGATGGATTTGGACTTTCTAAGATAAAAAAGAACAAACTTACTAGAGAGGAAATGCAAAGTTTCTAGAATAAAAGAAGAACTATAGATGTCAGTAGGATGTTGAGGAAATGATACGGGGGCTGTGACTTCAGAAAACAGAATAGAATGGGTACAGAAAAGAGAGCACTCCAACTTTTAAACAGTCCACGGTCAACTGTCACAAGACAATGGTCAGGCATGTCTCTGTCCTCCATCTTCCTTTATGCTGCCATCACCTGCTCCTTCTATGGCACTGGCTTCTCTGTTATGTTTGATAAACCATTGTAAATTAGACCACACAGAAATGGCAGGTAAAACTCAGAGCTATGGGATTTGTTAAGGAAGTTAACAGACTATCAGGAGTCAAGATTAAGTCAAGGAGTCAAGTAAGCATATACAATCCTTGTGGGCACTACAGAGTCTCTTCTCAGCCATGCCAACTCCCTGTGCCTCTCAAGTTCTATTTCTCAGCCGTCTGGTCTTTTGACCTCTTCCGTGTTCTGTGAGCCAAGATGTCTGATGCTCTGTATCATGGTCTCAGTGCTGCTGCTCTGTTCTGCCATGTGTGGTCAACACGGTATTTCTGCTGTGTTGTCTCAGGATCTAGCTACTGCCACCTTGGTGCTTCTGTGGCTTCTACCTCTTCTGAGACAGAGCTCACATGCACTCTGCTTGTAGTTTTCCTTCTTTCTGCTTCTGAGTCAGCTCTTAGAACCAAAGGGATGGGAAACTGATCAGCCCCCTCTATTAGTGTTTCGAACACCCTATTTGCAAAGTCCCAGCTAATCCTTTGGTGGGTGTTACAAACACATGGATAAAAGACCAGAGGTATGCAATTTTCACTTCATGACAGATGTTAGATGAGAAGTCACATGAAAAGTTTATATGCCAAGTATCTTGCTAAGTTTAGACCAGAGTTGGTAAAAATATTAACCTGACATTATACTATAACAAGGTCATCAATTCAAAAATGTCATTTTATTGACTTATAATGGTCAGTAATACAATAGTTTCATGCTCTTATTCAGAAAATCCTTTGATTTATTGTTTGGAAAATCATGCAGCAGTATTTTTTTTACTTGTTTGCTTGGATGAAAATACAGATCTTAGTGTGAGAATACATATGAGTCCCTGCTACCATTATTGTTACCAGTAAATTTAAACTATCAAGAAATATCTATTTTCAAAAGTATCTCATCAAACTACCACATTTTTGTAATGAGTTTCCTTAGAATAAAGGTCCTTTATTTTCTGTGACTCTATTAAGATGAATTTCATGATATTTTTGTATACAGAAATGGAGATAGAGTCCTCTACTAACCTTCTTCTGTATCCACTGAACCTATATTTAGCATATGGATAGAGATATGTAATTATAGATAACTATACATTGTATATGTAGAGATGTGTGTGTATGTATATATATATATATGCATTTGTATGGATTGCTTCCTAAAGAGTTCTGCTTGGCTGCTCACTGCAGTCAGTCATGTGACATAAAAAAAGACTTTCTATATTCATAAAGTTACAGTCTCAGAACCCTCCAGGGCATTTATATATTGCTGGTCCTGCAGGGTCATGTGTTTGTTTTGTTTCTTTGTTTTTTTGGGGGGGGCATTACTGCCCTCTGGTGGGAGTAGGTGGCCAGCTTTGCTTCTGGAGAGCTGCTGCTGGATTTGAGCTGCCAGCCCAGTGGGCTGCAGTCCCATACTCAACCACTACGTCACCGAGGCTCAGCCCTGCCGGGTAATTATGAGTCAGATTTGACTTGATGGCAGAGAGAAGTAGTGTAGAATTTTCTTGAATTTTTAGATAGTCCCAAAATGGAAAACATCTAGAAGAAACATGTCTTGAATCTAAAACTTAATCTTTTAACTTTTAGCTTGGTATATAGTTTGGTTGGGATCAGTGCGTTACAATTGTGTTTTTTTCATAGCCAATATTTCTGGCCATACATACCTAATATTTATTCTAACCCCCATTTATTATCCTCATTTAGGTCTTCAGGAGAGATATACAGAAAAGAAATATGAAGGTAAATTTATACTTAAAAACATATACCTGAAAAAAAATAGACCTACTAGATGTAAAGAAAAAAACAAATCTGCAGGTTGGAGAGAGTTTAATTCAAGTGGAGGATAAGACAGTTAATAAAAATAATTATATATTGTACTTTGTGGTTATGAGTCCCATGAATAAGGAATAAGTCAAATTACAGAGTGAGACACTTAATGGTGACTTTTTTAGAAAAATTAAGACATGTTCTCTATTTTCATATAATACAATGAAAATAAATCCCTTTGTATATCCATTTCCCTGCTGAATTCTGTTCAACAATGTTCGGCCACAAAAAATCACTTTTCTAACCTAAAAATTGGCCTAAATATGTATCCATGTTAGTCAAAGTGCGCAACTTATCCATTAGTTTGTCATTGTGGTGGGTTGCATGTTGCTATGATGTGCAAGACCTGTCACTGGTTTTCAAATACCAGCAGGGTCATCTGAGATGAATAGATTTCAAGAGAGCTACCACATTAACCATGGGCTATGAAGAAGAACTTGGTTGTCTACATCTGAGGAATTAGCCACTGAAAACCTTACGGCTAGTGGTGGAACATTGTCAAATACTGAGAAGTTCATGAATAGCAGCAAAATATGGTCAGACATAGTGCCAGAAGAGTTCTTTCTGACCTCAACAGTTCATGAAGAAATTGAATAATTTTATGTATATTCCAGTCTCAAATTGATCAAACATGCACTCAAGGTGCATTCATATTTTGGACACTGGAATGCCAATGTTGGAAATAGAGAGGAAGTAACTGAATCAAACTCACTGTCGCTGAGTAGATGTTGACTGACAGAGACCCCTGTGGGTTTTCAAGATAAACTCTTGACAGGAGTAGAAAGTTCAGACAAATCATCAGGGGCCATTTGGCTCATAGCACAACATGTAACCACTACATGAGCAGGCCTAGAAGTCATGAAAGATGGCCTTAGAAATCACATGATAGCATTCTGCAAGACTTCATGAGTTCTTAAGGTAAACATAGAAAATAGACATCTTGGAAAAACTTGTGTAATACAATAATATGTCAGTTAACATCTAAGATATGTTCTGTTAAAAGGGGAATAAGGTAAGGTGATTTGATGTTTTTCAAATATGCCTATATTACAAGCAAAATTATTTGCTAAGTTTATATCATCCTGTTGTTGAGTTTCCAAAACAATATTTCTCATTTGACTCTTTTTGCTGCTATGAATGATATTGGTTTCACAGTAATCTTTTCAGAAGACGTTTAAACAATTTATAACTCTTCAACATGCTAGGGACAGATGATACATAAAATTGGATGCTTTTGCTCTTGTGTGGAAGTATACCCTGTTCTAAGGTAAACTTTCATTTCTGTAGGAAAAGTTAACATGAAAACACTGACAGAAAGTAAGTGCATACATTTTTATGATGATAAAAACATGTGTATTATAGGTTGTAAGTATAATGTATATTCCTAGTCATGTAATCACTTTGATTACAGTGGACAGGGAGGATATACAAGTGTATCATGCAGGAAGCTGTTTTATTTGCTTTGGTTACATCCCATATACAGTGATATGCATAATTTGTTATCGTCCATACAGTATCTACTTTTTCATTTCCCATAAAACAGAAATAAACATCTTTCTGGTATTCCCAGTTTTCAGCCAAGATCCATTTGACACCAGCTATCATATTCTTCATTCCAGATCCCCTTCTAAATCTGCCTGAATCTTCAGCAGCACATTGTTAACATACAGCTGCAACCATTGTTGAAAGATCTTTAGGAAAATTTTATATGCATGTTATATAATGATATTGTTCTATAATTTGATAATTTTGTCATGTTACTTTTCATTGAAATGTGTATAGATATAGACATTTTCTATAAGTTGGTAAAATTTCGTGACATAAGCAGTGAATCCTTCCATTGTTTGATCAGCTTGCTGAAACATTTCAATGATATTCCATCAATTTCTGAAACTTTTTTTACACTAATGTTTTCAGTGCAACTTGAACTTCTTCCTTCAGTATCATCAGTTCTTGCTCATCTGGTAACTCTTGAAATTGTTGAATGTCAGGTAGTTCTGTCTGATAGAGTGCCTTTTTTTATTCTTTGCATTTTATTTTGGATTCTGCATCATTCAATAGCATGTTTCTCTTGTTTTTTGGTTTTTGTTTTGGCATCACTGCCCTCTGGTGGTCGTGGGAGCTACCCAGTGCTGCTCTTGAGAGCCGCCACTGGATTTGAACCACCAAGCCCGCGGGCCGCAGTCCCGCACTCAACCACTTAGGTCACCAGGTCTCAGCCTTTAATAGCATATTTCTATTTTGCAACCCAAGGCTTAATTTTTTCCCCCTTTATTTCTTTCACTTTAAGATATGCTGAGTATGGTCTTCAGTTTTTCTACAGCCTAAGTCTTTTCACAGTCAGGTGTATTTCACTTTTTTCTTCTCTAGATCCTTTTGAAATGTCCTGTTTAGCTCTTTGATTTTATCATTTCTTCTATGTGCCCTAGCTATTCTATGATTCAGAGGAAGTTTCAGAGTTTCTTCCAATATGCACTTTGATCATTTCTTTCTTTCCTTGTCTTTTTAATGTTTTGCTTTCTTCACGTATGATATACTTGATGTCATCCCACAGTTCATGTCTTCTCTCACTCGTGTTTAATGTATCAAATCTATTCTTGCAATGTTTTTGAAATTCAGGTGAGGTATAGTCAAGATCGTATTCCAGTTCTCATTGTTCTGCTTTAATTTATTCCCCACTTCAATCTGAATTTCCATGTGAGCACAGTAAGCTCCTGACCTGTTTTTAACTGATGATATTTAGCTTTTCAAATGTGTCTTTCCATGTATGTAGTCAATATGACTTCTGTGTTGTGTTAGACAGGGCTTTTTAGACAAACAAAACTAAGACACTTATGATTTTAGATAGATAGGTAGGGAGATAGATCGATAGATAGATGATAGATAGATGTAGAGATATATACAGCTCAAATAAATATAACAGCTAATTATTCCATACAGCAGTATAGAGGGCTCAGTGTGACTCACTTTCATGGAACAGTTAAAATGCTAGAAGTTCTTCAACTTACATTGGCTTCTGCATCCAAGGTCAAGGAAGCATACTCCTGAGTCTTCCCTAAGGTAATGCAGGCAGTCTGGCCACAGGCAGCAAACAGAAGGGTGGGCCACCAATGGTTAGCAGCTCAAGAGCTTGGCAAAGCAGGCCCAGATAGGATATAGAACTCAAGCAATGTAAGATGACAGGATTCACCAGCCTCAAGCTCAAGTAATAGATATACCACCAGTATGGTGAAGCAGAGCTCAGAGGAACGTCAAGCTCTAGAAACATGTTCTATGGCTTGACTGAGAACTAGCTAAAGCAACTGCACACTACTTTGATCACCAGAGTAAGAGAGAGAGGAGTGAGACTTGTCAAACCATTTATCTATTTGTCCTCCAATCAATTGCTACTATATTAATCCCCCATGTTCCTATTGGCCTGGTTGGCACCATAAGCCTACCTATCGCCTTTCATCCCTTGTCAACTTGGTACCAGTACAGAATTCTTTAGCCGTATGTAGATTCCAGACATTAATGAAATCTCACTTAAACCCAATATCATATGTGGACAAAAGAAAGATACTCCAAAAGTACATATAAAGAAGATAAACTGAAAATTACAAACCTCATGTTTGCAATGGTTCATTTGGCCATAATTTATAAGTGCATTACCTTTGCCCATGGCCAGCACTTCAGCTGACCACGGTTTTTTGCCTGGTGGGATGACCCAGACCTTTAATTGTGATGGGTCTGGGTCATTAGATGTCCTGTCAGGATTGGGTCGCTATAGTTTCCCATTTTCTAAATCCAAAGAGGCTCACTAGGAATTTTGCTTCCTCTTCAGTTGTTGAGGGGAGGCAGATGCAATAGCTTATTCTTCACTTTAGCAGTGATGTCTTGAAATGCCCCCACACAACTGGACTCCTAGGAATTGCGTGGATGTGGAGGGTGCCTGAATCTTCATTGGATTGATTCCCCAACCTCTTGCATGCAGATATTGTACCAATAAATCCAGCATTTTTGATACATTCTCCTTAGTGGGTCCAATCAGCATAATGTCATTAGTATAATGGATTAGTGTGACATATTGCCAAAGAGACAGGTGATCAAGGTCCCTTCAGACTAAATTATGGCACAGGATGAAAAAGTTGATGTACTCCTGGCAGAGAGCTGTGAACGTGTAGTCTTGCCCGGACCAGCTGAAGCAAGCTGCTTCGGGTGGTCTTTTGAGACTAGTACTGAGAAGAAGGCATTGGCGAGATCAATAGCTGCATACCAAGTACCAGGAGATCTATTAATTTACTCAAGCAATGAAATCACTTCTGGAATGACAGCTACAATTGGAATCACCATTTATTTAAATCTATGATAATACACTTTCATTCTCTAGGCCCCATCTTTCTCTTTACAGTCCAACTAGGTGAGCTAAACAGGAATGTGGTAAAGATCACCACTTCTGTATTCTTCAAGTCTTTGATGGTGACACTTAATCTCTGCAATCTCCCCAGATATGTGCTATTGTTTTGGACTGACTCTTTTCCTAGGCAAAGACAGTTCTACTAGTGTCCACTTGGCCTCTCTTACCGGCATAGTCCTTATTCCACATTTTAGGGATCAAATATGGGGTTTCTGCCAGTTACTAAGTGTGTCTATTCCATTGATGCATCTGGAACATGGTAAGGAACCACAGAATTGGTCCAGGGATTCACTAGATCCATGGTGAGGCATACCTGAGCTAAACCTCCATCCATAACTTAACCTCTATGTGCCCTTACTTTGCCTGGAGGGCCTTCAAAACGTCTCGGGTCTCCTGGAAACAGTGTCAGTTCAGAGTCAGTGTCCAGTAATACCTCCAAAGTTTTATTATTTCCTTTTCCCCAGTGAAGTCACCTTGTTAAAGGCAGCAGGTCTCTTTCTGCAAAGCCTAAAAGAAAGACTTAACAGTATAAGCCTTTGGTGATGTAGCAAGGTCCTTTCTGAAAGGGACCTACTCTTCATCTTATTCAAGGGGTTGTGAGTCTGGAACTGGCTCATGTCTGGGAATTGATGGAGCAGGCATGCCTTTCTCTTCTGCTGTTCACCTAATCCAGCATTCTTCTGCCTGTATAAGTCATGTAAATATTTAGAAGATTTCCAATGTATTTCACTGCTAGGGACCCTGTGGCTAAGTAGTCAATACCATAAGTCCATAAGGAGACAGGTTACTCTGATTACTACAGAAAACTTACAGTCTATTAGGATCACAAAGTCCACCCCGACACTATTGACATAGTGCTGACACCTGCCCTCTACCACCAAGGGGCCTAATCAGTCTCATTGTAGGAGTTCACGTAGGGAAATTCCCACTGTTAATCCTGGTATACATAAATTAGCAATCACAGACATCTTCAGAGATGCTGGGGCCAACTTCACAAACTTGTTCCTTACTATTGTAGTGAACCATATGTCCTCAGAGTACTACTCCCTTTTAGGACCTATGAAATTATTCTCATAGATCCACATCCACATGCCAATTTCCCTAAGATTGTGGATGTCTTCTTTTATAGTATACCAAGGTATGTCAGGTACCATATATACTCATGTATAAATCATTTTTTCAGCCAGATTTTAATGCACTTTTGTGAAAAAATAGAAGATAAAAGATAGAAGTCTCAGTTGATGTTCAGGTCGACTTACACTCGAGTATATATGGTAGCTCAAGTTGGTTTAATCCAGGCCATCTGATAGCTCATGAGTCAATGAACCAAGCAGTAAGCAAATACAGCCTCTCTTAACTTCTCTTGCTGAGACATTGAAAGAGGAATCTGTGCTTAGAGGCCACATATCAAGAAACCCAGACTAGTCTAATGTTATATTCCTTGCACCAGTATCCTACACCCGTAGGGACCATTCCCAGGGATATTCCTCAGGCTTCTCCTTGTACCTATTGGAAAACCTGAACAGATCTTTATGATTATAGTGCACTTCTTCCTGAGTCATCATATGATCCTCACCTTTAGGAAATTTTCTGAGACTTAATTCTAGTTTCAGTTCTAGAGGATATAATGGGTGGTGGGTGGGAGGGGTTTTCCTGGGGGCTTTCAGCAATATCTTGTAGTGCATCTTCCCCAGACAGTGCTTCAGATGCAGCCCATCTGGCATTTCATCTTGAACAGTTTGGTTAATCTGCTCAAGTGTGAGGTGTTTTACACTGATAGTGTATCAATCCCTTCTGGTGGGAGGGCTGGATGTATTGATCGAGTTGACTAAATCAGCTCTATGGCCTCAATGTCCTCCTTTTCTGGATCATCAGTCCATGTTTCAAGGTCCCATTTTTTTCTGATTAATCCCTTTACTGTAATATTAGACACTGTTCTAGATATGAAATTCAGCAAACGTTGTAATTCAGCTACTAGTCTGATGAGATTCTGGATTTGGTTTTCGGCAATATCAGCTCTATTACTAGAGGAGAGAAAACTCTCCTTTGTAGCACATGCAGAAACTGTTAGGTTTGTTATCTGGCTCCTGAGACATGTTTCTGTGGTTCTGAGATTATCCTTTTCTTTGATCACATTTTTTTATTCTAAGGAGGAACAGCAAATCAGCTTCCTTTTACTTCTCATCCCAGAACCTTTCCTCTCATCAGCTCTTCATCTACTGGTGGTGATACTGTGGTTAATAGCTTTGAAACTTCACACCATAGATTAACACCACCCACTCTAGTAAGAATGACAGACTTATCCATATCTTTAGGGATAGAGAGAGCATTATCGGTGCTCTTAAGCCTAATCTGGCTGAAGAACAATTTGAGGAACCCATATTTATGTTCTTGAATTTTTAGAACCACTCCTGGTACCAATTGTGTTAAGGTTCCCTAGAGAAACAAAACCAGGACACTTATATGTGTGAAAACAAGTCCGATATGCAGGGATGTAAGGGAGATGAATCACCAACACAGACTCTGGAGATCAGGCTCGATGGCATAGCTCTTAACTTTATTACAGCTTTTGCAAGGGTTATATATACTCATTGACCAATCAAATAACTTCTTTCACAAACTTTCTTGTTTCCAAATACATTCTTATAAGGTCATGGTTTTGCAGCATGCAAACAATAGATCCACACTGTGGGCTATGTAAATGAGGTGTTTCAGCTGAGTTATGTAAATGAGGTGCAGCTGGCTGAGCCTGCCCCGTCCAATTGTCTTACAAGACTATTTTGTCCACTCACAGTACAGAATCAACCACCCAATTTTATTACAGGACACTATCATTCAATTGTATTACAGGATCTTACCTTCTAATTACATTATAGGATCTTAGTCATACTGTTGGGAAGCTAGAAGCATGGGGGGGGGGTGTTAAAGAGCCTTTTTATTACTAAATGAAGATGTTGTGTCACTTATTTTCACTTAAAAACCAAACCTTCTGAAGAAGAGACTTTGATCTTTTTTCTTGATGCAAAAATTAGAACTAGAAAGCTAATGTATTGCTATTAGAATTATTGCCATATAAAATTAACATCTAATGCAAATTAAAAGCTAAAAGCATTCTGCTAGGCAGTGTTTCAGAGGTCAAAGTGGAAGGCTGTCAGGTGAGCAGGCCTGGGGTCTTATTTGCTTCAAAACTGGAGTGTTTTCCAGGAGTCATGGAAATGCGGGCTACCCAGCAGCTTCAACCTGACTCTAGACCAGAATATTCCAGGAGACTTGAGAGCATGGGTTCCAGCTACCTAAGGGTGCATATACCCAGCAGCTTCAAGACCACTCTAGGACACTCAGCAGTATCCTGTACTTTCTATGCTCTTCCCCCAGACCTACATATCTTGCCAGGAATGCCCCCACATATATGTATATCTTGAAGGAATGTAACAGTTAATTAGTCCACACAGGTAGTGTAGCTCACAATTTGAGCAGTGAACTAGCACGCTGGTCTGATCACCAGAGAGCAAGAAAGAGAGTCGTGATCTTGTGGAGCCATTTATTTCTTTGCTCTCCAATCAAACTGACCTTATTAATCCCACATATTTCTAATGGCCCAGTTGGCACAATAAGCCAAACTATCACATATGTGTTCCATTGGAGAAGTCCACATGTACACTCACCAGTAGCAGTGTTGATGAAAAGATTTGTGATGAAGAAGTTGTTGGCTTGCAAAATTCTATCATATAATCTCTAGCTTCATTTCTATGACCAAGGTCATATTGCCAACTACTGTTTCTTCTTTTTTTCTGAATTTTTTTTCAAATCATCAATAGTGATCAATACAACTTGATAGCTTTTAGATGAATTTGAGATTGAAGACCTCAGTAAAATTCTTTTATTTATACATCACTAGATTTAGTGTTTGGTGTATACATTTGATTAGTAGTTGGATTAACTTGATACACACATATTATATCATCACAAGCAAAATTGAACCTCAGCAGCAAATGAAGGTCACAAACATTTTACTTCTGCAGGTATTCCTCTATCTCTTTTATTAAAGTTCTTCAAGAAGGTGGCTTTTTCCTCAGTCATATTTTGAGTGCTCACCTGACGAACTCTTCTTCTGGCACTATCCCTCACAATGTCCTGCTGCTCTCCATGAGGTTTTCAATACGTGGCAATGTTTCACTGCTACCTATGATGTTTTCAGAGGCTAATATCTCTGAAGTGATATTTCTTATTTCTTATTCATGGCCTGCATTTTGTCCAGAAGTTCTGCTGAAACCCGTTCACTTTGGTGGGCCCTGCTGACATTTGCAATACCAGTGACATAACTTCCAACATCAAGCATCACCAAGGACACCATGGTATGACAAACTAGCAGATAAGTCAATTTTCTCAATCAGTACATTATTTGTTATCTTGCCTGTTTTTTTCCCCATGATTGTTGATTGTGTATACAAGTAATGTGACATATTACACAACATCCATATTTCTGCATTAGTTGTGACATTGTTTTTGGTCAAATTTTTAAGATATCTGTGTGTTTCAGTGTTTTCTGCTGAAGTGTAATCAATACTGAAGACTGTCATCCCTGATCTTCACTACTGAGTGTATCTAGTTTTTTTTTTTCACTTTCAGCAAGTAAGGTTTCATCATCCAGGGTTGTCAATAGTGTTGTTATCTTGAAGAGTGTTGAGAGATTTTTGTTTGTGTGTGTGTATTTCTTTTATATTTTTCTGTATATGAAATCCAAGATGGGTAAAGCTATAAAGACTGTGACTACATTGATGGTCTCTTTGAAGGTATGACAAGGGAGGTTAGGGAATTATAGGGAGCTGATAACCATGAGTACAAGAAAGAAGATAATATTCTAATATTAACTGTAGATATGACTGTACAACTCATTTTAATATGATTAATTACTGAATCATATGCTATGTGAATTAATACTATTTTTGAAAAACCCCAAAGTTTGAGACTTCCTCTGATCTTAATGCTGAGTTCTTCATATAGTCCAACTTTACAGATATTTTCTTATCATAAAGATTAACAAAATATGAAATAATAAATCTTTATACACCACATCATATCAAATCAAACCAGGCAGCATCTCTTTGCTCTTCTTTTTTTTTTTTTTGGCATCACTTCTCTCTGGTGGGAGTGGGAGGTCCAGCCTTGCTCCTGGAGAGCGGCTGGATTTGAACTGCCAAGCCAGTGGGCCACAATCCCACACTCAACCACTATGTCACTGGGGCTCAGCCCTTTTTTGTTCTTTTTTAACAACTGTGTTGGTCTACATTTTGGTTCCCCGTGAACACATATATATGTCTTGGAATTCTAGTTCTTCATTATGTTATTTCTAGTCTGTATGAATGCACACAACTGAAGGCTTTTGCATTATCAATAGAACACAAATAATTGTTTTTCTGCTATTATCTTAGTTCAACCAACACCTGTCTGATTTCAGCTATGATATTCATTGTTCTATATCCTCTTGTGAATTCAGCTTGAATTTCTGGGAGCTTCCTGAGTGTATGTTAGCAATTATTTTTTAATTAACAGCAAAACTTTACTTGTGCATAATATTAAAGACAATGTGTGATAAGGTAACTTTCAAATATGAAAAGGATCTGTTATAGAAGATATTAACTATATATTTATAATGAACTATTTATTAGTTCACCTCTCACTGATATAAAGCAGCAAAGATCTTTTCATAGTTAAGTTTATTGTGACAAGTAGGCCTCCTTAGGAACATGTGGGTGGAGTTTAATCAAATCACAGCTTGATTGGAGGGCAACCAAGATAAATGTTTCAGAGACTGGCTTCCCATTCTTCCTGTTGATTGGACCAGCTTACTATTACTTGAGCTAATCTTTTGCCTCAACTGGGGGTTGCACGGCCTGTGGGTCAAACCACCCTGTGCATTTCGTTGGCTTCTCTGCATCATGAGAGTTTCAGCCTCCTTTGAGACCTGCTTCTCCATGCTGCTGATGGGTCATGTTGCTGTGTGTACATTGCTGGAGATGGAGGCTCCATCAGGGCCTGCTTCCCCACACTCCAGAGGTACAGACTATGTTGCCTCAACCTGCTGCCTGCTGCCAGCAGGCAGCCTCTGCCTGTCTTGCCTGAGAGCAGACTCTGCTGTCTGCTTCTTCAACCTTGGACCAGCAGCCCGAGTATGTTGTAAGACATAGAGTAAACTGATTGCTGCATGAAAGTGAGTTGAACTGGGCCCTTCGTACAGCTGTGTGGACTAACTAGACATTATATTTCTTCTTGATATATATATATATATATATATCCTGATTTTTTTTCTCTAGAAAACCCTTCCTAAGATAGAAGGCAAGTGACTTTACCACATCTCTATAAAGTGGGATGATTTGTCCATGATTTGATAGATTTTAGGAGGAATTTAAACTTACCAAAATATAAAAAATAGACAAAAAATGAAGAAACCAAATAGCTAAAGGCAATGTCTCTCAACCATCATAGGATTCCTCTTTTACAATGTAAGAAATGTTTTTGTTATTTTTTGTAGTATTAGAAAAACTGGGAGATGTTTCTGAAATGTAGAGAATGGATGCTAGAAATATTTAAAATCTCGTCAAATGTTGCACAATGCTCAGCTGATCACAAAGAACCGTTGCATTTAAGTTCCAACAATGTTCAATGAAAGATAAACTGTGACAGAATATTTTTAGTCACTGCATTGACTTGATTTTAACCCACCAAATAAATGTAAGGTATCTTCAGACTGTAATATGATAGCTTTCAAAGAAATAGAGTGATTTCCTAATCACCTTTGATATTTCATTCTGAATTCTGTATTGCCAGCATGAAAGCGGCAAAGGCTACTTTATTTCATCTTAAGACTTAACATTTAGAAAGAAAGTGAAGCATACAGTTAAAGTCAAGTCCGTATTACTAAACAAAAAGTAAGGATTCAAGTTCTTATTTACTGTTTTTCTCAAAGTAAGAAATTCAGGCTGCTCATACACATATAAGTCATAAATATCTTCTAAGCAGTCAAATGAACACCTAGTAGGAATAGGTGTTCATTCCCAATTTCTTTTTAAGCTCCTCTAGTCATTTGTGTGTGTGTGTAAATGAAAGCTCCCATTGTATAAAATAAACTCACTCTTGAAGAGGACAAATCGAAGACCATACTCAGAATGATAAAGCTAGAAGGTATGAGCATATAAATGTTATCAATGTATTTTAATAATCATTTCAGGATGTGGGGGCAGCATCTACACTCCTCTGACTTCATAAGAGGGAAGGAATATCAAAGTCAACATCAACCCGAGTAATTTCATTGATGCATCGATCAGACATGCCCCCATCCTCTGGCTTCCTTTACCAGTTCTGCCATCAACCAAAGGTGCTCTCTACTTCTCTACTGGGTTTGAAAATTCATTGCAATTTCCATACAGAATTCACACATATTCATGATTGTGGGATTAGTTAGAAAGTTAAAAAGATTATAATCCAAGCTTAGAAATGCTCAGGATATAGCTCAACAATTCATAAACTTCATTTTTTTAACCCCAAGCACAAACAAGCTTTTCTTTGGTCCTGAGTCCTTCAGCTAAATAGCCCTTGGCCTTTCTCTTGTTTGGAAAAATGTTACAAAACCCCTTTAGCCCTAAAGATAAATAACCAGAGGACACCCCCAATTAACCACAATCCCCATTCTAAATTCTGCAAGCTCTACTGTACTTATTGAATGAGTCAGAAAATCTAGGTCCCCCAAGTATATGACTAGAAACACCCTCTTTATAAGTGAGTATCCTGACTAATAGTACTCAACTTTCCACATTCTCTGAACATGAGACTCCACTGCTCTGTCTTCTGGTCTTGATATTGCTACCATTACTCTACTATTGCTCCTCTGGTGTTGCAGCTATGTCTCCTGGATTAAGGATCTTAGTGGGCAGAAATGAGTGTGATCTAAAGGATCTGCTCTGTTCTTGGCTTTCGTGTGATTCCCCAATCCTACTACTGAGCGGACTCATTTTAAGCCCAGGATGATGCCAGGGTGATGCCAATTCTCATATTAGAGATTCATGCATCTTATTTGCTTGACACTGTTCATTCTTAGGTCTTCTGTATTCAATGTCCAACTTTCACATGCATATGAGAAGTGGTTGTTCCATATATAACCTAGTGACAACTTGTGGAGGGGTGGAGTCTAGCCTATCAATCAGGTCGTGGCTTGATGACTTCATTTGGAGGTGCCATGAAGATAACAGCTTGTTGGAAGTGGGACATAGAGACACTCCCTGTGAGACATTCCTGTTGCGAAGCCACATGGAGCTATGCTATAGCACTGGAGCTGACGAAGCTACATGGAGACCCCTGCCAACCCTGAGATACTTCCACTGACTCTGGATCCACAAGAATTTCCATCCATCGCCTATGATCTTCCTGCATTCAGCAACATCACTGTGTGTGAGCCCCAAGAAGAATTTATAGATTGGTTTCAGACTTTTGAACTTGATCTGGAGTGGGCTGATGTGTTTGTTTTCTCAATATCCAATTGCTATTGTATATAATGATCTTTCTATACACATATGAGTCTATAAATTTGTTTCTCCAGTCAATCCAGACTAACCCCTGAGGCAATTCTAATTACAATGGCTTTGGACTGGTGCAACTTTGTCCTCAAATTAACATCCTTGATTTTCCATGTACTAAAGATGTCTTATGCACCAAATTTCTGAAACACATATTTGGCATTCTTGACTGCTGCTTCCATGAGAATTCACTGTGGATCCAAGCAAATCAAAATCCGTGAAGACTTCAACCTTCTCTTCATGTATCTGATCCAGTAGTGAGGATGTATGGCTTCAGTACTTTGAGCTGTAATCCATACTAAAGGCTGTAATACTTCATCTTAATCAGGAAGTGTCTCAAGCCCTTTTCATTTCCAGTCAGCAGTATTGTCTCATCTGCATATTACTGGTTAATAAGCCATCTTCCACCTCTTATGCTGCTCAGCGAGCATGTGGAGGGTACGCTGTAGTCAGAGTATACAACCCTGTTAGGTGATTTTATACCATGTGGCATTCCCTTGTTCTGTTCTTACATCTGATTCTGGATCCATACACAAGTTCTGCATGAGCACAACGAAGTGTTCTGGAATTCTCATAAGAGAGATCAAAGGAAAAATCTATGTGTTTGGACTGTGTTTTCTCTTTTTTTGTGTGTGTGGGGGAGAGGTGCGGTAGAATGAAAGTACTATGGACTGCTAGAAGGACCAACCAATCTGTCTTGGAAGAATTATGGTCAGACTAGAGGCAAGAGTGATGAGACGTAATTCTACGCACTTAGGACATGATGTCGGAAGAGACCCGCCCTTGGAGAAGGCCATCATGTGTGTAAAATAGAGGGACAGAAAGAAGAGGAAGGCCCTCAGGAAGAGCTGGTGGGATGGTTGCAACAATTGTATCCAGTATAGAAACTATTTTGAGGGTGGCACGGAAGCATGTAGCATTTAGGTTGTGTAAGGTTGCTATGGATCTGAACAGACTCAATGGCAGCTAACAACAAGAAAAACAACAACAACAACAATAACTATAGCAACTCAGCCTTGGGTTACAAACACTATTATTAAATGAGCCATATAAAGTAATACTCTGTACCACAATTGATACTGTTATCATTCTTTTACTGATTGGGATTATTATATAATTAATTTTGAAATGAAGAAAAACAGGTCAGCTATAAAATAGCAAATATCAGAAATTCTTTGAATTGATCCCAAGTGACCAAGTGTGCTAGAAGGCAAAGGAAGTTGTGACCCCAAAATATCTTTGAAGAAAATTCAACTTAAAAACATTATAGACTAAGCCTCATCACCTTTCTTACCTGAAACTGTACTAGAGACTATGTTATTACATGTTACTTCAAGAAAGGACAAAAGCATATAAACTAGAAATTCAGAGTAAGGACTTTATTCAAAAAGGTTAAGTATTATATCTCCATAAATAAACAAATGCTGCCTTTGAATTTATTTCAAAAAGAAGAAAAAGTACATACATGCCAATAGTATAATATATAATTAGATTTAAACAGTTTTGACTTTCAGAGTTAGTTTGGCCACCAAGCTACTGTTGCTGATCTTCCCAGGTGACATCATCAAGGACACAAAGGGAGATCTGCTCAGTCACTTTGAGGGTGCTCAAAGCAGGCTGGCCCAGGACCACCATACAGCCCCCATTTCCATTCTCTCTGCTTTTTTATAACAAGTATTTAAAAATGAAACTCATAGGTAAAAGCTTCATATTGCCTAACAAATTCAATTGGTGAAACTTCTAAATTGCATTTAACTATTTTAAATTCCATGCCGTATCAAAAAAGAAACTGATTCTTGATGAAACACCATTTATTATGACTAGTAGAATATTTGTCTCATGTACTATCCATTTCCACATAACTTTTACACTTTTGGAAACTTCCGTTCTTTTTAAATTTTTTTATAGCATGTGTTAGGATAGTAGACATCATTCACTCTTTTTACATTAGTGTTATTGAAAGTGTTACCTTATCCATAACCTCACTATTTGTGTAAACAGCATCCCGTTATGGCTTTTCCAGCCTAAGTCTCCAGTTCCTACCAAGCAACCTTTTTCCTTTATGGGTCTGGTAGGACTCACCTGTGAGTAATTGTGAGCAAGCTTCCATGGGTGCCATGATCTTGCGGTGGATAAAATGAGCCTTCTGAGAATCAGGAAGAAGGAGCTCATTATCAACAAGAGTCAGGAGTGGGACACAACCTCTGGACCCATGAGTCTTGAGCAAGACACTTGCTGGAGCTAGAATGCAGCTGTAGCATCAGAAGGGGAGCAATGGAAGCAGGAGCCAGAGCATGGAACTGAATGGTGGCCTCCCCACCCCACCGAGCAAATAAAGTTGAGTGCTTTTGTGCAGGAGGCTGACTTGTGGAATTTGACACTTAATTGGATTAAATGGACTTGCTGAGCCATAGAAGTGGAGCTGAGTGCATTCAAGCTGAAGCTTACTGGAGTGGGGTGACTCTGGGGGCTGGGTTTGCATACCATTGGAACCTTAGCTGAATGCCTTAGGGTTGAAGCATGCAGGGGAGTGGTATGCCCCTTTGAGTATTGATTAGCAGAACTAGAAGAGCTTTGTTACATGTCCTGATAAACAACTCTCCTGAACATTGCTCACTGGCATAAACCTTTTATTTATAAACCTTGGATGTGGTTTCTATGTTTCCATAGACATGGATATTAGAAATCAGAGAGGTAAGATATAGACTATTAATTAAGATAGCACATCCATCACTTAAGTTTTTATGCATACAAATTAGTAATTCATGTATTGCTATCCAAGAAACCAACCTATATATGTATAATTTCCTCTTCTCAACCATGTTTTGAACTCTATATCATTTATTAAACTGATGACGCCTTCATTAGATACCTCTCAGGATTGAGCCAGGGACATATATTAACCACAATTGGACTTTAGGATCACAATAAATCACAGTCCTCATCTAAGAACAATTATGTCTCATGGTTTGGCCCTCCTCGCTCTTATGGAGAGGGATACCCACCCTCCAGAGCAATCACCGAAGATACAGGTGCTGTAGAAAAGTGTGGTGAAGAAATCAGATTGTTGTCTCATCAGCAGGAATAATAGTGTCTGGAGTTTTAGAGGCTTGTTGTAAAACCAGCAGCCAAGTAAATGAGGCACCAATTAGGTTCGCATGGGAGAAGCATGCCGGGATTATAAATGATATCCAAGAATAATAAATGATACCATCCAAATCAGGGGGAGTCTATGGTATCAAAATTTAAAATCTGAACACAGAGCTCGCAATAGGCTAGGGATGACAGTGGAACTCCCAACCTCATTTCCCGACACCCCACATAGTGAATTCATTCTTAGATGAATCCCCTCTGACCATCGTCCCGGGATGTGAATACTCTTGATATCAGGCAGAATGCATTGGAAAGTCACGTATGGCATATGTAGTTGGATTAAAATAATTGTATCTCCCTTTTGACCCATTTTAAATTTGTTTCAGTTTTAGTACGTTATGCTTTCTTTTTGATTGAAGTTTTTTTTGTTTTATTGTGTCATTGTTGATATTTTGTTTGTTTCTTGTCTATGTTATGTATGTTTTTTTTCTGTATATGAAATCCAGGATAGATAAATATACATAGACTACCTGAATTTGTAATTACCTAGGGGCATGGCAGGAGAGGTTGAGGGGAAATGCAGAGTTAAAATAACTTCCAGAATGAAGAAGATACTCTAAAATGAACTGTGATGATAATTGCACAACTGTTCTTAATATTATCAAACAAGTGAAATGTGTGATATGTGCATTATATGCTTATTTTGAAAAATGAGATCGTAGAAGGGCTTGTAATCGCCTATAAACTTTAAAAACTATGTGTGTTTGCAGTTCCTCCAAAGACATTGTATACTTTTGTTGTTGATGCAAAATTTTGATGTTAAATGCTTTACTATTAATTCAGCGACTAGTTTTGAATACACTTAGCCTTCTAGAAAGATCCATCTGACAGTCTGTTTCTGAGAAGTCACAGCCTACAAAATCCTCTGAGGCTGTTCTGCTCCATGAGTCAGAATTGACTTGACAGCAACAAATAATAACAACAACAAACACCGTCCCCTTTTATTTCTGACTTGGCAATTTAATAGAAGCCCAGGAGATCTTGTTATTCAATCTCCAGTCCTGGCCTTCCCAATTTTAGTCAACTTCTTTACTATGCTATTAAAATGAAAAGAAAATGGAGATATGAATATTAACCTAGCACAACTTCTCACAAGAACTGTAGAAAGGCAAGAGAAAAAAATCTCAAAAATATATATATGCGAGGAATTTAGAGAAAACCCTACCAAGAAGTTTTTGGGGAAAACATACTAATAAAGGAAAATCAAGTCCAGTGTAAGATAAATTTAAAGCAGCGGAAATATGGCAATGAGATTGTATAGGTTTATGGTAGTTTATATTGAATCTGTAGGAAGAATTATTGCTATGTGTATAAAATTAAATGTTATTTGAGCCATTAGTGCTTGCATTGAGAATTACAATTAATAGCTTATGAAAATTCAGGTTGAAAAAGACCAACTAAACTTTTTGGTGAATAATTTCTTTTTTGGGGGGACATCACTGCCCTCTGGTGGTCATGGGAGGTATTTAGCCTTGCTGCTGCTGGATTTGAACCGCCAAGCCAGTGGGCTGCAGTCCTGCACTCAATCACTACAGCCACCAGCGCTCAGCCCCGAATAATTTCATTATTAAAATAATTTTATTTTATCTGTTTCTTTTTATCTGTTTATTTATCTGTTTCTTTATCTGTTTATTTTATCTGTTTTATTTTATCTGTTTCAAAATTTTACAGAGATTTTAGTATTAAAATATGTAATTTAGAAGAATGCAGACCTACTTGCTACTTAATGACATGCATTATTTTTGGAGGGAGGGCATCACTGCCTTCTGGTGGTGGGAGTAGGAGGCCGAGCCATTGCTCCTGTGGAGCTGCTGCTGGAAATGAACCTCCATCCCAGTGGGGCCACAGTCCCATGCACAACCACTATGCCACTGGGGCTCAGACGACATGCATTATTAACTACTAAAAATAAAGAACTGAAGATTATTTTGATTTCTGTAGTCTGCTATAGATTAAACATGTGATCAAGAGGAATTGATAATTACTGGTGATTGAAATGCAAACATTGAAACAAAGAAGAAAGATCAGTAGTTGAAAAATATAACTGTGGTGATTAAAATAGACTTTAGAGATAGAATTTTGATAGAAATTAATAGAACTTTACAAAACTAACAACTTATTCACTGTAAACCCTATTTTTTCTTTTTACATCATAAACTATGCCTGTGCATGTGGACCTCATCAGATGAAATATACAGCAATCAGATTGAACACATCTGTGGAAAGAGACAATGGAGATGTTCTATAAGATCAATCAGAACAAGGCCAAGGGCCAAGTGTGAAACAGACCATCAATTGTTCATATGCAATTTGAAGTTAAAGAAAAATACTAAAGTCCCTGAGAGCCAAGGTACAATCTCGATTGTCTCTCATCTGAATTTAGAGGACATCACAAGACTAGGTTTGACACATGGAACCATAATGAAGACCTGATGAGCTGTGGGATAACATCAAGGACCTTGCACCTGAAGAAAACACAAGGTTGTTTACAAGACAGGGGAAAAAGGAAAGACGAAATGGATGCCAGAAGAACCTCTGAAGCTTGGTTTTGAATGTTGAATAGTTCAAGCTCCTATTGTTTCTCTTTATCTGAAAATGTTTGGCTAGTTTCCAGGCTGATATACAGAAATTTTAAAACTCATACATAAATATCAGCTCAAATAAATCAGTAACTTTACTATGTTCTTAAATTAGGCAGTATTATAATTTTATTATATTCTAAAAATCACTCCATAGGATCATAATGAACGAAAGGTGTTGAGCATTTTGCTGTGGTTTACAAATCACCAAGTAACTCTTTCTAATATAATATTTAGCTGATAGAATTTCACTGCACTTGATAGCTTAGGGGTCTTCTGTCAGTTTTTTTTTTAATTTCGTTTTAAAAATCAGTAGATAATGGCTAAGTTGAATAAGCTATCTCTCATTATTATCTCATTGAAACTACAGTCATACTTTCCAATAAATTTCATTCAAAAATGGTCTCAAAAAGTCTAATATATTCAGATTCACTTTACTCCACTTCTTTTAGCTCTTCTATTATAAGTACTGTGACACAAGAATTTTTTGTGTATGTAAATTTATGAGTGAATAGTCTGTGCCCTCCTGTCCAGCTTCTGAGATACCTGAAGCTTGCACAACTTCAGTATAAATAACATCTAACCGCATCTAGAAAACTTGACTTTTATGTGCCCAGCAGGTAATAGAAGACGGATGTGACTATAGAGGAAATTTTCATTACAGAAGAAATGCATGCCGCTTGACAGACAATTCATTTTATGCTTTTCATACAGAGATTATATCTCAAGTTATATTTCACAGTCATCAAAAATAAATACATTTTATATTTCTAGCTAAAAGTAGTGACAATAATTAGCCTCCCTTATGTAAAATAATGATAAAAATATTAATGGTTATCAGAACTCATTAGAAGTGCAACAGTTACAGTTATTTAAACACTACGCTACTCATGCAAATTTGAATAGAAATATAGATATATTTGATCAATTCAATTTAAAATTAGAGTTCTTTGGTAAATCAGTCTGACATTTGCATGTCAAAAGCTTTACTTTCTTTAGTTTTCATGGTGAGGAAACATCTATCTTTTATGAAGCAAATAAGAGTTATATGGAAGAAAACTGTAGCCCTTATTAACAATAATGGTAGACATGCTTCAGAAGGGAAACCCTGTTGTCACAAGTG
This sequence comes from Nesogale talazaci, assembly GCA_004026705.1. Classification (NCBI taxonomy): domain Eukaryota; kingdom Metazoa; phylum Chordata; class Mammalia; order Afrosoricida; family Tenrecidae; genus Nesogale; species Nesogale talazaci. The sequence goes on from PVJH01001235.1 coordinate 216,380, forward strand.
CTTTAGTCGTGCCTTTTAATTGCTATGAGTTGGCAAAGACACAATGTCAGTAGATTTGGGTTTTGTTTCTAATCAGAGATTGTGAGAGATAAAACACCTTCAACATTTTAGAATCAACAGGTAGAGAAAAGGCTCAAAATTCCCTATAAAGTCAAACCTGCTGTACTAGCTATTAAAATTGTACTACATGACCAGAAAAAGATTAAAGAAATCTTAACAGAAAAAAATAAATTATTGAATATGTAAAAACTTGACAAGTGGAAATGGAATTTCTCTTACATGCAATTTCATGAAGAAGAATTTTTCTCAAATTTTCCTTTTGACATGATGAAGCATCTGGTTTATTGAAGTGAATACTTTTTCAAGAAGTTGAGACTCAGTTATTTGAGATATAAACCAGTTTAAATGATTTAATATAATTGAGTTTTGATTTTTACAATGCTCCCTCGAGACCAGCGGTTCTCAACCTATGGTTTGCGACCCCTTTGGATCATAACTGTAGCAAAATTAAAGTCACGACGAAAATCATTTTATGGTTGGTGGGGTCACCACAACATGAGGAACTGTATTAAGGGCCGCTGACTACGGAAGGTTGAGACTCACTGCTCTAGATTGTGGCTATATAATTTTTAACTCAGTCAACTGCCAGGAGAGTATTTGGATTTTCAGGCTTCTTTAAAATTAGACTAATTCCTAAAGGTGAGAATTCCCGCTCACCATCTTTTCTCTTCTGTCCAGCATCCTTCTTAACGGCCACCTTGCTCTGAACTCTGGCTGAGAACATAGAAATGACAGTGCCTGCCATAAAGATGCCGTCATTCTTTCAGAGATATCTGAGATCTTCTGGCCAGGTGGCAGCACACTAGTCAGCTGATGCACACTTGCCTTTGTCAACTTAAATTCCCACCTCTGGATCAGAGCTATTGTTTAATAAAGGGCTTCAGTAAAGGAGAGCAGTACTGAAAGGTCAAAACAACAATAACAACAGAATAATACCATATTTTATGTATTTTATAAAGACATTTACATATATATATGATATATATACATATATATGATGATTTTTTTGTTATTCATGCAGCAGAATCCCACCACTCGAACGCAGCAGTTCTCGACATAATTGGATGTTGAAGTGAATTATAGAGAAAATCTTGCATCGCAGCTCAAACAAACCTGGGAATCTGACCTGACACACGTGATTTTGGTCAACAAAAACATGTTTTGGTTATTTGGTGTTAGTTGGCGGTGTTAGTATCAGTTGTTTAAATCTTTTGTGGCTGTGGTCTAAGAGTTATGCTATAATTTTCTTAGTTTTTGTGGCTTTTTGTTCTGTGTTAGATAAAACATATGGGTCCTAGAAAAGAGTTTTATGAAAAGAATCATCATGATACAGAATGGTTAACCATTTTATCGATATTGTTGATGATAATTTAAACCCTTAAAAAAAAACAACCTTTTAGTCTGTCAACAGCTGATCCCATTAAGAGAATGCCAGCCAGGTTCTCATGAAAAAAAGGCATAAAAGGGAAAAAAACTCCTGAAAAACAGCTTATCAGTTGATTTTATGGAAGGATATTCCACTTCCAAGCACTCTCTACACTGTCTCTCCACAACCGTAATCCAGTTCTAGAATCTCATCAGTCTCAAGGTATGGGCCATACTGTAGTTGTTAAAAACTTTTTAATGTTGTTTTCCTTATTTAAATTATATTATTTAACTCTGCATTTATTTACTTTGAAATTTCTGTGTAATGTTTTGTATAAAAAGGCAAGGTTAGAGGAAAAAACTTGGTGGTCAAGAACAAATTAATCCATTGCTAGTTATTTCTTATGGAAAAGTGATTCAGAACTCGACTGGATCCCATCCAGAAGTTTGAGATCCGGGCTTTACTATGTATCTTGATCTAGTGTATGTAATTTTATATTTTATGTCATTGAATTCATCATTTTTCATATAGTTTCATGATTTTTCAATCATTAGGGTTCAACATATTCCACAATATGTATTTTTATACATGAGAATGACTGGTTCTCAGTTGTTTGATCAAATGCTCACTTAGTTGTAGCTATGACAGGATTTACACAGGATTAACATTGATCTCAATAGACTGAAGTATAGCATATTATTCTCCGTAAGGTAGGCTGCTAGTCACAAGGACTGTGGTTCAAGCCCAGCAAGAGAAAGATGAGGCTAACTGCTCCCTGAGAGGTTTATGGATTAAAAACCTTGTGAAGGACCCCATGAGTCAGGATGTACTATATGGTAGTGTTTACTTACTTATGTGTAGATATAAATGAAGTTCAAATAAAAAGTTTCTTGTGAGGATTCCAATGTATAATATAGATTACACTTCAAAGTCTGTCTGTACGTTAAAGGGGTCCTGGTCGCATGATAGTGAAACCTCTCCACTGCTAACTGAAACAGCAGCAGCCTTAATGACTTCAATATACCTGATTCACAATCCAAACAACGGATTCCTTAGGTTTTTGTCTTGGTCTTTCAAAATTTCTTTCCCTTGCACCCTTTCTCTGGAAAGATGGTCCCCAGCATGTCACGTTCTTCACAGATGACAACTCCAGGAGAAAGAAGTTTAATATCTCTCCCCCAACTGCATGTGTTCTGAGAGTCTAGGCTATTAGTTTTGTTTGATATGAGAAATTCTGTAAGAAAATATGAATTCAGGGATAAATATTTTGCATCTCACTTAAAGACAGTCAGCTTTCAAAGTGCTATTTATAATTCTTTGCATTTGCTAAACCAAATGTTTCAGGACAGATTCATTTCATAGTAAAAATCTGCTACAGAAATATTTCTAATTTGGAATTACATGCATTAACACCTTTATTATGAACATCTGAAGATACAGTCTTGGTGCCTGAAAACGACAGTGAAGAACTCATGTTTTTCATTCTATGTGTGGAAATCCATTTATATAATCTATTGACTTAGATGAAAACAGCATATACAAGCTCTCATTTGACATACATTCAAAACATTCATCGTATTTTTTGCTTTCTTACAGGTTTTGCTTCGCATATCAAAATAATACTTGGTATTGACATGTTGTAGACTATATATCTGTAAGATTATAAAATATATTTCAAAGTCAGAAGAAAATGTATTTAGCAGTACATTTTAATGAAAAATCATTTTGAATCAAATTTCTTGGTTATATTTTACAATACATCTTTTGGTCCATTTCTAAAACAGATTTATATAAAGATGGCAGTTGTCAGGAGACTGAAGTTATGACTGCTCTAAAATTTATTTTACTACAAACATAAACCTTAGAAAACTTTCATAACATATTTTTCCCAACTGGTTCTCCATGAGAATTGTGCTTTTTGAAATACCGTGTCTACTTTCCAAAGCCCATAAAAAATGAAAAGAAAGATTTACCGATCCCAAATGGAGGTTATTATTAGCTCATCTGGTTTCTGTGGTATTTAAGAAAATTACTTTTATCTAAATTCCTATTGCTATCAACATTTAGCTTTAGATTTTACCTTTTTTTCCCCCATTTTATTTGAATAATTCCCATTGATAATGATTTCACCACTTTTTAGGTACAGAAGAGACAAACAAAACTTTTGTTCTCATACCTAGTGGGGAAAAGCAGATAATAAATATGGAAACAGCTACAGGATATACTTGAGTATAAGCTGACCTGAATATCAGCTAGGGGACCTAATACTACCACAAAGACTGCATTAAAAATGTACTGAAAAACTCAGAGCATATACATGAGTATTTAAGGTATATCAGGATATATTTGTAGATATTAGTTTTATGAAGAAAGATAAAAGAGACAAAGAGGAACAAAGGTGTGGCTGATTAGACTGGGGTAGTGAGATGTAGACTTAAAAAACTCATCAGAGGAGGTCTCCCTAGTAGGCACTGATCATGAAGTAGGTAGCAAATAAGCCAAGTGGCTATCTAGAAAAAGAACATTCCCAAAAGAGAGAACAACCAGTGCAAATGTATTGGGTGCCACTTCTAGCATCAATGATGTGGTCAATGAGAATGAACAGAGTGAGTAGGGAAAAGAATGATAAACCCTAATTTTAGAACAGGAAAGGAAACACCTGATCAAGAAGATTTTGTAATAATAACATTGGCTTGCTCTGAGTGATATGGGAAGCCAACAGAATTATCTCAAGAACAGTTACCAAGAAAAATTAAATACTTTAAATTCATATGTCAATCCATGATAGAATTATAGCCAGTTTTTATGAAACCCTGGAAATGTATATTTTTAGTGTATTACATTATTTCATGGTTCCAGTTAAAGGATAGATACAAAGTAGTTGTTGATGTTAGTTACCTTCAACTCCTGGCAATTGCATGTACAATAGAATGAAATCATAGGCAGGCAGCATCTTCATAATCATTGGTATGCTCAAGTTACAGCTTCTGTGTATTCTAAGGGTTTTGCAACATAAAATGCTAAATCTTTTGGTACTATGCTGGGCAATATTCTCTTGTGATCAGTAAGGTTTTCTTGCAACAGTTTTCAAAAGGAGATCATCTGGCCTTTATTTCCAGTCTATCTTAATTTGGAAGCTCCACTATACACTGAGATCTGTAGATTTGAAATATTGATGGCTTATCATCCAGCATCATAGGAACATGCAAGCTAAAATAGTTTGACAAGCTAACCAAAGGATGGAAGAGAAAGAAAGTTGAATTTAGATATACAGGTTCAAAGGACTTCTTTTATTGGGTTATGTCAAGTTATTTTTTTATTTTTTTAAGTTATTTTTTTTTATGTCAGATATTTAAGAATGATTTACCATATTTTTAGGCCATAATATGCACTTCTCCCCACCCAAAAGTGAGGGGAAAGTGAGGGTACATGTTACGGTTCAATGGGTGGTACCCCAGAACATTTTAGTATACTGGTACTATTTGGTTCAGAATATTTTTTTTTATTTTCCTGCTCTAAAAACTAGGTGTGTCTTATGGTCAGGTAGATCTTATAGTCTGAAAGTACAGTGAGTTGTCTAGGGTACCATTTAGAGTCCTGGTGACAGTGCTTATGAATTGGACTGCTAACCGCAAGGTCAGCAGTTTGAAAACACCAGCCAATCCAAAGGAGAAAGGTTGGACTTTACTTCAGTAAAGAGTTAAGAGAAATTATTCAGAAATCCACAGAGGCTGTTCTCCTCTGCCTCTAACATTGCTATGCATCTGAACGGACTCAATTGCAGTTTTTGGAGCTAGTTTTGAGGCCACCGTTTATCTTATTTGTTTTTTAAAATCATTTTCTTGAGGGCTCTTACAGATATTATGGCAATCCATAAATCAATTATATATAGCAAGCTTGTAATATGTTGCCTTTGTCATTTTCAAGATATTTTGTCTACTTAAGCCTTTATTATCAGCTCCTCTTACTTCCCTCCCTCCTCCACCCTCCTATTCTCATAACCCTTGATAAATTATATATATATGTATATTTTTTCATATATTACACTTTCTTCTGTATCTTTAACCCATGGTTCTGTTATTTGTTCCCCTTGGGTATGGGGGGAGGGTTATACATCGATCATTGCTGTAGGCTCTCCCTTTCTTTCCTACTCACCCCATTCTCTGCTGTGATAGTATTGCTATTCCTATTACTGTTTCTGAGTGGGTTATCTGTGCTGGTTTCCTTGTGTCTAAAGCTCTTACCTACACCAAAGTATATACTCCAGTATAGTAGGACTTGTGAGGTAAAACTGGTGTGATAATAGTGGGAGGAGGGGGGTTGCAGGATGGATGGGAGAAATCTTAAAGAACCAGAGAGATTTTGTGTGTTTCATTAGTGCTATCCTGCACCCCGACTGAATCATCCCTTTTGTGTGACCCTTCTGTGAGGAGATGTCCAATTGTGTGTAGATGGTTTCTACTCTGCCCCTCTCCACATCAGAATAACTGTTTGTTTTGTATCTTCTGATACCTGATCCCCTTTACACCTTCTGATCATACAGGCTGGTGTGCTTCTTCCATGTAGCCTTTGTTGTTTTCCTGATAGATGGCTGCTTGTTTAACTTTAAGCCTTTAAGACTCCAAGAGCTATGCCTTTCACCAAATGGGCACCATTCATTTTCTTCACCACATTTGCTTATGTACCCATTTTGTGTTCAGTGACTGTGTTGGGAAAGTAAGTACCATGGAGTACCAGATTATTAGAACAAAGTGTTCTGTGTTGAGAGAAGACTTAGTTAAAGACCCCAAATCCATCTGCTACCTTAAGAATTTAACATATAAATATATATATATATCAATGCCCCTATCCTTATATATTAATATATTTACATATGTACATACCTATGTTTATAGTTCTGTATATTGCTTTTGGTTCCTAGTTCTTTCCTCAGTTTCCTTTTACTTTTCTCCTGCCCCACCATCATGTTCACCCTTCATTTGGTTCTCAGTAATTCCTCTCAGCTATGTTTCAACTGATCAAACTCCACCAGGTATTCTGTGCTCTCCCCTCGCTGTCAATTTTCGATCACCTTTTGTTCTCTTGTCCCTGAGTTTGGTGGCTCCCTGCTCCCCTTCCCCGTCTCCTCCTCTTGGACACCTTCCCTCACCCATTCAATGCCTCCCACCTCCTATCCCAAACCATTGGCTCCATTGCCAATCTTATATATATAGACATATTATAAATAAATAAATAAATAAGTAAATAGATAAAAGGGAAAAACCCTATAAATATTTCCAAGTCTATCTGCTGACTTTTAAGAATGTCTTCCAACAAGGTCTGATAAGATCTTCTTAATTCAAAGGCTATTGGGGGGATTCTTCGGGGACTTTGTCGTTTTGCTCCCGTAGCTGCTCTGTTGTGTTTCCTTCCTGATATTTGCCCTGCTCTGTGCATGCGTGTGTGTGTGTGTGTGTGTGTGTGCATGTGTGTGTGATCTGAGCAGTCTCCTTTAGAGCAGAAAATGTCCAATCCTCCCTGAACCATGGGCTAAGGGACTCAGAATCATCACCCCAAAGCCAG
>PVJH01001236.1:0-223051 GCA_004026705.1 Nesogale talazaci
GGGGTGGGGGCAGCTGCCAATGGCTTTCAACTTTGCACTTAGCAGCTTAACGAACAACCCATCTCCCCCACCGGGCCTCCCATGAACCATGAAATGAATTGAGCTGGAAGAAGCAGAGCAAACTGTAAGTGTGTTGTGGGAGAAAGAGGCCCGGGTGAGGAACCAAGAGCCCCAGCTTCTCAGTTTGAGTGAAGAAAATCGCTTCTCTGGGTCAGGTGGGTTAAGGGGACACTGTGTTGGTGCAGGCAGCCCAGGGGTCTTGGCCAAGATTCATCTTGAGGGTTGATGCTGGCTGGGACCTGCCCCCCACTGCTCCACCAGGGTTCTGAATCCATTTGCTGGAGGGCTGGGAGCAGGAACAGAATCTCCGACACACGCCCAAGCCTGGCCTGGCCCTATGGAGGCCCTTGTCCACACGCCCAAGCCTGGCTTCTCTCCAGCCCTGTGGGAGCACCCTGGTGTTGGTGGTGGTGGCGCTGTTTTTCAGTCTTCTTTTCAAGTCTGCTTCCAAATAGATTTCTAATTTCTTGGAGTATGCCCTTGCCCTCGGGCCTCTGGGTAGCTTAGCTCTCTGACCCTAGCCAGGGTGCATGAAGACCACCATCTGGTTTTACAAAACCATTTCCTCCCTTGGGACCATGTTGTCCTTCTCACCATCCTCCCCAGGCCCGCCTCTGGCTTCCGCTCTCTTTCCGGAGCCGCTGGGAAGTCCCCACCTTGGCCAGACTGGCTGCTCCTCCCGTGCTGGCTGGTCTCCAGCCACGTTCCCTACACGTCCCCTGACAGAGCAGTAGATTGCAGATGAGTGCAGCTCCCTGCTTGCTTCGGAGAGCTGGGCACTGTGGCCTTGAATAGCTTGTGTTTCGAGGAGCAGGCCTGGGCAAGGGTGGTGCATCCATTTCTTTATATAGATGGATGGACTGATTCTTCTTGGCCCAGCTGGGGAAGGGTACTGCTGGGAGAAGGGTAGAGGCTTCTGAGGGTAGACCAGGGAAAAAAAACAGTAGATCAGAGATAAATGAGAGCTGTCACGTGTGGGACAGCCTGGGCCACTGGGGAAGGGATTAGGACTCAGTAACCTCGGCTTAATAGGCTGGGCTTCCAGGGAGGGCCTCGTGGATCAGTAACTCCAATTGATAGGCAGGGCTTCTGGGGAGGGGACCAGGGCTCAGTAACCTAAGTTTAATAGGCTGGGCTTCTAGGGAGGGATCAGGACTGAGTTACTGCTGCACCAGCTCCAAGAAAAGTCTGCCCCTGGAAATCAACCAGTTGCTGATAAAGCCCTGGCACCAGTTTCGAGAGGCCTCTCTCTTTGGGTGGTCAGCCGCAGCTTCCTTTTTTCCAGGTGGTTGTTTGTACATTTTAGTTATGCAGCTTCCCCTCTGGCCTTGGCCCAGCCCGGGGCCCCTAGGAGAGCCACAGGAGTTTTGTTCCCTAACAATTCTATTGAGACAGAGGCGTGCTGGTGGCGCTGTGGGTTAGGTGTGCAAGCTGCTAACTGCAAGGTCAGGGGTTCAAACCCACCAGCTGTTCCTTGGAAGAGAGATGAGGCTGTCTCTCTCCCATGTCGATCCACAGCCTCAGAAACCCCTGCTCGGTGACGGTGGGTTTGGGTCTAGCATCACCAGCTTCTCCTCACAAGTGTCTAATTTTGGGATGTGTCATATTTTCACAGAATTGTGCACCTGTCGCTTATAGCCCATTTGCATCCTGCTGAAAGGGAGCCATGCCCCCCCCCCACATCCACCCCCGACTGCCCTCAGCCCAGCAGCCACAGACTTCTGCCCATCTTGTCCATGTCCCCGACTGCCATCCCAGTGGAACCGTGCCACTCTGTGGTCTTTGGGGCTGGGCTTGTTTTCCCTTTCCTTGTTTGTCCTGACCCCTGGTGACCTTGTCCTGATCCCTGGTGACCTTGTCCTGACCCCTCGTGACCTTGTCCTGATCCCTGGTGACCCTGTCCTGACCTCTGGTGACCCTGTCCGACCCTTGGTGACCCTGGGCCCAACTGAAGGAAACAGTGCCATCCTCACAATTACCCTGTGCCCCTTGCTGCAGACATGGGGTCAATTCATTTCACGGAGGGTCCCCCCCTCTTTGGGCGCCCCTCTGCCTCACCAAGCAAGATGCCCAAATCCGTCTCTCCTGACAACACGTCCCAAGTCTTGGGGCGGTGGGGGACGTGGTCTCACCAGCCTTCCCTTCCAAGGGCAATCCGTTTCCGGGACTGGTCCCCGGCAAAGCCCCTGCCCGACCTGCCCTTCTCGCATTGGCAGATGGTCCGTAGACCGTCGGTCACCGGGCACAGACACTTGGATTTCTTCCCCGGCCGGGGAGAGCTGCCGTGGGGGGTTGTGGCAGCCGACGGGGTGGCCCACTGGCGAATCTGCCCAGAGAATCCCGCCTAGTAGGGAGGAAAACGTTTTTCTCTCTCTCTCCTCCTTTTCCTTCTAGTCAGAATTCCTACAGGAATCCAATGTGGTCATGGCCAAGCTGAACTACGTGGAAGGTGATTACAAAGAGGCTCTCAATATCTATGCCCGGATGGGCCTCGATGACCTGCCGCTGACCGCGGCCGCCCCCTACCGACTGCGGATGATCGCGGAGGCCTATGCTACCAAAGGTGAGGGGCGTCTCTGGGGGAGGGCCTCCCCACGGAGCCCGGGAGAGGGGCGGGTCTCCCCAGAGCCTCTGGTCCCAGCTGGGACCTTGGTTGTTGATGGGGCTCAGCCCAGCAGCAGAACCGTGGCTCTTCAGCTACCCCTGAGGGGGAGACGTCTCAGTTCACGCCCTCTGATAATTCCTACACAATGGAAGCTGGGACGTGTGTGGGCAAGATGTGGTCAGGCGCCAACGCGTTAGTTCTGTGCCAGGGCTCTGTGCCAGGGCCCCTTGGGGCAGCCACGGTGTCCGTTCAGCTTCTCCTGGGCCTTCCCCTCTTTTGCTGCCCCTCCACTTTACCAAGCCTGGTGCCCTGCTGCCACCAGGGACTGGACCCTCCAGACAGCATGTTCGAGACGAAGCCTGGCCCCCCTGACCTCTCTAAGGAGCATTCTGCCAGTCCTTCTTCCAGAGAGATCTGTTGGTCAAGAGTTTTTGCCAGCACCGTCATTCTAATACATTCATGATCCTCCAGCCTTCCTTATTCACTGTCTAATTTCTGCCCGCGTATGAGGCCATTGGAAATGTTGTGGCTTGGGTCAATGCCATCCTGGCCTCTCAGGAGCATGCTGGCTGCACGTCTTTCAACACGGAACAGCCTGTCCTTCTGGCAGGCCACTCCAAACGCTCTCTCCAGCACCACGATTCAAATATCCTGGTGCTTCTGCAGTCCTTGGGGTTCCTTGTCCACCTTTCATGTGCCCACCAGGCGATGGAGAGCACCACGGCTTGGGGCAGGCACGCCTGGCCCAGATGGGGATGAGGTGAGTCGGCCACCAGACTCTCCCTCCCTCACACCACACCCGGGTTCACGCAGGCTGCTTGTGGACCCATGGGATAATCACGGAACCAGGCAGAGCTATCCCCGGTGTTTAGTGACAGGACTTGGGGCGTCAAAGAATGGCCGAGCGTGATCTCTGGGAGGCTCTGAAGGAAGATATCACCTAGTGTAAGAGGACCCAGCCCCTGGGAGGAGCGGCAAGCCTCACATCATAGCTGACCTGCCCAGGCTTCATCCATACATAGGACAGGTCATACCCACGTTCTGGAGTCCCCGGTAGGATGAAGTCAGGTCATTTCTGTGAAGCACTTAACAGCACACATTTGGCACCTACCAAATGCTTAACGCCTGGCATTTGATGGCACCAATCTCAAAGAAGATGCCATGTGTGCCCAGTCTGTGCTGGGGGCAAGGAATCACTCTTCTGGGGCAGGAGTGGTCAGTGCGGGTCAGGGAGCAGCAGAGACCTGTCAGTGGGAAGAGGGAGGGTGCTCTCAGGAGTGGCGCTGCCAGTTCCCCAGAAGCTCTTCCGCGGGAGACCCCCCCTCACCAACGTTCCGCTCCCAGCCCAGCATTTTCACCCTCTACAGCCCCTGCTCAGCACAAACAGTCTGCAGGCCAGAGGCGTAACACCTGCACCGAGAGAAGCAGCACCTAGAACTTCTTTGGCCTCTAATCCCCCCACCCCAGATGCCACCCACTGTTGACCTGGAGGGACTCCCTGAGAGTCAGAGTAGCACTCCAGGGCCGACTGGAGGCAAGTTGATTACCAGGCCTTTCTTCTGAGGCAACTTTTGGCTCTAGCCCCGACTAGACTTCCCACCCCCCATCCCCAGCAGAATAAACTATAGATAAACCAACACAAGGGGACCATTGTGGAGGGGCCTTTTATCAGGACTGGTTTATGGGCTCTTCTGTCACACACATGGCTCAGGCCTGAGGCCACTGGTGGCGTCCACAGAAATCATGCAAGCAGGGTTAATGGGTGTTCTTCTGATGGCCATGGTGAGGACTTGGGCCTGGGCCCAGTCCCACATGAAGAAGGAAGCCTGGGTAGCTGACGATGAAAGAAGAGTGGGTGAGCATCCGCTCTTTCTCCCCATCATCTGCCAGGGTGGGCTCAGGACGCATTTCTGAAGAGCGGGTCTGTTTTCCTGCTTCAGAGTTCATTTCTCCATCCTGGAATCTTGTCTCTCCAGACAAGGGCCCACTTCCCTCCTGAACAATGGAAGCCTGTCCCTTGGGGGCTCATAGGCTGTCACTGATGGGCTCCACCCTTAGGGAGCTTAGTGTGTTGGCCCCAGGAGAGTGCTGTGGAGTGTGGCAGGGTGGGGGGGGGGGGAGGTGGTTTGACCCCAGGTCAGCTCCTGTCAAAGGCAACCAGGGCTGGGAAGTGGGGGCCACTCCCACACTCAAGTCCTGCCCTCTCTAGGCTTTGGATGACGCCTGGGCTAGAGGGCTCTCTGCACAGTGGCATCATCAGGCCTAGGCATGGTGGGCAGGCGTCGTCCCCCAAGCCAGGCCACGTAGTCCGAACTGCTAGGTCTGGAGCATGTGTGTGTGGGTGGGTGGTGGGGGGGAGGCTATCCTGGGGGGGATCTACGACCTCTTTGGGACTCAGGTGAGAGAGTGCTATGGAAGGCACAATGGCTGCTGATGAAGTAGGGGTGGGGAGGAGGGTATCCATGTCATCTCCAACCCCCAGCCCCACTCTCAGCCCCAGCCCTAGTCCTAGTCTCAGCCCCAGCTCCAGTCCAACCTCAGACTCAGTCCCAGTCAACCAGCTGCTTGGCCGATGCGGTGAATGAGTGTGGTCTTTTGTCTGTTGGCAGAGGGTTGATCAAGTGAGGGTGGAGGGGCTTTCTGGTGGGGGGTGGGGGACAATGTTCCTGACAGAGGCATCAAGTTGAAGAGTCATTCTGAAGTGCTAGCGAGGCCTGGCTGGCTTAGGCCGGTTCCGGTTTTGGTGCCATCAAGTCTGCCCCGACTCCGGGCCCCACTGTGCAGCCGAAGGGACCGCTGCCTCCCTGGGCAGCTCTGTCCTCACGCGGAGGCTGTTTTCAAGCCCCTCCTTGCAGCCACTGCGTCAGGCCACCTTGTGAAGGTCTTCCTGCCTTTGCTGATGCGTCAGGTTGCTCCTCTCCTTTCCCAAGCCCAAGGCCCTTTCCCAGGGAGTGGTTTTCTCATGAAAACACATCCGTGTGAGACAGAGACTGGCACCTTGCCTCCAGGGTGCATTCGGACTGTGTCTCCTCCAAGACAGATCTCTTTGCTCTTGGGCAGTCCTTGGTACTCTGAACATTCTCTGCCAGCACCGTCGCCCGAGTGTATCGATTCTTCCTCAGGTTTCCTTGTTCATCCGCTGTAGATGAGAGAGATCTGGGCCCCACATTGTTATCAGCCACAGCGGACAAGAGGCCATGAATTCCTTCTCTCTGTTCTTGGACTCACCCTCCGCCTGTAGGTCCCCATGAAACCCCCGGTGGCTGGAGCAGGCCTGGGCTCAGGTTCTCTTGGCTGTCCGTCCGTTCTTTCTCTGAAATCTCTGCCAGGCCCTCAGGATGCTGTGTTGGCCCTGCCTGGCCCTCACCTCAGCCCCTTCCTTCTGTGATCTGTGTGGGGTGTCCTCTGGCTGCGTGAGGCCAGCAGGACGCCTGTGACGTAGAGAGCCTCTGAGAGAAGAATCAGTGTCTGGTTACCAGAGGAAGGGCGAAGGTCCGTGATAGATGCCCACAGCAGTGACCCTGTGACTAGGAGGCCCTGCCATCGAATTCGGCCCTGGGCCTCCAGTCCCTTTCCCCATTTCTGGTGGTCCTCGCAGGGGAAAAGGAGAAGGAGGGATTGGGGAGGAGCCAGGCGACTAATAAGAGGCAGAGACACCCTGTGACTGGCGATGACTGTGGTCCCAGAGCATATCAGATGGGTAATTGCTGAGGGATGGGGCTGTGGGGAGAACAGTCCCTAGGGGAGCAAGACCCAGTTTCACACGCTCAGGAAGAAAGATGCCTTGGGGGATCGAACCGATGTCAGGCAGTGGAAGCTGCCCTGGGCCCAGCATCAGCACCCTATATAGAAGTCCTTCCGGCACCCTATATAGAAGTCCTTCCGGCGGTCACCGCTGCCCAGCTTCAGCTGCGTGAAGTTGGCAACGTTCCTTGTGGATTCCATCTGGGCGCCAGGCAGGACGCCAGCTGACTCACCTGTGTGAATGCGTCGTCCTGGGAACAGCCCGAGCCCCTGGGACCCCCTTCCCTACGGAAGGCTCCAGAGACCCAGACCCAGAGTTGTGGGATCCGAGGCCCACACTCCGCCCGCTCTATCAAGTTGGAGCCTGACCCGCGAAGGGAGGTGGTGGGGAGAAGACGGGGAGTCAGGTCACTTCCTGGCCCTGTGGTTCCTTTTCAGTCTGAGGTTCCTAGAACAGCCGGCCCCTGAGCCCCCTGGGCACTCCACCACGGCCGGGGCGCTTCCCCGTGGCTTGGCTCTGGCCTGTTTTCCATCGTGCACAGGGCAGTGAGGCGCGCCACAGGAGCCGGACAAACAACACTGGGAGAACCATGTGTGGTGCTGGAGGTGCTCCGAAGAAGAAGAGGAACGTCAAGGGAAGTAGACTGAGCTCGGCCGCTAACTGTGGCCCACCATTCCAAGAATTCCACTTGTGGGGAAGGAAGCTCGTGAGGCTGTCACTTCAGCATGCACCTGGTGCGTCTTTGTGAAATACTCCATTACTCTTTTAAACTTGAAGACGCGGTCTGCAGATGGCCCTGTTTACAGAACGGATAGCATGTACAAACCCCCGACCCCCCAACTCACTGACCCAGCCCATTCAGACACAGAGCAATGCTGCAGGACAGGGGAGACAGGGTAGCCCCTGTGGGTTTTCCAAGGCCGGAGCTGTTTAAGGGAGTAGACAGTCTTTCTCCATCAGAGCAGCTGGAGGTTTTGAACTGCTGACCTTGAGGTCAGAAACCCCTCATGGAACCAATACCCACCCAGGGCTCCTTGATCACATACAACACTTAGTTGACTGTTTAGGTTCTGGAACAGTGGGGGTTTTAAAATCCGGAAAGCTGGGGATTTGGGCTCTGTTGATCACGGTTCTCCAGTCTCCATGTTGAACAAATAACTTGTGTAGCCGGGTTACATGAAATGGAGAAGAGAGCAACATTAAGATGGGAGGAAGACTTAGCAGCAACTTGGGACAGGCGGCTGGTTCCGCCCGACTCACTGAGAGGAAAGGGGTCTACCAACACCTACTGTTGAAGATCCAAGACTGCAGGACATCTCCAAGGGAAGAAAACAGAACTCCCATGACGGGAAGCCTGGACAGCATCATGATGTCAAGGACTTCCCTTTACCTGGCCCCACACTCAGTGCCCTTGGGAGCTGCAGTGAAGAAATCCAGTGACCTATTGCAGTGGGCACATCTGTGGCCCGGGACCCCCTGAACGTGTTAAACAGCCAAGCTGGCCCCTGGATGATGGAGGTGCTCTCTGCTCCCCGCGCCCCCTCAGGTTCTGCTCCAGGCTGCCTGGCCCCTGCTCCTCTGCCGGCCTCCCTGCACCGCTCTGTGGCCCACACCCCACCTGCACTCGTCTTCTCTCCCCGGCCTGGCGTCTTTCCCCTGTTCCTGTGCTGCGGCGTCCACTGCTCACTGTCACATACAAACCTTTCCAGCTCTCTGCGTCCTCGATCCACCTCTATTTATAGGCAAGGACATCTCATCTGGCATTCCATTTCCCCCTGATTATCTCACATCTGCCACTTGCCTCTCTCAAAGCAGCTTGTCTAATTAATTAATTCAGCACATCAGCAAATATGTGAGTACCTGGCCTGGGTGGGCTCGGAAGGTGTGCCCTGTCCAAGCTTCTCCCTCCGTGTCCCTGCAGTGGCACCGGGGACAGTACCTGTCACACAGCGATGCTTGCTACCAGGTAGTTCTTTCTGGGGACTTTCCTGTGCCTTGGAAGGTCAGCCTGGGAGCTTGGATGACACCCCCAGGAAATGAATGACGGCTGTTCTCGAACTTTCAGCACTCCAGAACCCTGTGTCACCCAAGCACTGTGTCCTCAGGTTCCAGGAGCACGGTAAGGATAAAATAACACAGGCCGTGTGGCGATTTCAGGGGTCAGAGACCTCTGTTTTTCAGGTGAGAATATTTGGGTTCGGTCTCTATGGGCGACAGTCTTGTTTCTGACTCTGTTGAACTTCCTCCCCATCTTGGTCTTAGCTCCGCTTAGGCTGGGGTCTGTGTCTTAGGCATTTGGGGTCCCAGGCTTGTTTTCTCATCCTCGGCCGCTTTTGTAGTTTGCTCTGTGCCTTGTGTTGTTAGGAGTTCTGGGGTCCATGCTGGATTGCTAAGGGCAAGATTGGAAGTTCAAACCCTCCAGTGGTGGGGAGGGAGGCAGAATCATGAGGCTGTCTGCTCCTGTGACGATCACAGCCTGGGGGACCCCCTGCAGAGTCACTACCACAGGAGACAGTGGGTTGTGTTGTTACCGACTCTGTGCTTCCATCTTCGGATGTGGGTCTTTCTGGGGCCTAGGGGTGGGGTCGAGTTGGACTCCCTCGAAGCTGGCCAGATTATCAAAGATCAGCCAGCCCAAACCCCCTTTCCTGTTCTGAACCCACGATATCAGACCCCCAGTCCTCGCATCTTTGTCTGCTACTGCGTCATTCTCACCCCACCCCCACCCCAGTGCTTGTGATGTTCGGGCATGTCCTGGGGGTGTCATGGCAGCGCTCCCTCAAGCCAGCTGGGGGCTGGTGCCCAAGAGGGCGCCCCGGGTGGGCCCTGGCTGACTGCTAGCAGGGCACCTGTGACCCAAGCCCTCTCAAGCACCCAAGCCTCTCGCAGAGTCCCCACTTTAGGAGGGTGGAGCCCCCATTCCCGGCGCTCGCTGCCTCCCAAGAGCTTGCTTGGATCCTGATCCTCGCAGTGGGGCCGCACAGGTGCAGATCCTGCCAGCGGGAGCCCCAAGAGTCTGCCAGCCCATCTGGGGAGAATGCCCTGCTGGGAACAGCTGTCCTTTGTCCGCCCGTGGGGTCGTTGGGGTCTCAGGACCCTTCCCACAGCTGGAATTCCACCGAGGGCAGGGCCTTGGCCTAGCAACGGTGGTCTACCTCCCCTGCCCCCCTCCGCATTCTGCTTGTGCTCCTGCTTGCAGAGCTACCCAGGAGCCCCGAGCGAAGCCTGCAGCAGAGCCCCAGAGCTGCTCCTGCCACCTGCCCCGGATGACCTCCCCGCCAGCCTCCTGGGGAGATGGGGGTGTGTGTCCAGCGGGCTCCTTCCCAGAGCAGGCGTGGCCTTTGCAGACTCTCCCATTTGGTTCAGGGGCCCGAGAGGAAAAGTGAACTTGTCGGCCTCCTGCATCAACCTTGAAGCTGCAAATCCCATGGGCCCCCACCTGCCACCCTCGGGGCAGACGCCGTCATTTGCACACGCCCCGGGTGCCCGCGCTGGGAAGCGTGCCTGGCTGCTTGCATGGGCACGCGCGGCCCCGTGGCAGCGACTGTTCAGTCTGATGGCTTGGCTCCAGCCACTGCCAGGAGCGGGCCGCCTTTCATCATGTTAAAATGTTCCTGCACAGACCCTTAGTAAAAAATAAAACGAGGGTTCATTCAAGTGCTGGGGCTTAAGCAGGCCTGAAAAGACATTATTATTATTATTCAGAAAGTCCCTAGAAATAAGAGCTGTAGAAGTAAAAAAATCCAAGGAGGCTTTACCTGAAGTTCCCCCCCCTCCCCCCGTGATGGATTGAATGCCCAGTTTGAGGGCCCATGGTTGAATTCCACTCTCCAGGGACTGGGTATTTTGCCAGTGACCGCGTCCTTCTGGGGAGATGGCCGAGACGTGCTACCCCCTTAAAGACTTACTGTCGAAGAAGCCCCCTAGGACACTTCTACCCCGCCCTGACGGCTTGCTGTGAGTCAGACCAGTGACCGCTGGCCACGTTTCCTTATGGCAGCGAGACGCTCTCTCCACTCTGCTGATGACTGGTGCCCCAGATCTCCTAGGATCTGTCCAGGTCAGCCACGGGCACCCTGTGAGCCCTCTCTGAACTTGAACGTGCTCCCCTGCACAGTGAGCGTGTGTAGGGACTGTGGGTTCCTCTCCTTGAGAAATTGCCTTCTCCTTCTCTTGAAGGTTTGCTCTGACACCCGCCCCCCCCATCCCCCCCATTCCCCCTCCGCCTCCCCCCCTGCTCCCTGGAGGTGCCGTGAAAACGGTCATTTCAGGGAAGAGTCAGAGAGGGGCCATGCAGAGGTAGAGGCGATTCTCTTCACCCATGGCCTGGGGCCCGGAGAGCTCACGGTGGACGCTTGCTTCGGTCTAGGCTGGGAATCCCGAACCCGTGGGACTGTGGAGAGGGGCACAGGTGTGTGGTGGGGACTGGCGAGGCAGAGATCTGCCCTTGGTTGACTTGGTGATCACTCGGTGATCTCTCAGTCTCTCCCTATTCTAGATTTAATGTTCCTGAAATGCTGTGTTGCATGTCGCCTCTCAGCTCCGGTTGCTGTTCAACATTTCCTGTTTATATTTAGATAGCGAAAGAGGGGTAACTGACCTGCATTCATGTTTTCATGCTTCTTTCCATAGACACTCCATTGGCTGGATCTCTCTCTCTCTCTCTCTCTCTCTCTCTCTCTCTCTGAAGCGAGCAGAGATGAGAGATACACAGGTCCAGGGATGGCTGGTGTGCTCATCCTTAGTTCTTCTGTCATGCTGAGCCCGGCCCTGCCCTTTGGACATTGCCTCCACAGTATCTTTTTCTTCTCCGAGAGTTGGAGCGCCTTGGGGTTAACCTTGAGCAGGGCTCATTGCTGGTCCTCAGTGAGAAGGTATAGCATGGAGAAGGGACATTCCACGGTGTTGGCATCCTGTGCCGATTGGGGTAGGCACTGTCAGTCGGCTCCCACACTTAGTGACCCCCATGTCTGACCTTCGGGAGCTCCGCGGGGTCCCATGTCACCCTCATGATTGTCACAGCCGCTGTGCCCACTTGTCTTGTTGAGGATGGCTTCGCTTCTCCCACTGGTCTTCTGCTTTATCAAACACCACCCTTTTTCCGGGGACATCCTCTGGTCACGTGTCCAAAGCATGGGAGACGCAGTCTCGCCCTCCTCCAAGGCTGTGCTTCTCTCAGGACAGACTTGTGCGTTCTTCTGGCCGTCCATGACACATCCCGCGTTCATCTCCAATACCATAGTTCCAGGAGCCAGGGAGGGGGTGTGGATTCCTGAGTCCCCGCTGCTAACAGCATGGTTAAGCAGTTCAAAACCTCCGGGCGCTCTGCCCAGGAAAGACAGTCTCCATGAAGGCTTGACGGAAACCCACAGGGGCAGTTCTGCTTTGTCCTATAGTGCCCTGTGTTGACAGGCTTCTCTAGAGACACAAAAGCAGGACACTTATGATTATACATATCGTATGAAATAAACAGCTACATACAATATGACGTAATCAGCTAACTAGTCCACAGAGCAGTACAGAAGGCTCAGTTCAACTCACTTCTGTGAGACAGTTAATACACTGGCAGTCCTTCAACTCACGAGGCCTGCTGGGTGCAAGTCAAGGAAGTAGACAGCTGAGTCTTCTGTAGAGCAATACAGGCAGTCGGGCCACAGGCAGCAAACAGCAGGGCAGGTCACCAACAGTCAGTCAGTTGACAGGGTCCAATGGTCCCTAGCTCAATCAATACATACACCAGAAGGGTGGCAAAGCAGGTCTGGAAGGAACCTTCAACTATCGTGACGCGGTCCTGGGGTCGGGTGTGCCACAGGCAGTGTAGCTGGAGAGTTGAGGCAGAGAACTCGCTAAAGATGCTGCACATTGGTCTGATCATCAGAGAGCAAGAGACAGGAAGGCGAGGCTTTCTGAGCCATTTGTCTCTTTGCTCTTCAATTTAACTGCAACCTGCCGATCCCACAGGTGTTTATTGGCCAGGTTGGCACAAGAAACGTCCCTCCCAGAGGCCCGGAATCTACCTGATGCCCGTGACTTGCTGTTGTGGCTACAGTTGTTGTGACTGCCCAGCTTTCACAGGCACGTGCGACAATTGCAAATACTCTGGCTTGGGGCAGGAGCACCTCAGTCCTGCAGGTGCCCTCCTTGCTCCTTCAAGCTGTCTTTTGCAGCAGATTGTCAGATGCAGTGCAGTATTTGATTTGCGGACTGCTGCTTCCCTGAGCCTCAACTGGATTAAAGCAAAAAGACTCTTGATGGGAGGAAAGGCAGTTCAATCTGGCCTCCGCTCCTCATGCTGCCGTTCATGGGTCCATTTGTGAGCAGTTTTGTGTTTAATCAGTGCTTCAAGACCTTGCTTTCAGTAAGAATATGGCATCACCTGTGTATCCCAGATTGTTTCCAAGCTCTCCTTCAGTGATCCCACTCCAGTGTTTTATGACTCTTCATAGATGGAAGATCCAGACTCGGCAAATCCTCAGAGAGAAAGTAGGCGAGTAGTGGCCAGGGAGGGTGGAGTGATGGGAGGGTGGAATGGGGAGCGATTATCCATGGGTCCAGCGTTTCCTTGTAGAATGAGAACTGCTCTGGAATTAGCGCTGATGGGTGCACAGCTGCCCTGGTGGAGGCACAGTGGTTAAGCATGGTTCCACAGCCTCGGAAACACACAGGCAGTTCTACTCTGTTCTGTCAGTTCTGATGAGTCGGAATTGTGTTAGTTCAAGTAGAATAGAGAAACAAATTCATAAACACGCATATGTATATAAAGGAGAGGTTTATATACAAGTGGAATGGAACACTGAGAAAGCATCCCAACCTAGTCCAAGTCCATAAGTCCGATATTAGCCCATATGTCCGATACCAATTCATAACTCCTCTTCAGACTCATAAAGCACATGCAATGACGCCAGGACAATCACAGGCAGTGGGTGCAGAGTCTTGTGTGTCCAGTGGTGGTAGAAGCATCTTAGTGCTGGCAGAGGCTTCTCTGGGGCTTCTCAAGCATCTCAGCACTGGCAGGACTCTCCATGTGTCTATTCCGGCTTCAGACGTCTGGTTTCATCAGGGTAAGCCCATGTGGCTTCTCCTCTGGGATGGTTCATAGGGAATCAGCCTTGTGTCTTATCAGTAGAGTGTCTCCAAGGACTGAACGCCATGCCCACCCAGAGGTCTCATTGGCTATCTCCAGATGACAGGTTAGACTCCACCCCTACACTTCCAATCATGAAATTGAAACCAGAGTACATGACTGCCACAGGAAACAAGTCAGTGGCAGGGAGTTTTAAAAGGAATTTGTTTTTGTTTGGATAGTTGCACTCCGTAGTCAATATACTCAAAAACCGTGGAATCATACACTGTAGACACGTACCGCTGATGATAGGAGCTACAGCTCAATGAAGCAGTCCTGAATAGCTATTATCAACAAGTAAAACTTCCCTCATGGAGGTCTTGGAGCCTACCCTTTCCTAAAGATAACACTTGTATAATAAATAATCCACATCATCATTATTATTGGAATGCTGACTGGGTGCCAGGCAACATTCTGAGCACTTAGTGTTTTTTTTTTCTTCTTTTCATGTAATGTCAGCTATGAGTTAGAGGCCCGGGAGTCTGGCTCCCAAACCCACAATCTTAGCCACGCTGTGAAACTGCTGTCTGTAAAAAGGCAGAGACATCAAAGGATGGAGACAGCGGAATGCTACGGTTCAGAGCAGGAGCTGGGGAGCCAGACTGTCTGGATGTAAACTTTGGCTCTGCCACTGAGTCGTTCCATAACCTTGAGCAAGCAATTTACAAGCTCAGAGCCCCAGTTTCGGCCTCGGTCCGGCTGGGATGGGAATAAATTCTCCACCTTAGGGTTCTTGTGACGAGTCCATGCATCCGTTCATGTCGCCCTGTCAGAGCAGAGTCTGGCACGTAGCTAGCACTCAATTCACGTTGTGGTTTGTTATGACTGTCGCATGGTTGTTAGATAGAGTTGTGTGGGTTTTTTTTTTTTTTTGAGCACGTGTTTAACGCAAGTCTCGTTCAGTGAGCATTTCGGGTTCAATGAGCCGCTCACTTGCTCACAGAGTTCTGAAGTCAGAACTCACAGCCCCTGAGTCCATTCTGACGCGCGGTGACCTGGTCAGAACCGCCCCTGTGCGTTTCCCTGGAGCTCTTCATGGGAGTAGAAAGCCTCATCGCTCTTCCTCGGAGCAGCTATGGGTCTGAACCGCTGACCTTGCAGCTAGCGGTTCCCTTGCAACCCACTGCGCCCACCCGGCTCTTACAGAGTCAGAAAGGGCACCGAAAGATGAAGTGCTCTAGCAGGTGGGTCACTGGCATCCTCTTATTTTAAGAGATGTGTGTGTATGTGTGTGTGCTATACACAGGGGCCTCTTGTAAGGAGACTATGATGACTCTGGAAGGAAACAGCAAGTCACAAAGCACAGTGCACAAAGGGAGGGGGCGTTCTGCGCCTTTTAGCCCCAAGACCACAAAAGATCCCTGAACCTCTAGGCCCAAGAGGTATCACAAAAGGCCCAGGCCAGTGCCTCTCCCCCCACGCAAGGCTTCATGCACCGTTTGGAGGTGACCATTGGCTGTCCTTTCTGCACCTTGTCCATCCGACACCTGTGCGTGCTGGGCCGCTCTGCAGATGAGAACACACCACCAGCCACCCTTGGCAGGGCTTGGCTTTGAGGATCTCGAATCTCCAGCCCCGAGTTTCTTTTCAGCTTTGGAAATGGAGATCCCTGGAACTTGGCCTGTTGCCTTTGAAACGTGTACCAGGTCTGGGTATCAGAGACACAGTGTTATCCTAAAGTTTTCCTGGTACTTCCAGTGTCAGGTTCCCTGGAGGTCACATCACAGCCAAGCCTCATGGCCAGCTTGTCCCGGAGGGCTCCCGGCGTTGCAGGCTGGATGAGACACAGTGCCTAGTATGTGGTTCATCACGCATATCACTGCACTCCGTGGCCTTTTCATTGTGGTGCCTAAGGGCCTAAGAAATCTATTTGCCTTTCATTTTAATGCGTGTTTCAGCGCTCCAAATGAACTCAGTTGTTTAAGGTGGTACCCCGTTGTGCAACCCTTCAGGACACAGACAGAGAGTGGGAGTCCCCGCCTCCCCCAGTGCACGCGCATGTACACCCACACTCCAGGGTATTGGGTGATGCAGCTCTTCGGAGAGCCAGGACCTTGGACTTTGGGTTCTAGGCCGTGGCACTTAGAGACTCAGTTGGGTTCTTCACCATTGGCCCCCGAATCGGCTGCTGCCCACTGTCCTTGAGCTGACCTCTAGTCAGACCAGGATCAGAACCAGGCTTTGTCCTTTGTGGCTGCTGGGCCACGGATCTGACTTACTTTGATGGCGCTAACACCTTCCCTGCGGGGTGGCTGTGGGGCTTGGGTAGACGTGGTGTCTATCAAAGGAGCCCTGGCAGCACTGTGGGTCACACCTTGGGCTTCCAGTGGCAAGGTCGGTGGTTCAAACCCGACAGCCGCTGCACAGGAGGAAGATGAGGCCGATGACTCCTGTGAGCATTTATCGTCTTGGAGACCCCATGTCGGGTCCCTGTGAGTCAGAAGCCCCTGCAATAGCCGTGGGTTGGGTTTTCTCCGGGAACGTCGACCCCCAGGCTCTGTATCTAGTGGGTCCAGAAGGGGACCTTGATGAATGAACCGCCATTTAATGGTTATTGAAATTGCTGAGTGGTACCTACCTAGATAAGACTCCTCGTCACTGAGGGAACCTCAAAGGTAGACCGGCCTGAACACAGCTGTGAAAGGGATCACTTTCATGGCCGTGAGATGCTGTGTGAGTCTTGGTAGGCCAGAGAAACCAATTCATAGAGACACTCATACGTGTATAGGAAAGAGGTTTAGAGACAAGAGCAATTGAATATGGAGAAAACGTCCCAGCCCAGTCCAGAGCAAGTCCATAAGTTCAACATTAGCCCATATGTCCAATACCATCTATAAAGCCCTCTTCAGAATCACGGAATACATGCAACGATGCCATGTGCAGCGGGATCACAGGACAGTGGGTTGGGAGACTTGTGGATCCAGTGGCGCTGTAAGCATCTTAGTAGTGCTGGCAGGGGTCTCTACGTGGCTACTCTGACTCCAGAGGTCTGGTTGCATTAGAGTAGGTCCATGTGGCTTCTCCAGCTCCCGGGGCGTAAAATCATGTGTCTTGTCAGTAGAGAGTCTCTAAGAGAGTGAGCTGAGAGAGAAAGGTGTCTTCCGCCTCCAACGAGGACATCCAGGAGTTCCCAGAATGCTCAGGAGAAGGCCACACCCACACAGAGACTTCCTTGACTATGACAGTCGATTGATTGGCAGCCTAGACACCACCCCTTCACTTTTAATCCTTGCTAGTCCCAAATGGACCCCAACTTATATAACCACCACAGATGCCAATGCCCTCCTTCCCTCCACTCCACTTCTGGGGTAGACCGGGGGTAGGACAGAAAGATGGGGCTCCTCATCAGAGGCGTTCGACCTTGAAGCAGAAGAAGTCTGACCTGGGGAGTCAGTCATTTACACTATGTTGTAAACGACCTCACACCTCAAAAGACTACTTTAACAATAAGGCACCTTCTCAGAGTGCCCAGGCCCTCAGCCGACTCCCCTGCTACGCTGGGATGTCCCTCTGGTCTCCGGGCTTCCGTATGGAAGCTCACACACTTGTGTTTCTTCGCTTCACCTTCACTTTGGCCAACCTCCCTTTTTTTCACTTCATGGGCTCCCTCATACTTTCCGACTCTGGCGTCTGCACAGCACGTGGGCAAGTCTCTTACCTTCTACGAAACTTTTTTTTTTACGAGGTTGGAGGGAGTGCAGTACCTGTGGAATAGGCTCCCGAAGACTGATGCCCGTGTGAGAGCGCTGAAAACAGTCCAGCTTGTCTTATCAACCAAAGGCCGGACATGTCTTACTCTCTCTCGGCAGCAAAGGTGGTTGGGAGGTGAACCCCATAGTGTGAATTTGGTCTCCAGGGCAGGGAGATACGTGTGGGGTCAAAGGGCACCCTTGAAAAGATGAGCAGCCTCTTTCTTCAGCCGTCACCTGGAGCTGGCCCTGCTGCTTGGCCAGACGTACTTAACGTCTGCTCCTTTGGTGCACCAATTTGATTTTGGCCGTGCAGCTCCTATATGGATGTTCCCTGGGTCTGGCTGTCGGACCAGCTCTCTGCCCAGTCTGTTTTTTCCTTTTTCCCTACAATTCTCTGGCAGGTGGGGCGTGGGGACTGAGTGCAAACATTGTTGATGAGATAACGTTGCAAACTGGCAAGACATTGCGGGGCATTTTCAGGGCAGCCATCTGGGGCAGAAGACTGAGGACTCAGCTTTCCAGACGGTGCCCCTCTGATTCCTCGACCCGTGAACATTTATGGACAGCCCAGAGGGCCCAGGAATGACTTTTGACAGAGAAGCACCCTGGGACAGCGCTGCAGTGCCCCACACATTCACTGTGACCGATTAGGGTGCTGCCTCGGCGCAGAGATGGGCCTAGGGAATGCGTGCCATGAGTTTGGGCACAGGAAAAGAGAGAAATCTCCCCTCAAGGGGTCCCAACACCAGAACAGACTCAGACTTGTTCCTGGGACCTCGCTGCCCACCAGACCTTGCATTCCTGCTCACCTGCCTCATGAGAACACTAACCCGCCCAGACCACTGATACCTTCTCAGACTGGGAGGCTTTGGTCTGTAACTGGTGTAAGCTTTGGCTTGCAGAAGTCTGCTTTACTGGAAGTCCTCAAACTCTGGCCCGCGGGCCACATGTGGCCCTCCGAGGACATTTTTCCGGCCCGCTGGGTGTTTTTGCCACCATTGCTGTCCTGCTTAGCAGCCGACTCATCCCGGGCCCACACTGAATTTGTTCATAGTTGCTTTTTGTTTGTTTGTTTGGTTGATTTTTTTTTAAAACTATAGTCCGGTCCTCCAACGGTTTGAGAGACAGTGAACTGGCCCCCCGTTTAAAAAGTTGTGTTTTAGACTAACGTAAACTCCAAGTGAGACTTAAGACTGGTCAACTGTATTTGGCCTTGCTTCCGGTCAGGGTGCTCAGCAGGTGCTGCTGGGCCTTGGCTCTCTTCCAGGGACTCAGTGGTCAGAGCCCCACCTGCAAGGTACAAAGTGCCCAGGAAGTAACCCCATTTTCCCTGCCCCCTGGCAAGTGTTCCGTATATGAAACCCCCGAATCCAACAGGTGTGTTACTCAGTTGTTTCTCAGACGAGCAGCGAGCAGATCATGAAACAGTCCCTCTGGTTTTGTTGTTTTCTAGTGATTTTCATTTTGCCTAAGCGAGCATTTTAGCTATTTTTCCCAAATGGTGCGTCCATCGTGTTTGTCACTGGTCCATGCTCCCTAGAGGAGATGTCCAGAGAGGGGGCAGAGCTTGCACAGGAGCGAGGCCGCAGAGAGAGCCTTGTGAGTGGCTCTGCCTGCGTCTCTGTGAGCCACTAGTCACCAGTGGTCACAGCCGGACCCCTCCTGTCCCAAATCTGAAGTGGGGATAGCGTAGCCGAGACCCCAGGTCAGATTTCCAGGGATGAAAATGACACGTCTGAGATGAAGACGTCTCCATGTGACATGAGCAGCAGCTTAGTTAGACGTGGCCGAAGAAAGACAGGCGAACCAACAATGGAAGCCAACCTGCAGGAAACACCGAGCGAAGAAACAAAAGGTTTGAAAGGCGGGAAAGCTCAGTTAGCCTTGGGGCAACTTCAGTTGGCCTCATTTGTGTGCATTGGGTGATCCCTAAGGTGGGTGAAAGTTGCCCAGGTGGTATTGGTGGATTGGGGTTGGACTGCGAATCGCAAGGCCCGCGGTTCAAACCCACCAGCCCCTCCTTGTGTGACACAAGAGATCATCTATTCTAGTAACTGTTTGCTAAGCCTTGGGAACCCTCTCAAGCAGCGGTTGTCCACCTTCCTAAGGCGGTGACCCTTTAATGCAGTACCTCATGTGGTGGTGCCCCCCCCCCCCCCAATGATAAAATTGTTATTACTACTTCATCACTATCGTGATGCTCCTGTGATGAATCGGGCGACCCCTGTGGATGGGTTGTTTGACCCCTGAAGGGGTCACGGCCCACAGGTTGAGAACCGGTGCTCTAAAGGATTGTCGTGCATCAGACTTGACTCGAGGACAACGGCCTGGTTGGAAGGTGAGTGATATAAAGAAATCAGGGCTGGCATTTCCCAAAATGGGACAAAAACTTATCAAAACTAAGATCCATGAAGCTTAATGAACCCAAATGCAAGAAGCACAAAGGAAGAAGTAGCGTGACACATGACAGTACACATTTCCTCATAAACTCGTGATGAAGAAAAACTCTTAAAAGCAGATAAGAAGCAAGGACTACAAAGGCATAGAGACTAGAGATAAGGATGACACTAGACGTATTACCACAATCCAGGTCAGTGAACCTGCTTGGAGCAGCCTTAAAGTACCAGAAAAGACATCCCTGTGAGCCCTGAATTCCATCCCCATTGCAAATATACTCAACAAAGGAAAGCCTCCTGTGGCCTCTCCTGTGGCCTTTTTCAGACAAATAGAAACCCACAGAGAAATCAGTGTCTACAAGAACTGGTCAAGGAAGTGCTTCAGGTCCTGGCCGTGACGCCAGTAGGAGAGATGGGGCCGCACAGAGGAACAGGCTGCTGAAGTGACCTTGATGGAGCCCTGAGTGCAAGTCCGCAATCAGCAGCGTCCAGAAGGGACGGGAGATGAGGATGGACCTTCCTCCAGAGGAGATGTGCAGGCGGAGAGGCCACGTAAGGACGCTGCCCGGTACCGCACGTCACTTAGGGAACTGCGAGTCGGAGCAGCAGCGAGACTTCACTGCACGTCAGCTAGCCGAGCGGGAACACCCAAACACCGACGGCGCCAAGTGTGAAGCTCTCCTTCCCTGCCAGTGGGGAAGCTCGTGGGAAAGCTGTTTTGGAAAACAGCGCAGCTGTCTCTTACAAAGCTAGACGTGCTCTTGCCACGCGATCCAGCCTCCGCGCTTCAAGGCGCTTACTCGGTTGAGTTGAAAACGGACATCCACACAGAAGCCAGTACTTTGGTTTTTTTGATAGCAGCTTTATTTACAGGAGCCCCAACTTGGAAACAACAACGAGGCCCCTCAAGACAGGCGCAATCAGTAAGCGATGCTGTGTTCATGCAACGGAATAAGATGCAGCAACAAAAGGAAGTTGGTTTTCGAGACACGGAAAGGCACAAAAGTGCATTATTGCTAAGGGGAAGAAGCCAGTGTGGAAAGCCCATGTACGCTAGGCTTTTAGTTATGAGTGTTGGACTGCTCACCACCAGGTTAGCCGTTCAAAGCCGACCAGCGGCTCCTCAGGAGAAAGACGGGGCCGTCTGCTGCAGTACAGATTTACGCAGAAACTCCACAGAGGGCAGCTAGGAACTGGAGTCAGCTTGGTGGCCATGGGTTTGGTGTGGGGGATGAGGTGACCTTCTGGAAAAAATAGAACCCTGGAGACGGTAAGAAGACCGGCGGCGAAGTGGCTGCCACAGTGGGTCCAAACCCAGGAACAATTGTGAGGACGGCGCAGTTCTGCTGTCCAGGGGGTCACTGTGATCTGGGGGGGGGGGGGGGGCTGAGCCTGGCCAGGGTCAGGGGCCAAGGTCATTCCAGCCCCAACTCTGGTTTTCCCACACTCCATCCCGGAGGTTTCTCTTCACAAAGAGATCTCTCTTCTGTCTCCAGCCTCTAGCTGCTCCTCAAAAGCGTCCCAAGCCTGGAAGTCAGAGTTGATCTCCATGCTGTGATTCTTCTAGAACCCCAGGGTGATGGTTGGCCTATCGCTGGAAGAGGTTCCTTGCCATAGAGACTCCTCAGAGCACTTAAACATTCTTATATCCAATTGACTAAGTGCACATTTTGAGGTAGACGTTATTCCTTTCTCTAGTATTTTGCCATGAACCTGGCATTACTTTTTTTTTTAAATCATTTTATTGGGGCTCATACAATCCTTATCGCAATCCATCCATCCATCCTTGTGTCAGGCACGTTTGCGCATTTGTTGTCATCATCATTCTCAAAACATTTTCTTTCTCCTTGAACCCTTGGTATCAGCGCCTCATTTTTTCCCCTCCCTCCCCGCCACCCCTCACTCATGAACCCTTGATAATTTATAAATTATTATTATTTTGTCATGTCTTACACTGTCCCTTCACCCACTTTTCTGTTGACCATCCCCCCAGGGAGGAGACCCTTGTAATCGGTTCCCCCTTTCACCCCCACCTCCCCTCCACCCTCCTGGTGTCGTCACTCTCACCCCTGGTTCTAAGGGGTTCATCTGCCCTGGATTCCCTGTGTTTCCAGTTCCTATCTGTACCAGTGTTCATTCTCTGGTCTAGTCAGATTTGTGAGGTAGGCTTGAGATCATGACAGTGGGGCAACCAGAGGAAAGTTTTATGCTTCACTGTTGCTGCACTGCACCCTGACTGCACTCTCTCCGTGATAGCTTCTTAAATGAAATTCTTTTAGATCAGGGTTCATATGTGAATGAAAGCCTTTCTCAGCTCTGAACGAGGCCACAGAGGAGTCCTAGTGGGGTGGATCGTGAAGTCAAACGGCGCTTATTGTAGGTTCAGGAATCTCTTTGTTCTGTAAGGTAACTTGCATTTCTCGTGGGTCTCCACGCTGATGTTCTCGAGAGAGAAGGTGGGAGGTCTGCTTCTCGGACAGCCTGTCCTCTCCTGCGACCACTCTTCATTCCGCTGAGACCCTGACTAGGGAGCAGACACATCCCTCGGGTGAAGGGACAGGCAGTAAGAAAGAAGCATGAAATAAGGAATCCAGGCAGCATCCACGTTCTTACCCAGTCTTCATGTCTTGTGTCTTTTAGGACTTTGTTTAGAGAAGCTGCCTGTTTCCTCTTCCACCAGCAACCTCCACGTGGACCGGGAACAGGACGTCATCACCTGCTATGAAAAAGCCGGGGACATCGCCCTCCTCTACCTCCAGGAGATAGAAAGGGTGAGCGAAGGCAGTCCAGCTGCCGCTCTTTGTGAAGTCCCTTCGCATGGTAGAAAACCAGGGGGGCCCTCCCCACGGACCTGTGTGGGCAGGCGTGGACCCCTGACTGACTGCCAGACTGCCTCTGGGCAAGTTGCCTCTCGCTAATCAGCGGTTTGCTTACGATGTGGGCAGGGGAACCAGCCACTGACCAGAAGGCTCCTTGAGCCGAGAACCAGGCCCTGCGCACACGTGTCCAGACAGGGGAGGCTGGAGGTTGGATGGGGCCAGGGATGCGTGCTTGGCCTGTCTGCTTATGCTCTTTAGGAAGGTCCAGCCTCTGCCCTGATTTCCCCATCTCTGAAGAGGGGCCAGTCCCCCCTTGTGCTTCCTGGAGTTCTGTGGGAGCTGGGCACTCCGTGCCAGGGAGCCGCTTCCTGTCCCTAGGACCCTGCAGGACAGTTGTCCTGCCCCAACGAGTTTCCCAGGCTGCACGCAGACTGCCACGTCTCTCGTGCCAAGACACTGGGGAGGGACGATGTCAGGCCTTGCAAATAAAGGCACCGTGCCCAGATCCAGGAGCACATCGGGTTCTCGGTAAAGGTCACGTCTTATTATTCAGAACAATAGCTTCTAGCCGCCCCTGCCCCCAGCTGTTCCCTGGAGCTCCAATCAAGGTCAGCCAGATTTTACCCTCGAACCCCAAGACGTATCTTACGAGACTGCTTCCAAGGAACAGACATGTTGTGAGACTTGGAACATGATCCGAAATCTTCTTCTCTTATTGAGTCTCATGAGGCTCTGCTTCCCGAGGAATTGGAATAGAGAGACAAGCGGGACACGGCCACAGAGCGGAACAACCCCACGGGGTGGGTTTCCGAGGCTGGAATCTGTCCCTCATTCTCCCCCCCCCCCCCCCACACACACACCTGGGCAGCTCCTGGTGAGCAGCTGAGACCTCACAACTGTGCCCTACGGCTCCTTTGAAACAGAGAAGGACCACCCACATCTTGAGAGACCTGGCGGGGCATAGTCTCTCACCACAAGGCCAGTGGTGTGAACCAGCAGGTGCTCTGCAGAAGAAAGACCAGACTCTCTCCTCCGGTCAAGAGCCACAGACTTAGACACCCTCGGGACAGAGCCACCCTGTCCTGTAGGGTCACTGTGATTTGATATTGACTCGATGGCAGCGAGTTTGTGTGTGCTTGCATGCACGCGCGCACGTGCGTGTATGTCTAACCAAAATCTTGGCTGGATGTTTATTTATTCAATTTGGGAGACGTGCAGACTGGAACTGCCTGTGGTCTTGCAAATCTTTCTTACGTCTGTAGTCCCTCCCACTGAGGCTCACAGGTGCCTTTTGGGAGGCAGGGAGAGGAGGGTGAACATCACAGGAGGAGAGAATGCCTGGGTGGCAGCTGACCTGACTTGCCCCCCCCCCCCCATCCCCCCAACACCCCACCTGATTTGGATGGCAAATCAGCTTCGATCGTATGCTGGAATGACTGAAAATTACATTTGACTGCCTGGCCCAAGGATGTCAGTGGGGGACTCTGTTTCCTTTCCCTGCTACTCAGAATGCATGACATGGAATGACCTTCAGTCCACATTGCTTTCCCTGTTGGCCTCCTTGAGGCCCGCTGGTTGGCAGGGAGGACCTGCTGACCAGCCACTGTCCTCATCAGTCTCCCCACCAGCACCCCCTGCCCCCGGGTCCTTGTTTTGTACCTGACTCTGCTTCATGTGGGGCTGCTTTCTCTTGACCGCACGGAAGGAGGTCTGCCGGTGAGAGGGGCCTTCCGTGAAAGAGCATCGGCAGTTCTGCACATGCTTCTGTCATCTTCGCCCCTCACCAGCCCTCCCTGCTGGGCACTTGGGCTGGACCCTCCAAGAGAGGCGGAGGCTCGTTGGATTTCAAAGAAATCTTTTCCTGGTGTCGGGAAAGCGGTGGCAATGGGCTGCGAGATGAGGACACTCAAGAAGTTAGGGCCACAGCTGCGATGAGAAGCTCAACTCTCTTGACACCTAGCTGAGCGTTCATTCACTTCGTCATCCCAGGCCATTGCCCCACAAATCCAGGACTCCATGGCCTGCCCATGAAGAAAGCGCTCGGTCATTGTTTACCCAAGATAGTCATCACCCATCACCACTGCCCACTGCCATGGCTTCCATTCTGACCCTTTTCACTGCCAAGGAGCCGATTCTGACTTGTGCCAACCCTGTACCATAGAGTGGAACCACTCCTCTGGGTTTCCGAGGGAGACTATAACTCTTTCCTGGATAGAAAGCTTCATCCCTCTCCACACACGCCTGGTGGTTTCTAACTGTGGACCTTGTGCTACAGGAAAAGGCTTTCTACTCCGGTAGAGTTCTAGTCTCTGAAACCCCCTTGGGCAGTTCTACCTGCCCCCACCCCTGCCCTATAGGGTTAGCCTGAATCAGAATTCACTTGATGGCAGTGGTGGGGGGGAGCTTCTCTGTCAGTCTGTTAGGCGGCAGCAGAAACTCACAGGTCTCACCTGCATGCCCCAGCCACTCCCTAGCAAAGTCACTTCTGTTTGCCAGGAGAGTTGGGCAGTGCCTGGATGAGTACTGGCTCTTCACTTCATCCACGAGCAAAATTTGGGGAGAACTTGGGAGGACAGTGTTGTGATCCATGCAACCGCCGACTTGTGTTTCTGACAAGCCCTTCCTCCGGGTTCCTCTCGCTGCCCGTGGTGGAGGGACGCCAACGTTGTCTGGTTTCCTGAAAGGCTCTGACTGCAGAAACGAGCCGACCTCGACTCTCCTCCACTTGCCTCCTTAACCTGTGGGAGCGGGAGCACACACAGCCATGAAGGGACGGCTGCTCTCTTACCGCGAGACTCTGAGGAAGGCCCTCAAGCCCTCCATCTTCCAGAAATTGATGTTCCTAGGAAGACAACTGGATCCCATCACGTACCACGTATCGCGTACATGCTCAGTACACAGTACACCCTAGCTTTGTTGTCATGAACGCTCTCAGACTCTTTGACTATGGACTCTTCCCTTAAGGCATCCTAGATTTAAATTTTAGACATTTAGATTAAAATCTAAAACATTCCACACATGCTGTTTTTTTTTGGGGGGGGGGTGGCATTACTGCCCTCTGGTGGTGGGAGTAGGAGGCCCAGCCTTGCTGCTGGATTTGAACCTCCAACCCAGGATCCTGTTTTACTTCACAACTCAACAACAGTTGAGAAGGATGCTTATGATCCCCCACTTCCCCTAAGAGTATTTGCTTTCCTGTAAAGCTCGTAACCCGACATCAAGCCTCCAGCATCCAGATCTGGGTTCTAGACTTCTGTGTACCCCAGGCTATTGGTTCAGTCATTTGTTTCTGGGTAGAGCTAAGAATTCTGGCTTGCCCCATTAGCTGAGGCCAGAGAACTACATTTCCTGAACTCCACCATAGACCAGCCATGTTGTCGGAGGTAGGATAATAAACCTTCAAGAGAGAACAGTTCATATGGCTGTTGTTCACATTTATGCACCAACCACGAACGTGAAGGATGAAGACATTAAAGAATCCTACCAACTTCTGTTGTCCCAAACCCATCACACATGCAGTCAAGATGCATTGAGAGTTGCTGGTGGCTGGACATAAAGAGGAAGGATAAGTACTTGGAAACTTGGTGACAGGAATGAAGCAAGCCTTAGGATGTTTGAGGTTTGTAAGACCAGCAGCTTCTTTCTTGTGCATGACTTTTGCAACAACATATATGGTGACAACACATGTGGAGCCTGCTGGACGGAGCACACAGGAGTCACCTAAACTGGGACGGGACCGTGGAACAGCTCAGTGACATCAGCTCACACGAGGCCAGGGGTCAACTGTGGAACTGACCACGCAAGAGCAAGGTTTTAAAGCAACCTTTTAAAGACCACGAGAGCCAAAATACAACCTTTAGTGCAGCAGTTCTCAACCTGTGGGTCACGACCCCTTTGAGGATTGAATTAACCTTTTATAGGGATCGCTGATGCATAACAGTAGCAAAATTATAGTTGTGAAGTAGCACTGAAAACAATTTATGGTTGGGGGTCACCGTAACAGGAGGAACTGTATGAAAGGGCCATGGCGTCAGGAAGGGTGAGAACCACTGCTCTGGTAGAGATCATTTCAAGAATTGATAAGAGGCAGGAACATGAATTTGCAAAGACCTTTGGAATTGTGGGACGGCATGGAAGACATCATACACGAGAAGGCAAGAGGTCATTAAGAAGGCAAGGGGAGGGAAGAAAAAGACCAAAATGGATGGCAGAGGGATTTTGACACTAAGCTAGAGCAACCGGAAGACGCAGTGAAGAACCACACGGAACATTTCACAGGACAGCTCAAGAAGTCAAACGCCAAGTATTATAATGAGCTGTGCCAAGACCCGGAGGGTCTTTCCAAAAGGAAAGAAGAAGCTTGGCACTTCTCATGACGCAAGAAATGGAAAGCAGTCAAGTCTAGGGTTTCAGTAGTGTGTATGAACTGCAAACCGTCACCTCATAGACAAGACAAGTTAAAACAGACATTAAGATAGAAATGGATGCCCTTCAAAAGCAATGACCGTCTTCCTCGTTCGAAGAGGAGGGAACTGAAGCTCTAGAATGCTGACTGACTGGCCAGTGACCATGCCGATAGAGATTTGAAAAGAAAACAAACAGGAAATGAAAGGAATACCCCAAAAGAATCGGTCATCACTCAGCCACTTCAAGAGGCAGCAGGTGACGATGAGGCAGTCGGGTTGAAGGAAGCCATCCACACTGCATGGAAGCTTTGGCGAAAACCAGAAGGCTCCAGGAATTGGCAGAAAACCCATTGAAATGTTTCAACAAACTGATACACGGCTGGAGCACTCACTTACTCATGCCCACAAATTTGGAGGATAATGCCCCAACCTGTGGATTTGGCAGAGATCCATATCTGTGCCCATTCCCAAAAACAAAAGAAGAAAGAAAAAAAAGGTAATGCAACAGACTGCATAAAGTATTGAACATTATCTTTAATACCATGTACAAAGCAAATTTTTGTCAAAGATGCTTGTAGCTAGAAAAACAATGTAGTAGTAAATTGACAGGGAGCTGCCAGAAATTCAAACCTGGTTAGCAGTAGATGGGGAATGAAAGATTATCGCTGTGGACATCATCAGCTTGTCTGAACACAGAGAACACCAGAAAGATGTGTACTTGTGTTTTCTTGACTATGCATTAGCTTGGGTAGATCATAACAACCTAGGGATAACATTGTGAAGGCTGGGTCTCCCAGAATATGTCATTGTGTTCAAGCTATTTGTGTTGGACAGGGTTCTCTAGAGAAATAAAAGCAGGACACAAATAATTTTACATATAATTTTTGGCATCACTGCCCTCTGGTGGTGGGAGTAGGAGGCCCAGCCTTTGCTCCTGGGGAGCGGCTGCTGGAATTGAACCTCCATCCCTGTGGGCCGCAGTCCTGCGCACAACCACTGCACCACCGGGGCTCAATTTTACATATAATTTTATAGATAGAAAGATATCTAACATAAGAAATAAAAGGTCGGGCTAAGCCCCGGTGGCATAAGTGGTTGAGTGTGGGACTGCAGCCTGGGGGCTTAACGGTTCAAATCAAGCTGTGGCTCCCGCCCACGACTACCAGAGGCAGCGATGCCAAAAAAAAAAAAAAAAAAAAGTTAATTAATCTGAGACCTTCATAGGATGACAGTTTTTCCTTTCACGGTTATTCTTGTCCCCATCTTCTCTTAATTGTGTCTGAGGCATCCGAGGGCCAGTCAACTGCTGGCACCCGGTCTATGATGACAAAGAGGCAATTGTATTATCAACATCCTTGAAGCCTGAACCTCCTGCTCTGGTGAACCGACATCCCCACCCACACTCACCCCGGCCTTGGCTGTGCTCCATTTCTCAGACGGTCATTTTTAGAGATGGCTCACACACCTACCCTCAGTCTTCCGTCCTCTCTTCTTGACACAGCTTTGGTCAAAGAAGGAAAAGACACACACACACACACACACACACATACACACACACAGATGGACATTTCCAAGGATTTCATTGTGTTTGGCTCTACAACCAACATTCATGGAAACACCTTTCAAGAAAGCAAACCCATTGGCCCAGGCACGGCGACTGCACGAGCCTTCGTCAGAGTGGTAAAGAATAGATCTGTCACCTTGAGGACTCAAGGGTACTTCACCCAGGCCATGGCATTCTCACCAGCCATGTGGAGGCCGGAGAGGGAAGGAGAAAGATTTGAATAACAATGGACATGCTGGCATTCTGGAGAAGAATTTTGACTCTTCCCTGGGCTGCCAGAAGAACACATGCATCCATCTGGGAAGCTGGGCAGCCAGAACGCTCTTGGGAAGCAAGGATGGAAAGACTCCGTACCCTGTACTTTGGATATGATATCGGAAGGGCGCAGTCCCTAGAGAAGGACATCCTGCTGGGTGGGCCCTCAGGGAGATGGACCACATGGTAAGTAACTGCCACAGGCGCCTCCGCTGTATCATAATGGTGAGGATGGACGTAGCTTCAGTAATGGACTCAAACGTAGTAGCCTCGAGCCTGAAGGACAGGACAGTGTTTCATTCTGTTGGGCATGGCATTGCTCGAGTCAACACTCACTTCCTGGCCACTAGCAGCACCTGTGTACGAGGCATGCCCCTCGGAGCTTCCCGCGTGGCCTTCTTCCCCTTGGGACACATGTCCGTGCAGACCCATGGGGGATTTGTAGGCAAGAGGTCCATGTTCATGTCTTTGTCTAGCGCTGCCTTCGTTTTATTACAGCAGCAGTTGCTCATGGTTTTCTCCTTGACAGGGCATGCAAGATACTTCTAACACTTAGCATGCCAGAGCAGTCGAATCAAATAAACCCCACGGCAGAATACTGAATTCAGGGTTGAGCCCCGGTGGCACAGTGGTTGTGTGTGGGACTGCAGCCCACAGGGTTGACGGTTCAAATCCAGCTGCAGCTCTCCAGGAGCAAGGCTGGGCTTCCTACTCCCATCAGGGCAGTGATACCACACACACAAAAAAAATCCCCCCAAAACAAAAAAAAATACTGAGTACAAAATTCTCATCAATGGCCTGGAAAGCTTTGTTTACCTGTGGCAGGTGGCCTTGTGCCAGCAGTAAACCAGGCTCGTTGTCCCACAGACAGCTTCCTCCAGGGGTGCCTCGATTGGAATCAAGATGACTTCACCCTTGAAAATCACCACACGAGCCCCCTTCTGGCAGATGAAGTCATGCCCGCTCTGTCCTTTCCCTGTGACAGCCACCCAGCTGGTTGTGTGTCCTGGAGCAGAAGTCATGCGCGTGTCGGTGGGGGAAGTGGGTGGAGAGGGGGGGAGGGAGGCAGCCTTCTGCTGTCAGTTCACTGCTTTACACCCTAGTTCAGTGTCAGGGGAAGCCAGCCCCTAACATAGCATCACCGACCCGGTAGGCCCATTTGTACAGCGATAATAAGTAAACGTGACAGTAAAGTCATAGAAAATATGAGAGAGAGAGAAATAATGAAGTCAGACACATTTTATGGTAGCATGTTCACCTCAGCCCCTCTTGGCAATTCACATGGAGAGAGAGAGAAAGAGAGGTTTATTGCTAACCAAACTTTTAAATCTTTGGGGGATGTGCAAACCCCCTAATTACAGGTAAGGACATACGCTGTGCTATAGGTAATACAGTGATGGGAGAGGGATGATTTAGGGGCACACAGGTTATAGGAAGTGGGGGGGGGGCATAGGATAATATGTGATAAGATGGGCGAACCCCAGACTCATGATGGCAGCCTAACTTTGTATGTCACTGTGCAGGTTTGACTTGTCCTCTGGCTCTTCATAGACACCATGAGAAGTAGGGTGGGAGCCCCACCAACTGGTACCAGACTGATATATTAATATATACCAGCAGGGGGTGGGCCGGGCCAGACAACAGTGTGATCTCTCACCATGGCTAGCAATGTTTGGTAAACGTTGGGGGAGATAGGATTGTGGCAAAGTCTTCATTAATCCCACAGTTTAGGAGCGAAATGAAGGGCAGTTTATAGGCATCAGTACACTCCAGGCTTGCTGTTTTGTGAAGCAACACCAGGTCCTTAAGCATGCAGTGACCCCCCCTGACGGACGATCCCTCAGAGAGAGGGACCGCTCCCCCACCTGTCCATCGCTCATGCCTTGTCCTCTTGACAAAGAACTCGCAGGGACATAGCTGGGGTGTGGGGCTCAGGTGATCGTCTTCAACAAAGGAGCCCTGGGGGACAGGGTGGGGACAAGGTGGGCCGCTCAGCTCAAGGTCAGAGGTTCAAACCCACCAGCCACTCCTCAGGAACAAGACAGAGCTTTCTACCCGGAGAGAGTTACAGTCTCCAAACCCCACAGGGACAGTGCTACCTAGCAGCAGTTCTCAACCTGTGGGGCGCAACCCCTTTGTGGGTTGAACGACCCTTTCCTAGAGGTTGCCTGATTCATAACCGTAGCAAGATGACAGTGATGAAGTAGCAATGAAAATAATTTGATGGTTGGGTGTCACCACACCATGAGGAACTCTATGAAAGAGTCGTGGCATGAGGAAGGTTGAGAACCACAGCCCTATAGGGTCACTCAGTATAAGTTGTCATTGACTCGGTGGCAGGGAATGTGTGTGAATGTGAGTGTGTGCATGCGTGCGTGGCTTGGGACCGTGCTCCTCTGCCTGTGCAGGGGTGCTGTGAACTGGCATCGACTCGATGGCAGGGCAGGAGTGGGCGAGGATATGATGAGTCTGCGTGGCGCAACATCGAAGCCCTCCCTCTCAGCTGCTGTTCAAAAGAGGTGCCGAGACTGCTGCAGAAAGACCTGGTGATCTGCTTCCCTAAAGACTCAGGCCGAGAAAGCTCCATGAGCCCGTTCCTCTCCCTGTCCCAGAAAGGACTCACCAGCACCTCACAACGACAACAGCCAGAACTTTACAGCTGCCTTTTTCTCATTGAGCATGATGTCAGAACGTCTCAGTGTTTTCAGGCCTATGGAGTATTTATTGCCTCCGGTGGATGGTCTCCGTGCTCTAAGGAACCTTTGGCTGGGTCCCACCTGTTGACAATACGTGATGCCAGCGGGTGGCGTAGTGGGTTATACACTGGGCTGCTAGCCCTGAGACTATCCGTTTGAAACTCCTGGCTGTTCTCCGGGACAAAGAGGAGGCATTCTGCCCTGGATAGAGTCACAGTCTCAGGACCCCACCGGGGCAGTTTGACTCGGTCCTGAGTCAGAATCGACCCAGTAAAGGAGTTCCTTCAGGTTGCTTTGCCGTATTTTGAAGGACAAATCTCCAGAAGTGGCTCTGTTGTCACGCCATGCCGTGTCCAGTGCTTTTTCCAAGTTAGACCAGGGGCTTCTCTCTTTGGCCTGATCTGACGCCACCGGTTGCCTTGCAAACTCGACAGCGTTGTGATTGTTGAAAGATTACCTTGCTGATTCACCGCCTGCAAATGGTGCTTGGTCGTCTTTGCTTGCATGCCTTTGATTATCAGTGGAGTGTGATCCCCCAACTCCCCCCCACATACCATGTTTGCTTGATAGCTTAGTTATACTTACTGTTCCTTTTAAAGTTTCCAGCAGGATTAAGATGTCATTTAACACATTACTGCAAATTCACTCCTTTAAAGTGTAGAATCCAATGGCTTTTAGTATCTTCCCAGGGTTATGCAGTCATTACCAGAGCCGATTTCAGACTAATTTGCTCAGTCCAAAAAGAAACCTGTGCGTACCAGCATGGGTTTCCATTACCCAGCACTGCCCTCGTGCTCTAGGCAACCCCTGATGCCCGTGCTCAGTTGCTTTGTCCATCGTGGACCTCTCCTGGACTCCCGCCTGATGTGACTGGCAGCTGCAGCCCAGCAGCATGCTTTGTTCTAAATCTGTTCACGCATTCTGCAGCGTGCATCTGTGTTTCCTTCCTTCTTCTTACCACTGAAGAGGTTTTTTGTTTGTTTGTTTGTTTGTTTGTTTGTTTTGGGGAGGCATCACTGCCCTCTGGTGGTGGGAGTAGGAGGCCCAGCCTTGCTTCCGGAGAGCTGCTGCTGGAGTTGAACCTCCAACCCAGTGGGCCGCAGTCCCGCGCACAACCACTACGCCACTGGGGCTCCACTGAAGAGTTTTTATCGTGCCCACGTACCACATTTTGCTGACCCATTCACGAGCAGATGGACATTGGGATTGTTTTTGCTTTCTGACCTTCATGCATACAGCAGCTATGAACATCCGTGTTCAAGGTTGTGTGGGGGTGTATGTTATCGCGTGCCTTGGGAATATACCCAGCAGTAGAACGGTTGATCGTATCTGTCTAAACTCTGTTTTTAACCTTATTAGTAATTCTTTTATTCTTTCTGTCCAATTTTTGGAAGTAATGCTTTTCTGACAGCTTGAAGAACTCTCAGTCACAAGTACACTAATCCTTTCTCGTATTTGTTCCGCATACTTGTCCCAGTCGGTCCTGTTCCATTTGTAAAGCTACTCGTGTGTTTTATATGAACACATCCTTGAAGCGATCACCTTGTGCATTTAAATTGTTTTAAAGGTTAAATATCAAGATATGTCCCCGGTAGGAATTTGAGAAGTTTACAACCATTTTCAACAACAACAAATAAGAACTTTTCATTCCCAAACATTCTTGGGATTTACTTTTGCATACGATACTGGATTTGACGCCGAGTGAATGCTCCTGTCAGATCCCACTGCCGTTTTAAGCTTGCTTCTTCCCTCCCTTTCACATTTTCTGCCGCAGCTATTTGTAGTCCTTCATGAAAATTGTCGATCCAACAGTCATTTCTGGATTTGGTTTTGTTCTGCAAGTCTT
Organism: Nesogale talazaci; assembly: GCA_004026705.1. Classification (NCBI taxonomy): domain Eukaryota; kingdom Metazoa; phylum Chordata; class Mammalia; order Afrosoricida; family Tenrecidae; genus Nesogale; species Nesogale talazaci. The sequence continues at coordinate 33,208 of PVJH01001236.1, forward strand.
GCATTGCATCAATAGGACTGGCATCAGTGAATAATGAGTTCTTTGTACCAAGTTTTAACATCTGAAAAGATTAGGAACCACGTCCTACTCTTACTTTCCCAAAATATCCTTGTTCCTCTCCCCGAAGGTGTAATGAGTTAGGTAGGCATTGGGCTACGAACTCCAACCCCATTGATTCGAAACCACCAGCCACTCCACGGTTGAAGGCTGAGGCGCTCTCCTGTGAAGATTCAGTCTCTGAAACCCTCAGGAACAGCTCTCTCCTGCCCTCTTGGGCGGCCAGGAGTCAGAAACGACTTGAGGACAGTGAGTTTTTATATAGACCTTGAGATGAAATTGAGAATCGCTTGGTTGGCTTCCCGAAACAAATCCTGCCTGAATGCATTTGGTCTTCATCCGGGGAAGGAGAGCCTGCTCTGTGACTGCGATAGCTGTCTTCATTTTGTTCTCACAGACGTCAGCACGCTGGAGTTATTTGCAGATCTTTCTCTATTTTTGTTCCCCGGTGGATAGACGATTGTGTGTGTGTGAGATTTTCACACAGGAATGCTTTTGATTTTGTCATTTCCTCACACAAACACGGACTGCCTGAGGCCTCCCACGTTCCCCACGCTGCTTGGCACAAGGGACGTGGAGGTTCCGGAATGACCCCCGGAATGGGCGCTGAAGGGGCTTCCAGCCTCGTGAGAAGGCACACCACTGTGTCACGGAAACACTCTAGGCCTCAGGAGGGCCTGGGGCCAGGGTGGAGGATGTCACCTCCCAGAAGGGACTCCGGGATAGCAGAAGAGAACGATGAGCCCCTGGACTCATTCCTTCCAGGGCAGAGGAATTGTGTCTCTGCAACAGCCGTTACTGTCTGATGCTCTCTCCTGTCCCATGGCGGGTCCTTCCAAAATGAGGATACAGAGGAAAGACAGCCAGGGCCAGGTCACTCTGAAGTGCGTCTCCTCTACAGATGCCCCTTACTCTTTGCATCTTCCCCAGCCCCCTACTCGCGGTTTCGATGGGGCGGGTCTCAGGATCTCTGATGACGTCCTGCTTACGATGCGCTGAGCTGCCATCTCAAGGTTAGTGGTTTGAAGACCCTGGCTGCTCCTTAAGAAAACGGGCCTCTCTACTCCTCAGCAGTGACAGCCTCAAAGACTCACCAGGAGCAGTTCTGCCCCGTGCTAGACCGTCTTTGAGGGTCGCCTCGACGGCAGTGAGTTTTCCTGAAGTGTGAGTGAGTATCCCACGGATTTAGTTGAGGATGATGAAGCTCTGAGAGATTGAGGGAGTGACCCGAAGTCCCACAGATGGCGAGATGTAGTCACAACAAGAGTGGAACCTGAGTCTTTGGACCTGAGATCTTGGGCTCTCTGCTCTGCGCGATCCTGGCTTCACCGGAGTGTGTGCTTTTGCCCAAGCAGGCGGCACAGGCTCTTTGTGAACGAGGGACAAAGTGCTGATGCCGGCACTTCCGGGCAATTCCCCCCACTCACCCTTGACCTTCTGTCCCCCCATGTATAACCCAAGGCTTCCTCTTGGCAGCCCTGACGGAGGGTCCCGAGAAGGAGCTTGGTGTGAGTCACGTGGGGCTGGGCCTCAGCAGCAGCTCTAATACTCGCAAGTCACGCGAGATGGGCAGCCCGGGCTGCGAGGAGCGTGTGAAAAGGATTATGCACACAGACTAAGTGACGTTCATTTCAGGAGTACAAAGTCGACTTCCTTTCTGAAAATCTGTGAACGTAATCAACGTACCAGTAGACTTAAGGGCAAAAATGACCATCTCAGTAGACACAAGTAAAGCATTTCGGCAGACATCCAGCTTCCTTTTATGACAAACATGCCCAGCAAGCTAGGAGTACTTATTCAACCTGATAAAAAACACCTATGAGAGACCCCACAGCTAGCAACCCATTCAACGATGAAAGACAGGAGCGGATGCTGGTCCCTTTAGTCCAGGTGCCAGGCCGAGATAGTCGCTCCAGGGATCTCTATTCGCACTGGAGGTTGCAGCCAGGGCGATTAGATAAGAGGAGGAAATAAAATTCATCTAGGTTGGAAAGGAAGTACAACGATCTCCTTTTTCAGATGAGATGCTCTTCATTGTAGAAAATCTCAAAGAATTCACACACACACACACACACACACACACACACACACACACCCTACTAGAGTGAATAAATTAATTCTGTGAGGTTGCAGAATAAAAGACCAATATATAATCAGGTGCTCCAGAAGATCTCCTGAGCTGATTCTGACTCACGGTGACCCATGTGTTTCAGAGCAGAACTACTCTGTAGACGTTCAAGGTGGGGACTTTTTGTTTGTGGCTTTGTGTGTGTGTGTGTGTGTGTGTGTGTGTGTGTGTGGCATCACTGCCCTGGTGGGAGTAGGAAGCCCAGTCTTGCTCCTGGAGAGCTGCTGCTGGATTTGAACTGTCAACCCTTTGGGCTGAAGTCCCGCACACAACCACTAGGCCACCAGGGCTCAGCCCAAGGTGGGGACTTTTCAAAAAACAAATGGCCAAGCCTTTCTTCTGAGTTCCCCAGGGTGGCTTTAAACCTCCAAGTTTTTGGTTAAGTAGTTCAGGGCTTAACCCCTTGCACCAATACGCTCCAAATCGATCTACAAGTTCAACCGAATCCTTATCAAAATGCCGGTGCTCTCTCCCTCTGTGACGGAATCTGTGTTGTAAGAGCAAGAAGAACCCGCTATTAAAAAGAAAAATCAACACATGCATTCAAGGGAGTCAGAAGAATCAAAAGAAGCAGAGTTGGAGGACTCGTAGTTCCCATTCACAAACCTACTTCTGAGTTACAGTTGTCAAGATAGAACGCATACTTAGGATTTCCGAACTACGAAACATTAAGAAAGGAAGGGGGGGTGTGTGTGCTGAGGGGAGGCTTATGCAATCAAAAAAAAAAAAAGACTTAAAAGAGCAAAACTTTATTGAGCACCAGCTAGGTAGCTAAGAGCAAAGACGGAAGTTGTCCACAGTTCTTGCCTCACTTGGATCCACTGCCAATGCTCACGAAAGCAGCAGTCAAGATACCAGATGCCGAGTGCTTTAGGGAAATCTCTTGCTCAAGCTCCCTTTAGAATATTGAAAAGCAAGGATGTTGCTTTGAGGATGAAGATGCGCCTGAACGACGCCACAGGGTTTGCAGTTGCTTCTCATGTGTGTGCATGGCGCACCTGGGGTAAGGAAGACCGACCGAGGAGTGGCACATCTGAATCGTGGTGCTGGAGAAAAAGATGCAACGTTCCACGGGCTCCTCAAAGGACGATGCGCTCGGTCTTGGAAGAATGCTCCTGAGAGGCAAGAATGACGAGGCTTCCTTTGTCTTACCCAGAGTGGGCATCTTGGCAGGTCCCCGGCGAGGACTCTCCTGCTCAGTAGACCAACAGTGAAAGAGAGGAGGCCCTTCCATGAGAGGGATTGGCACAGAGGCGGCTACAACGGGATCCAAGGTAGGAACGATTCTGAGGGTGCCCCTCCAGTTCCATCTTGGAAGCTCAGAGGGTTGCTCTAGGTCAGAACTGACTCCATGACACCGGACAACAACAACAACAAGAACAGCAGCAGCAGCAGCTATGTGCTGTACTGAGTGTATCGTCTATTCTCTACTCACTTGGTCCAAGGGACTGCCCTCAGACATAAGTCCTATTTCCATCTTCCTTCTACCTACAAGAAAACTCAGGTTGACAGGCTGGTGACTTGGCCAAGCAGAGCAGGTGGTCGTGGCTCCTATTGCAGCCTCGAAGCCGCCCTGGGAGTGCTCACACTAGGTTCTAAGAAAAGCGAGTGCACCCCAGTGACCGGTATGACACGCCCTAGTAGATTGAACCCGTCGGTAGCAGGGAAAGAATCACTCTGTGCGGATCCTCCACCCTTCGGCTGGCCTCTGAGCTCTCCACAGCCCCTTTCAATCCCCAAAGACCGGAGAGCATCAATCATCTGTCAGCCGTGTCTCGAGGGAGGAAACGTGCGACATCCAAGCGTGTCAGGCTCACCTCGGCTTGACTGTCAAGAAGAGACAGGCGTTTTCGAACACGCAGGCACAACAATCAGAGACTGCAGCATCCGTGAGCCCCGGTGGGCACTAACCCACCAATTGAGGCAGATCCAGAGGGAGAACTCCAGAAATAAGGAAAGCCCCTTTAACCCAGCACAAAGGCAGAGCCAATGGGAAGGGAGAATGGATTTGTTAGGATTCTTGTCCATGCTGAAATAGTAACATGACAATATGGGAGGTAGAAAGAGAGGCTGAGTTTATTCATCCCTAGAATGAGACCAGATAGAGTCCAGAAAGTTCAATTTTGTAGATAAAACCAACAATCTTCCCCCTTTGGAACCTCCCCCGCCACCTACACTTAGACATCAGGTCACCTCAATTTCAACAGGGAAAAAGATATGTGCCTATTAGTGGACCAGGAGCCTGTTGGTGTATTCGTTACGAATTGAGCTGGTAATCGCACATTCAGCCGTTGGAAACCAGCATCACTCTGAAGGAGCACGATGGTTTTTTGCTCCTGTAAAGAGTTACCATCTAGGAAACTCACAGGGGCAATTGTGTCCTGCCTGTGGGGTCCCTGTGAGCCAGCTTCAACTCAAAGGCAGGATGCGGTAAGTGATTAGTGGACCAGCACAATTCACACCCACGTGTTCCACAATCAACTGTATGTTCTCTCTGTAACGATCCAGCATCTATTTTTAACTTCAGAGAGGGCTCTATGAATTCTGTCCCAAAAAAAGCCATGCTTTCAGGCTAGACCAGAGCATATGCACAGGAACAGATAAGAGATACGAACTCATGACATATAGAATCCAACAGCAGGAATGGGAATAGTCATACCAGTATGGCAGGGGGAAGGTGGGGAGATGAGGGGAGGAAGGGGGAACTCAATGTAAAGATCAACATATCACACACACACACACACACACACACACACACACACCCCAGAGGGTCTAACAAAAGAACCGCTGGAGGAAGGGAATAGCAGTCAGTGTAAGATATGAAAATAATAATTTATAATTTATCAAGGGGTCACAAGGGGAGGAAGAAGTTGATACCATGGGCTTGTTAGAAAGTAAATGTATAGAAAATAATGATGTACAAATGTGCCTGATGTAATTGCTGTAGGGATTGATTGGTATGAGGGCTGTAAAAACTTCAATAAAATGATCTTTTAATAGTAATCATAATATTTAGTAGCCATGCTTTTGTAAAGTTGTGTGGTCATTTGATTACACTTCCTTTTAACCCAAATGAAAGGCAGGCATTTGAATGGAGAGCTTGCATATGTGTCAGGATCTCAGCTTTGTAAAATGGCTTTGACCTCTTCTCTCTTTGGTTCATATCTAACAGAGACATAGCTGGACAGTTGCCCAGCCCTGTTGCCGGGGTTCTTTCTGTGTGGTGAGGGTTAATATTCTGAGTTGCATGATTTCTAGCCGTTTTTCCTTTCAAACAATCCTGGTGTTTTCCATGCAAAGCTACTTTCTAAGGCAGGCGAGGAGTGTTGGCACATTTTAGCATTAGACCTCCAAGCTAAGATGTTACGGGCCACATCTTGGTAGCTCATGACAAACCCCAGGGCCAGTGCTGGTCTTGGCAGGTCTGAGCTCCCCAAACTAAACCGGCGCTGAAGCTGCAGCCCTGCCTGTCCGGGAGCTCGCCCATTGATGTCTGTCCTTTGTTGCCCCAGCCTCCGTGTCAATAGGCGGTCAGTCGGCCGGCTCATCCCACCTCCAACGCTATTCCTGGCACCACCTGCCCACCAGCAGCCCTTCATCCTCAGCGCTGGTGCCAGGCGGGCCCCTGGATCTCTTGGCAGTGCCCCATCTGATTGGCGGCGGGAATACTGCCCCCCCTCTGCTCTCCTGACCTGCCACCTTCGACCCCCCCATACCCCTGCAATCCCCCAGGGAGCTGTCTCCCCGTCCCGTGGTTCCTTCAGAGAGAGGGTTTGAAAGGAATGGGCATGGATGTGCGTTTGATTAGTTTTCTGATTTTCTCCCCTTCCAGGTAATACTTAGTAATATTCAGAACAGAAGCCCCAAGCCTGGCCCTGCTCCCCACGATCAAGAACTAGGTTTTTTCCTAGAAACAGGACTCCAGAGAGCCCATGTCCTCTATTTCAAAAATGGGTAAGCTTCCGTCTTTTTTCCTAATTCACTTCCAGGGAGAGCCGTCTCCCGCCGACTCTAGGGGAAGTTATTCCAATGATCGGACTTTTGGAAAGACAAACTCGCAGCAGCACCCTCTTTTCCTAAGGGAGGGACGCAGGCTCTCTTTGCCTCTAGGGCACCTGCAGGCTCAGGAGTGGGAGGGAGGAGGAGCCTCTTTAAGTTTGAGGCACAACGTTAGAGGACCAGGCTCAGGTGTGGGGAGGAGCCTGGCAGGCTGATGGGAGCTGAGCTTGTGGGGTCCTGCCTCCGTGGGCCCGGGCGGAGGGCGTGTGGGCTGGGGAGGGCGTGCTGGCACAGAAAGCCTTCTCCCATCCCACGGGTCGGGTTTGTCCATGCCTAGAGTGACCATGAAGGGGAGTGTGGGGGTCAGTGGCCTTGGGGCAGGGTTCAAGAGCAGCCTCAGAACCCCAGGGTAAGGGGGGAGGGGTGGGTGACCCTATCACGCCTTTGGTGTCTGCTTTTCCCGTCACGTGGCTCTTGTGAGAAACGCAATGCGCCAGCTCTTGTTCTCAGCTGTCCCTTGTTCTGACATTGTGCTGCAGGATAGATGTGCATGAAGACCAACAGTAGGTATCTGGCCCCCCTGCAGCCCCTCCCAGGCTTTGCATGGCAGGCCCCAGAGGCCTGTTCCCCTCCCTCTAGAGTAGTTGTCACCATGCGCTTTGATAGGCACAAGGCCCCCCGCCCCGACCCGTGGGAAATGGACACAGGAGCTCATTTCCTTCTTCACGTTTATGAGTTCACGCATGCCTGGGGGCCCACATGGCTCACGACCGAGGCGAGATTCCACCTGCCTGGGGGCCCAGAGCCACCGGGACCCACCGGTCCACAGGGTCAGAGTTAAGTGCGCAGGGGTTCGGGCCCCAATGAGCTCTTCGTGGGGCCCCCGGCTCCTGGTTCAGATGGGCGTGTCTCTCACCAGGCTGCCACGGACGCCCCAAGGTTTGGAATGGCTTGGTGGCGTTGGCACAAAAGACGCTCCCCGCTCTGATCTCATCTGCCCGTGATGGAGATCGTCTGAGTGCCCATGCATGTCCCCTCAGCTGCTGTGGAGAGGGGGTGGGCGGGTGTGTGTGTGTGTGTGTGTGTGTGTGTGTATGTGTGATCTTCCTGGTGATCTGTCACCTGTCTCCCTTCTCACCATGAATGCCAGCCCTCACAGAAACCTCCCTCCCTCACCTTCCATCTGTGAGCGGGTGTGGTTGATGTGGAAGCGCTCAACGAGGCATCAATTCCCTTGGTACCAGGGAACCCTCCGAGGGACCAGAGCCACCCCTTGCATGAGACTGCCTGGTGGGAGGTTGGACAGGGTGGGCCGGGTCCCTTGTTTCTGTCTTTGAAAACCTGTGCTTTGGGGTGGGGGAGGAGGCAAAGCTATGGGGGGTGGGGTGGGCGGTGCCTCTCTCCCCTGAAATATCAGCCACCCACTGACTCGGACGGAAGCAGCAATGGAGACGGAGCACTCTGCGCTAAGAGGATGGATTGCATGCTGGGGATGACTTCCTGGCTCCTTACTGATGGGAATTCCCAAGGGATGTGACCTCAAAGGATGGCTCACCTTTGACACCTCCTCTCTTTGACCCCCTCTCAAAGACCCCACCCCAGGATGGTATTGAACCAAGGAACCCCGAGGGCCTCTGCTAGCCGGCGTGTGCTAAAGGCTGGGTGCCTGCCAGGGTAGCAAGAGGTAACTTTGGGGGAGGTGGAGCTGAGCGGAGACCAGGAAACGTGCATGCAAGGAGAGAAGCGAGCGGGGGCGCTTTGGACACGCGGCCTGATGGGAGTCGTTTGTGACCAGCACCTCTGGGAGAAGGGGACAGACGGGCTCCTGCCCCTCCATTTCGTCCTCTGGAGTCTTGCTGTTGGCTGTCACTTCTCTAGCTTTTCACTGCACTTTGCCTCCAGGTGTCTGGTGGGGCCTGGGGTAGCACAGAGAGAGCTGGACCCGTCTTCGTATTAGAGAAAGCCGCTGGTCCGAGGATTTCAGGTGGGGTCAAGAGGGAGGTCACCTGGCCACGTGTCAAGTTCGAGCTGGTGCCATCATGGTGACAGTGATCCCTGTGTGACAGTGGAGTTGTGAGAGATGCTTGTCTGTGGCTAGAAGGGGATCTGTCAGTGGCTTCATCTGACTCGATACTCTGCAGATGGGTTTTGGGCCCCCGCTGTCCTTTATAGCCTTCTTCAAATTGGGTGTTTGGCATTTAGTCACTGTCAACTTTTCCCTTTGTTATGTTTGAATTTCGTGACTGTCGTCTCTGGATCACACAAACTGCTCTGCTTCTTCCATGTGGACTGAGCTGACTCCTCGCTTAGCTAGCTGCGTATTTGAATACAAGCCCTTAAGACCCCAGGCATTATTTTGATTGATAGCCGGGCACCCTCTGCTCTCTTCACCACACTTTTCTGTAGCACCCTTCTCTTCAGTGGTCACTTCACGAAGGCGAGTACCAAGCTGGGCCAGGATATCGGAACTGAGTGTTCTTAGATTGGGACTGCAGTTCACCGGGAGCCCAGAATCCATCTGCTTGGTCCTGGGATTTACACGACGCAGGTTGACTTTGGCGATTGTACGATGACAAATTCAAACCCCCCATAAACCAACTATCCCAACCACAGCAACAAACCCACTAGCAGGCAATGAACGAAAAACAACCAACCAACCCAAATCAAGCAGGCGAAAAAAGTAAGACACTGTCAATCATCCCTTTGGGGTGTCACCGGATGACGCCTTCGACGTTATCACTTTCCCCAATGACACATCACCATGGACACTGATGCAAAGACAGATCCACCGCGAGCCACAACCCATGAGTCAATGCTCGGCACAGTTGGAGCTCCCGTCCGATTGGACTCTGTTTACGCTTAGCAGGGGGTTTGATGCCAGGGGAACCTTCCTGGATCAGCTCCTCCACGTGCAAATCTCTCCTCAACAGATCCAAGCCCGTCGTGTCACTGAAAAGGAAGGGGCATCGAGGTACGAAATATATGCTGACTCTTGGTCCCTTTCCTTTGGACACCCACCAAAGGGGAAGCCCCCTGAGGTCCAACCACTGCCGCTTCCACACGTCCAGGGCTGCCACTCTCTGCTTCCTCTCCCATCCGAGTACCCCATCATCGAACCAAGTTTGCAGGATACCTCCAGGGCCCTGCTTCTCAGCTCACTCTGCCGGGCCAGCCCCTGGGTCAGGCCCTGCTGCCCTGAAGGTCAGCACCCAAGATCATCGTGGTATTTAGCCCCTGTCTTGTTCCACCAAAGATTGGGTGCAGCCCTTCACAGGAGTAGAAAGCCCGTCTTTCAACCTTCAGAGTGGCTGGTGGTTTCGAACGGCTAACCTTGCAGTTAGCAGCCCAGCGTGTAACCCCCCATGCCCCCTTGTAGGGCCCCCGAGCACAGGAAAATTTCAACTCAAGAGACATCGGGCGGCTTCCTCAGGGCCACAGCCTCCGGAATTCCAGGTTTCAAACCTCACCTCTGTTTCTGCCTCATGCAGTGGGGAGCGGAGGGGCGGGGGCTCTGTGCAGGGGCTTGATAGGACCTTCAACAGTCTCTTGCCCTGCCTCCCTGTGGGGGTGCACTTGGCACCCCCAGGATGAGCCAGTGCTGGGCACAGGCTCCCAGCCTCTGCTGGTGTGGTGACCTGTTAATTCTTGGTTTTCCCTCTGCTTCCTTCTCTCCGCCTCTTTTCCCTCTCTCCCCCACTCCTTCCCTCCTTCTCCTGCTCCTTCTCCTCCCTCATTCTTCATGGGTGCCGCCCAGATCTGTCAGATCCCCCCACCCTCTACTCCCGGAGACCCTGGGTGCCTCTAACTTGGACTGTCCCTGATCCAGCTCTCTCCTGCCTCTGGGTGGCAGCAGCAAGCCTGTGAAGGGTGCAGCCTGCCTCGTGCAGGCCGCCCTGTGGGTGAGGTCAGAGGCCTGGGCCGGGCGCCTGAGCCTCCCAGGGCTCCTGCAGTTCTCTCAGCCACAGCAGCTGCTCAGAGGAGGGGCCAGGAAGATTGCCATCACCCCCTCTCCTCTCAGAGACCCCTTCCTTGCTCTGTGAAACAGGACCAAGACCTCTAACCGTGGGCGAGCCGTGGTGAACATCCCACCAGCACGTGCAGGGCAGCCCTGCTCCAAGCACCAGGCGAACAGCGGGTGGGCCTCACGCAAGATTCCCCCGTGGGGAGGGCTCCAGGCCCACTCCCGGGGAGCATGGACCCGATGCAGGGACGGGGGCTGGTGAAGAAGTGGCCAGCACTCACTCCCTGGCAGGGCTGGTGAAGCGGGGCCTGCCTGGGTCGCCTCCTGAGGAGCTTCCTCCTGCGGCTGACAGAGGTGCTCGCCTTTGGGGTGCCGGCCGTTGATCGTGGCTCCACTCGGGACGACTCCCACATCACATAAGCCAAGGGTCGCCGTCCCGCCTGGCCCCCTGACCCTTTGTCGGCCGTGCCAGTGGTTCTGGGAGAGCCCTGGGCAATCCCGTGGTCATGCCTCTGGGCTCTGATGTGGCCTGCTTTGGGGGATACCTTGAAGTGACTAGGCTAAGAGTCAGCAGCGCCTGGGACACGTGGGGTGGTGCCCTGCCCTCCAGCGGCCCTTTCCAGTGAGCATGGCAGGTGAGGCAGGCCAGGTCAGACCGTGGGCGCCAAGCCCAAGGATGGGGCAGACTGGGAGGGGTTTGGGGACGGACATCAAGAGCCCCGGAAGTACACACATGCCGTTAGAGGGCTCGGCTGAGAACCACATGATTAGCGGGAGCGAGACGAGGCAATTGCCCTCCGTGAGGAAATCCAGCCTGGGGACTCAGATGGCGCGGTTCTGTGCATCCCGGCGAGTCACCAGGAATCGGCCCGACCACAACGGGTCTGGTGGCGGCTTGCCTGCTAAAAGGTTTTCGAACCTCTTGGACAGCCTGGCAGCCCTTTGCCGGGCAGAACCCTGCTCCATACGCACACGAATCGAAAAGCAGAAGAAAGGACCTGGAGGTGGTGGGGTGTCCAGGGGCTGTTGAGCAGCGCGTTGCCCGGGCCGACTGGCTCAGAGTGGGTAGAGGCGATGGTCAGGTGTCCCCTGCCCCTGGCTGGTGCTGCTGGGAAGACTCCTGACCAGGCTGGAGGAGGGCTTTGCTCTCAACCCTGGTTTCTCCAGGCACAAGCACCACTTGACCTTGGTCTCTGCCTTCCAGCACACGGGCGTTCCTCCCTCTGGTGGGGAAAGAGACGTTTCCCTTTGGCACCGTGTGAGTCCAATGCCAGGGACTGGTCAAGGAGATCGAACACATTTTCAGCAAGCCTGGCCTCAGGACACTGCTGTCTGCACCCAGCACTCTGGAAGGGCTTCACAGAGGAGAAGGAAATGGGTCTTGCTTTCTGGACGGTCAGAGGAGAATAAGAAAATGGGTAAGACCCGACTAAGTTCATGTTCCTGGCATTTGATTCACCCTGTGCAGTGTAAAAGGGAAGCATCTCTGAAGCCACTGCGTCGACCCATCCGCCAAGTTCACCTTTTTGTCGCTGCTTCTGCCTTACCAAGCATGTCTGGTCTCTCCCGACAACATGTCCCCCCTTGCCTCTCAGGAGCACTCATCCCTCCTGCCCGCTCTTCTTCCAAGACGGATCATCCCCTCCTCTGGCAGGCGAGGCCCTTTCGCTCGTCTTTGCCAGTATTCAAACACATCCATTCTTCTTCCATCTTCCTTATTCAATGCCCCATGTTTCATGAGTATATGAGGCTACCAGAGCTGTGGTGACTCGAACCAGGTGTGCTCAAAGTAGCACCCTTGCATTTCCACGCTTTCAATCTCCTCATTTGCATGGGGAAGTTGGACCATGACTGAGGGAGACCAGCGAAGACCCGGCGTGGCCGAGTGACGACGTGGGTGAAGAATGCCGAGTAGATCATGATCTTCTCGAAGACTGAGCCAGTCTCTCACGGACGAAGTATAGTCTTCGACGGAGGGTGGTGAGACTTTGTCTCCCGTACGTTGGGCTCGTTTGCAGAGAGAGACTCTCCCCTGGAGAAAGACCTCAGGCGTGGGAAAGTAGAAGGCTCACAGAAAGGAAGAACCGTGGAAGGGGGTGGATTGACACAGGGGCTGCAGCCAGGGGCTCACGCACAACCACAGTTGTGAGGATCGCGCAGGACCAGGCCGTGTTGGACTCCGTTCTAGGTGAGGTCACTCTGAATCTGAACTGCCTCGGAGATCGCTAACAACAGATACCACCCCTACCACCACTAACGATCATTCCAGGCTTTTTATTTCGTTCGTTTAAGTTGTATTTTTTATTTAAATGCCATTTACACTTTCAAGTAGGTTTTGAACTAGCAAGCAAGACAACCACAGCAAACATTTCTATTTTTTTTCTTGGGCGAGAGCCTGCTGGGTGTCAGTCCCTAGGGGACACCAGAGGCCTGGAAAGTGTCTTCTGCTCTCCAGAGGAGGACAAGGATACCAGTGACACTGATCTCACCCCGTTGAAAAGGGATGTACCTAGAGAAAAGAGGGGAGAGGGCGGTGAGGAGGCATGATGAGCTGCCGGGGTGAGTTCATTGGGTTTCTCAACAGAGTGGACTTGTGAACTTCAAGCCCCCACCTCATGCCGTCTAATTGGGTCCAACTCATAGCCTCTCTAGGTGGAGTGTTCAAGGCTGAGTCCAGGGCAGACGGCTTCATTTTTCTCCTCCAGAGCGGCTGGGGGCTTTGAGCCACTCACCTGCGGGAGGAGTAGAATTTGCACCCTGCTGGGAATGATGTTGTGTGTGGCATTTGGAAACTAGCTCCCCCAAGGAGTCATGGTCGCTAGGCTTGTGTGAGGCGGCCTCCCGGTCTCGCGGTGAAGAGCGTGGGCTCTGGATCCAACACCTGGGCTTGCACCGGGATCTTGTGAGTGACTTTGCCTATTTCTGAGGGGGTTTTCCCACCTGTCAACCAGGCATACGAATGGTACCACTCCATAGGGTTTTGAGGCTGTTAGGTTTTGTCAAGTTGGTTCTGACTCGTAGCAGCCCGATGCATCGTGGAAGGAAATATCGCCTGGTCTGGGACCCTCCTTGCTCACACCGGCCACGTTGGTGCCTCCGGCCGCAGCCACGGTGCCCACCCGTCTCGTTCAAGGCCGTCCTCTTTGCCACTCGTGAGTCTGAAGGGCATGAGATCAAGTCTCGCCCTCCTTGCTTCCCAGAAACATGCTGGCCGTGCTTCTTCCGAGATCGATGTCTGTCCCTTTGGAAGGCCGCGCCATGCTCGAGACTCGTCACCAGCCTCACCATCCCAAAGCCCCAAAGAGGAAGGCCTTCCGCAAGGTGGACTGACACGATGGCTACATCGATCGGCTTGAAAATGAGAACAGTTCTGGGGGTGGCACAGGACTGGCCAGTGTTTCCTTCTGTGGTGCGCACGGCTATGGATCAGCACCAACACAACAACAACAACAACATGTTCACCAGCCGGAGGTTTCACACTGCAGACTTTGCAGAGCAGCTTGCAGGCGAGCGAGTAGCCGCTCTGCCCTTAGGGAGTGTGGAAGGTCACACCGTCCGGGTTAAATATGAACGCTGACTCTTTAAATCACCAAGTGGCATGGATGGACTGGAGAGCCTCCCGAGGGGGTACCCCTTCCCCCAAATGGAATTGCCCTGGGCTGGCCGGAGCTCTCTGGCTTCTCGTTTTCACGCTAGGTGAGCACCGAGCAACTCGCTCCGAGTTGGTGCACCCAATGGTGTCGCCCGAGAAGGTTCTTTCTGGTCACGGTGAATTTTTGTTCACAAAAGCAGTTTCACTCGAATCTCATTTTTCGGTGGCGGCTGATTTAAACAGACAAGCGTGTGGCTGTGAAATTTTGTTTCCTGCTCAGGAAAGATGCCACAGAAGCTGTTGTAAGCTCTGTCCTTGAACAGAGCTTACAAGGACAGCGCCAAGGGAAAACTCAAGTGTCCGAGTGGTCTTCTCCTTTCAACAAAGGTGAAGTGTCGGTGGCTGACAAACCTTGCCCTGCACATTTGTCACCCTGCCCTGGACAATGTCGATTCGTATGCATTGTGAGTACCTTCCACCAGGTCAGACTGTGAATCATGCTTTCTATTTAGAGGTTCTGCAAAGATTGCATAACAACAGTGTGTGACCAAAAATGGCGTGATTTGTGGCAGATGGGGGACTGGCTTTGCCACCATGACAGTGTACCCGCTCACACAGCCAGCTCCATGCGCCATTTTTGAGCAAAAAACAGCATGCTTCACTTGCCCCACGCACCTTACTCACTTGACCTCACTCCGTACAACTTCTTTTTGTTTCTGCCAATGAAGAGGGACATGAAGGACAGCGCTTTGATGACAACGTAGAAGAAGTGAAGAGAAAACCGAGGGAGGAGCTGTCAGCCACGCAGACAGATGAGCTTGAAAATGTTTGCAACCACGGAATCACAGACTTGACAAATGTACTAAATGCAATGGAGAGTACTTTGAAGGTGCTAAAGCTGTTTTGTTAAAAAAAAAATGCGTAACTTTGGAGGGTGAGAGGTCGTTTTTCTGGGGGGACTCCCTTGTTTCCTGAATGAAATTTAGTAAATGACAGAAAGACAGATATCAAAGGAGACCACATACTGGTGGTGAATTTTTAAATAATAAAATATAGAAGTTACCTAATAGTGACTTTTTTTTTTAAATAATAAAAAAGTCAGCTGAGCCCCGGTGGCGTAGTGGTTGTGCGCGGGACTGCGGCCCACGGGGACGGAGGTTCGATTCCAGCAGTGGGGCTGGGCCTCCTACTCCCACCACCGGAGAGCCGTGATGCCCCCCCCCAAAAAAAAATTAAATTAAATTAAAAAAGTCAAGAAAAGGCTTTTTTCCCACGTTGATAAATATTATTTGATGGCTCCTAGGGATAGAGGGAGGCGAGACCACTAACCAGAGGGTTGGCACTTGGAGGGCAGCAATGTGGGTGCAGGGGAAGGAAACAACACGGTAACTAGGTAGCAAATCAAAACCTCATGATCCATGTGGATGACAAAGACAACCCAAAGACAACCAACAGTCACACGCCTGGCAGGCTATTTGTGTGGGGGTAGGGCAGAAGCAAACAGTGGGACATCGAAAACCCAAACCTGGCCCACAGCCATGGAGTCTGTTCCCACTCAGCAGGACCCTACAGAACCATCCCTGTGTGTTTTCAAGACGTTGACTCTTTACGGAAGCCCGCGGCCTCACAGATCTCCCTGGTGGGTTCGAACCACTGACCTTTAGCTTGGCAGCTCATCAGAGCACCTTGAATCTGAAAGCAGGAGACCCTAAAGTCATCAGCAAGTGCTTCTGTCTGACTTGGCTTGCAAATGACGGAGTCGTGACTAAAAATGAGAGGGTTTTTGCCTGGTGGGTCTTGAGGCTTGAAACTCACCTGTTAGGGTTCTATACTGGGTCTGGGCCCTGCAAAAGAAGGAGCTGCTAGGAGTAGAATGAACATTTGACCAACAAGGGATCTAAAAAACCAGAGAGAGAGAGAGAGAGAGAGAGAGAGAGAGAGAGAGAGAGAGAATATGACTTCTGACATCATCCTGGGTGTTAGCCCCAACTCTCCCGCCTGAAAGTACTCAATCTGTCATGGCAAAGCTGGAGTTCTCCAGGCCACCATTACATCTCACCAGCTGCCTACAAGTGTGGGGGTCCCCAATACCTCTTCAGGTGTGATGATCCACTAGAACAATTCACAGAACTCAAGAAGCACTTGATCTTTAAGATCGTAGGTTACTATAGAGCAAGCCATTGTAAATCAGGACCAGCCATGGGTGCAAGCCAGGGGGCCAAGTCTAGGAGAATCCCAGGTCTGGAACTTCCCTTGTCCCCAGGGCTGCGTCACCTCCCCAGTATATTGATGTGTGCCAACACACAGTGTTGTCAATCATGGAAGACTACCCGAGCCCGGGTGTCGAGAGGTTAGAACCTCATTACACAGGCATGCAGATTTCCTAGACCAAAGGTTCCTTAAACAATGGCCCGCGGGCCACATGTGGCCCACCAAGGACATTTATCCAGCCAGCTGGGTGTTTTTGCCACCCCTGCTGTTCTGCTTAGCCTGAGTCTGTAGTGAATTTGTTCAGTTTTGTTTTTTTTTTAAACTATCGTCTGGCCCTCCAACGGTCTGAGAAACCGTGAGCTGGCCCCCTGTTTACAATGTTTGAGGACCCCTGTATTGGTTCCTTCGGGCAGTGCTTCCAACTTCCATTCTCCTTCGCCAGCACTGCAGTTCAAATGCACGGATTCTTCTCCAGCCTTCTTTCTCCAGTGTATGAATGAAAAACTTCCACATGCATCGGAGGCCATTGAAAATACCTCACGGTGGGTCAGATCTGTCTCAGGAAGATGGTGGCCAGCATGCGCTTTAGAGGCAGGGATGGCAAGGCTTCATCCCACATGGGTTGGGCATGGTGTCAGGAGAAGCTTGTTCTTGGAGAAGGACATCACGCTTGGCAGTGAACCACAGAAAGGCCTGGACAAGATGGACCAACACTATGGCAGTGCCAGTGGCCTCACAGCATCAGTTGTGAGGATACCACAGAACTGTGACCTGTCTGTTCTGTTGTGTACAGGGTCGCTCTGGGTGACAGCTGACTCTTTGACACCCGACAACGACCATGTCCCATAGCCATGATCGACTGACTCACTGCCCAGTCTTCTCCCGCCCCTGCCGTGGGACTGGGTGCACATGACTCAGCGCTCCAACACTTCGATCCCACGGGGAGTTTCCCTGCGGTGTGCAGCCCCCTCACCTCGTCATCTCGTTAGCATAGACTCTGGAGGGTCCTCCCTGAGCCAGCACAGTAGCGTAACAAAGGTGTGGTCTAAGAGACCCAGCCTTTAGAGGTTACACACCAGCTCAACTGTTTCTTTAGTTTATACATCGCACAGCCCCCACCACAATGAAGCTTGAGGACATTTTCATTCCCCTCACAAGTTCCCGCATGTTCCTTTGCAGGACATCCCCACTGTGACCCCCAGACCCTCGGCAGTGCCGTGGCCTACCATCGGTCTCTGTAGAGCTGTCTTCTCTGGAAACTTTACGAAACTGCCCTTTCCACCTGACTTCTTTTACTGGTCATAAGGTTTTTGAGACAGCCACGCTATGCCCTTTTTTTTACTGCCAAATGTGTCTGCTCTAAAACTAAGTGGTTTCATTGCTAAACATTTCCAGCGTATAAACATACTGCATTTTGTTTATTCATTCACCAGTGGCTCTTGGATTACTTTTACCTCTGGGCTGTAACAATAATCCTGCTATGAGCATTCATTTCATCGAGTTATCACAGTCAAGTAAATTTGATAGATGAGCGTTCCAAACCAGTGGCAGGGCTCTATTGACAAGGAGCTGCTAGAACTTTCAGCTGGCTTGAGAGAAGGACATGGGCCAGGGATATCATGACGGACATCAGACAGATCATGGCTGGAGGCTTAGAACACCAGAAAGATGTTTACCTGCATTTCATTGAGCATGCAAAAGCACTCAATGGTGTGGGTCTTAACAAACTATGGATAATGTTGCAAAGAACAGTAGTTGTACGAACACTTAAATGTGCTTTCTTCAAAGGCCAAGAGACAGTCATTTGAGTGCTAGGTGGGTTAAAATCAAGAAAGGTGTGTATCAGAGATCTCTCCTTACACCGTCTTTATTCATTCTGTGTACTGAGCAGATAACTCGAGGCTGAACCATAAGAAAATCAAAGCATCAGGAGGAGGCGGACACTCACAAAGAACAATCATATGACCCAACCCTGCTCTCCACATTCAAAGACAACTTGATTCTTTGCAAGAATGATTACTAAGTTTTGAACATTGAGCATTTTAGATAGTATATCAATTCTGGATTTTGTTGTTTCTTAATTTTTTTCTTAAAGGCATTTTTAACAGTTTTAGTTGCATATGATTCATATATCATACAACTCAGTCGTTCAATCACATTAATAAGAGTTGTATAATCATCACCACTCTCCATTTTAAACAAGTTTCTTCTTTCTTGCACTCTTCTCTCTTAGCTCCTCATTTCCCATCAACCTCTCCTGCCTTACCCCCAAGATGCCATTAATCCAGTTATTGTCTCTATAGATTTACCGATCCTGGACTTCATATGCAGGAAATGTAGCCTAACCCCCCCCCCACCCCCGAAAAAAAAAGAAAACCCCAAACAAATCACAATGACAAAATAAAACCTCAGTCAAAAAGAGCAGAAAATATTTAAAACTAGGATAAATTTTAAATGGATCCAAACAAAGACCAATGATAGGGTGTTAAATTTTAGCCCAACCGTAGCTGCGATAATCCTCTTTCCAATGCACGCTGCATGAAGGCAAGGTTGCTCACTTGTGACTTGGCAATCCTATCTATGTTTTTACCCCAAAGAAATAAAAACTCATGTGCACACAAAAATCTATACACAGGAGCACCATTTATAGGTCGTACTCTGTTCTGAGCTTGGAAGCTCTGCTCACCTGTCCCCTTTGGCTGACCCTGCAGGTATGTGAACTATGAATGACATCGCTTCCAGCCTCACCGTGACAGACAAGCCAGCACACGATGACAGACTGACAGACAAGTGTTGGCTGTCTATAGACCTAGGTAGAGGGAGGATATGTTGAGAAATAGTTTCACATTTTGATATTTCTGATTACTAAAGGCTTCTGTCATTTGGCAGCAATACCTTTTGTTTTATCTACTTGCATATAGGTGTATGCTTACGCATGCAAGTACATACAACTGAAAATATCTGGATATTTTCAATTCAATCATAAATATAGAACCTTGAGTCTGAAGTTCAAGAACGTCTCAAGAGCAGATTTTATGCATTGAATGTTTGCGCCAGAAGACACGATGAATTGTGGAATGACATTCATAACCTCGTACATGAAGGTCATGAGAAGATAGTGAGAAGTAAAAGATCAAAGTGGATATCAAAAGAGACTCTGAAACTTGCTCTTAGTCACAGAGTAGCTAAGACACATGGGAAAAATGACGAACTGAAAAGTTCAAAGGGCAGCTCCAGAAGAAAAAGTAAAGCACCAGAATGAAATGTGTAAAGATCAAGAGGTAGAAAACCAGAAAGGAAGAACATGCTCAGCATAGCTTAAACTGAGAGAACTCAAGGGGAAAATCAATATTGAGCTAAAATATTGAAGAATTCTATGTGCAGAATACTGAATGATGCAAGAAGCATCAAAAGATGGAAAGAATATGCAGTCATTGTACTGAAAATACCTAGTTGATGTCCCACCATTTCAAGCGGTAGCATATGATCAAGAATGAATGGTATTGAAGGGGGAATTCCAACATGCACTGAAGGCATTAGCTGAAAGCAAGGTTCCAGGAATTGATGGAATACCAATTGAAATGTGTCAACAAGCTGATGAAACACCGGAAGCGCTCACTAGTCTCTGCCAAGCAGTTTGGATGACAGCTACTTGGTCAACTGCTTGGAAGAGGTCCATGATTGTACCTATTCCAAAGGTAGGCAATCCAATAGGATATACAAATTATAGGACAATATTGATATCCTACACAGAAATCACTCAGCAAAGGTGGGAGCAGTACATTGACAGGGAGCTGCCAGAGATCCAGGCCAGATTCAGAAGAGGCTGTAGAACAAGGGACATCTTTGCTGATGTCAGATGGATCTTGGATGAAAACAGAGCCTACCAGAAAGATGTTTACTTCCCTTTTATTGACTGTGCAAAGGCATTCAGCTGTGCAGATCATAACAAACTACGGATAGCCTTGAGATAAGTGGTAATTCCAGGACATTTCCTTGTGCTCCTGCAGAACCTGTACATGAATCAAGAGAGAACAGAGCAAGGGAACATTACATGGCATAAAGCAGGGATCCTCAAACTTTTTAAACAGGGGGTCAGTTCACTGTCCCTCAGATCACTAGAGGGCCGGGCTATAGTTTAAAAAAAAAACCAAAAACAACTATGAACAGATTCACTGCAGGCCGGGATAAGTCGGCTACTAAGCAGGGAGGCAGCAGTGGCAAAGACACCCTGTGGGCCAGATAAATGGCCTCGGTGAGCTGCATGTGGCCCATGGGCTGTGGTTTGAGGACCTCTGGGATAAAATTTTAAAAAAACTACGTGTCAGGCTTGCATCTTCTGACCATACTTATCCAGTCTGTCGAGCGAATTGAGCAGACACGCTGGATCATAGGAAGAAGAATGCTGTACCAGGATTGGAAGAAGGCTTAGTAACAACCTGTGGTTACCAGTTACAGAAAGTGAAGAGGACTTGAAGCACTTGCTGATGAAAGTCAAGAATTGCAGTCTTCAGTATGGATTACAGCTTAATGTAAGGAAGACCAAAACCTTCTCTGTTGGACCAATAGGTAGCAGGGCAAGCGAAGAAATGATTGACGTTGTCAAGGATTTAATCTTTTTTTTTTTTTGTTTTGTATCCACAATCAATGCTCGTGGAAGCAGCGTTCAAGAGGTCAAAATACACATTGCATTAGGTAAATCAGCACAAGAGCTATTTCAAGTCTTGAAAAGCAAGGAGGTTGCTTTAAGGCGTGAGCTGCCCCTGACCCAAGACATTGGTATTTCCAGTCACGTTACACACATGTGAAAGTTAGATATTGAATAAGGAAGACCAAAGGAAAACCGATGCAATTGAATTGTAGTGCCGGTGAAGATTACGGAAAGTACCGCGGACAAAAGAACAAACAAATCTGTCTTGGAAGAAGTACAGCCAGAATGCTCCTTAGAAGCCAGGATGGATAGCAAGACTTCTTCTCACACGCTTTACACATGCTATCTGGAGAGACCATCTCCTGGAAAAGGACATCCCGCTTGGTCAAGCAAAGGGGCGGTGCAGAAGAGGAGGACCCTCAGCTCTGTGGATTGACAGCGACGGTCAGCAATTGTGTGGATGACACAGGACCTGGCAGTCTTTCATTCTGTTGCTCACATGATTGCTGTGAGTCAGAACTGACGTGAGAGAACCCAGCAGCAAAGACCAACAACAAAATCAACACAATGTCACGCCTGAAGGTGTCATACCAGCTAACTGCCCCTCTCCCAAAGAATTCTGCACTCTTCCATTTGCTCCTTGTGGAAACGGCAGTTCAGAGCGAGTTGAGATGCTCAGCTCAACATCCTCTCGATGTCCTTGGAGTCCCAGGGACAAGAGACGCAGACAGGGGCAAGCTCGGGCTGTAGGTAATGTTTCCCAAGGACATTCTCATACAACAACCCTTGTAGCCCTCGGGGAAAAATGTTGGAATGGCAAAAAAAAATTCCCGAATACCCATTCCTAGCCTTTTTCTGACTAATGCGCATGTTAGTCTGGGTTAACTGGAGAAACAGATACATAGACCCTCGTAGGTATAAGAGAGTCAATGTACATTAAGAAAACATCCCAGTCCAGATCAAGTCCATCAGTCTGATAGGGGCCCATCTGTCCGATACTAGTCCATAAATTCTTGAGACTCATGTTGCCATGCCATGCCACCGAATGCAGGAAGATCACAGGCCAGTGGGTGGAAAGTCTTGTGGATCCAGTGGTGGTGGTGGAAGCATCTAAACCCTGGTGTGGATCTCCACATAGTTCCTCCAGCTCCAGGGTTCTGGCTACAATCAGCATAGATAGGTCCATGTGGCAGGAAGAGAAGCAGAGAGAGAGAGAGAGAGACTGGTCTCCAGTGAGCTGGTTATCTCTGTTGCACCTCCAGCTGAGGTCATCCAGTTGTGACCAGATTGACAGGCTAGACTCCACCTCTTCCCAGGTTGACAGGAGATTATGTAACTGCCACAGCACAGTTTCCAATTTTGCTGCAAAATAAGTCCTCATGATTGTCCCACATCCTCCCAGAAAATCTATGGCTGTTACTCCTTTGTAGTTCTCACAGGAGCCACCAGTCACCTTCTGAAGCGACCTGTCTGCTTCGAATGGAGCTGGACAGTCGCATCCTTCAGAAGACGCTGCTTCTACTGGACCTTTTGTTGTTGCTGTTTAAGGCTCTCTAATGCAACTCAGACAAGCGTGTTCCTGAGAGAACTTGTCTGCAGCCATCTGTTCATCACAGGCACACAGAAACCTGGTGTGTTGAAATTAACCTGGGTATGTATCAACTGGAGCCCTGTTAGCAATACTTTAAAAAAAAAAAAACAACCTCATCTACTTACATTCATGAATTCTAACTACGTCAGAAGCTTACAAATAAGCCTTTATGATACAGGGGCCATGAATCCCATCCCCACTAGGATCCTACTAGAAAAGCAAACAGTAGGTGATGAAGAGCATCTTCTTATAAATTGTCCCAGATCACCTTTGAAAATCTGAAGAGAGAGCTGAGCCCTGGTGCTGGTTGTTCGTGGGACTGCAGCCCACAGGGTGGACGGTTCAAATCCAGCAGCAGGCTGGGCTTCCTACTCCCACCAGGGCAGCAATGCAGAGATGAAAAAAGAAAATCTGAAGAGAGAATTAGGATTACTCCCATCTGTAACTCCCGATGGACTCCCATGTGAGCAGGATCAAGGGCTACCAACATCGGAAATAGATCAGAAACCAGACACGACACGCCTCCCACAGAAAACTACACAACACCCCCTGGGTCCCACCGAAGGGGCTTGGATCTGAATTGATCCGGCTGCAGCCTCCCGCCGGCACTTGGCCAGGGGATATGGAGAGTACTGAACTGCCCACTGAGCCTGCGGGATGATGACCAGCCAGATGGTTCACATGCCTTCCCTGTTACATTGGGAGGTAAAGAACAGGGGGGGCCATTGTGAAGATGGTGCGGGACCGGGCTGTGTTTCCAGCTGTCATATACAGGATCACTCTGAGTGGGAAGGTTCAAGGGTGCCAGCCTCCAGCATGAATGTCGGGTTCGGTAGATGCCATTGCACGGCGGTGATTAATGACTATGGTGAAGTCATAGAGGGCATGAGAAGGAGAGAAATAATAGTCAGACACACATCATGGTAGTATGCTCGCCTCAGCCCTGCTTGGTGGTCCGCGTGGAGTGAGAAAGGAGAAGGGGGGAGGAGAGGACATGGGGAAGGGGCAGGGGGGAGAAGGACAGGAGTCAGGGGCGGAGAGGTGGCTGAGAGAGAGAGAGAGAGAGAGAGAGACCTGTTTATTGCTCACCAATGTTTGCATCTACTTTGGGGACATCACAGGAAAGGGATGTATGATCAGCACACACATCACAGGAAGGGGATGAGCTAGGGGTGTCCACATAATACCAAGGGGAGGGACTAGGGGTATGTGATAAGAAAGGCGGACGCTAGACTTACTATGGCAGCCTAACCTTGATCATCCTTGGGTAGGCTTGACCTTCTTGTCTTCTCTAAGGAAGTGCTCCACGGTATCCTTATCAGAAAGGAGTGGACCGACTTTAGGTTGGGACAGGCTAGACAGTGCGATTGCTCTGGATGGCTGATAACCCTTTGGGAAATGCGTTCCTGAGCTGCTTCGGCTGACCTACAAGTGCACAGTCCTGTGCCGTGTGTAGCAAGCGGCTTACGCTAGGCCGATATTTTGGTGAGACAACTTGGGAGACATCTTTCTGTTCCCCACAGCAAGGACTTGCGGGCACCCCTCAACCAGCAGAGAAAGAGGTGGGAGTGGAGCTTTGGGGAGATTTAAAGCACCTATCAAGGGAAAGAGCCCACAAGAATGGGAAGGACTCAACCCTAGCGTGGGGATGCTTGATAGCTTGGGACTGGAGGGAGGGGCGTGGCATTAGGAGAGCGCTCGGGGCTGTTGTTTGACATAGGTAGTGTTGGCATCATCCTAATGCGCCACATAGGGCACTCGTCTTAGATCTTTCCTGTAGCTGTGTTCTAAACTGTTGTCGTCTTCCAAGTCTGTTCTCATGGCCAGCCGCCCACGAGCCCCCAAACGGGACACTGCCCGCTCCTGCACTTTCCTCTCAGTCCTCCTTAGGTTTGAGCCCAAGGCTGCAGTCCCGGCGTCCCTCCAGCAAGGAGTTGAAGGTCTTCCTCTTTTCCACTGTCCCTCCAAGCATGGTGTCCTTCTCCAGGGATGGATGTTTAGATGGTGCACAGGTTAAAGCAAGGTGTGGGGAGGGCGTTGGTAAGAGATGGGCAGAGCAGTGCCCAGCAGAAAGTAGGAAAAGACCCCCTGGACCCAAGTCCTGCTCAGCCTCTCATTCCCCAGCTGGTTGGGCAAGTCTTCCCATGGGCCCGGGGTGGGGGTGGCGGCCGCAGGATGAGGGTGGTTCTGTCTCCCTCTCAGTTCTCCGAGGAGAATGAATGTCTTTCTGCTGGCCTGCTGCTTTAAAGTGGCCAGATTTTAAGCGGGACACCATTGATGGGGGGAGAGGGGGGTTCTTGATTAAACATTTGGTCTATATGGAGCAACAAAAATGTTCATAGAACGCAAAAATAGCATTGTAATATATTTATTTAATTTTAAAACCGCCATGGGATGCGGGACAAATTGTTAAAAAGTGGGATGTCTGCACACCTTACACTAGGTTGATGGGAGAACCATCTGGAATCTGAGGCTGAGGGATACCAGGGAGTCAGTTAATGGCTTCTCAGACAAAGGTGAAGACGATGATGGCTCGACAGGGACACCACATTGACTGTTGCCATCGGTCCTCACAGAGAGTTGTGGCCGTCTTGCTTCTGTTCTAGCATGTGAGACTCTGTCTGTCCCCAGGGAGTGAAATGTCTAAGGAGGCGTTCTGGAAGAGGATCGTGGGATACTTCCTAAGGACCTTGTTGGCCCTTTCTTACTAGATGGCGGCTCTTGGAGATGCCTAGAGAATCGCTGCTGCTTCTGAGTAAGTGAAGCCTCTCCTGGCACATCAGCTGTCCGGCGTCTGTGCTCAGGAACGCTTTGGTTCCACAGAGAGAGCAGGAAGGGAGACTCAAGGCCGCGGCTGGGAACGGCTGACTGTGATTCTGACTCACGGCCGTGACTCAGCCACAGAGAAGGAGCCAGATGAGCGAGGGGAGCGTGGTGAAAGAATTCCATCCAGAAGCTTGCGCCAACAGCTCTGGGAAATGCCCGCTTGCATACTGTCAGCGCATGGCAGCCGTTCTCCTCATCTGACACCACCTCATGTCAGCGTGGTGTTTCTGAGCCCGCTGAGCAGGAGACCTGTGCCCTCCCCGTTTCCCACTCCTGTCGTGGGAGGCATCAGGACTCCCAGTCTCGTTCTCTTGTATCAAGGCACAGAGATTTGAACTGCAGGCACTCCTGTTTCTGTGATACTTTTGATGTGTTTCAGGGAGGCAGTCAGCGTGCTTGCAAGCATCTGCATGATACGGATGCCCTTCCATGGTTCTGAGCTTTGGGATCAGATTGGGCCGGGGTTCACGTCCCAGTTTTTCTGTTGCTAGGCTGAATGATCATGGACACATTACATAATCGTTTCGAGCCTTGCATTGAGAGGCTGTAAAACTGCGGAAGGCACTCAGTAAGTACTTGTTAGTTGAGAAGACGTGTTTGACCTCGCTTAGGACTGAAACTAGTTTTGATTTTTCAACATCCCCCAAACTCACTGTTGTTGGATTTTTTTTCCCCTAACTCACAGAGATCCTATAGGATGGAGTAGAACTGGCCCATGGGATTTCCAAAGCTGTAAATCTTTATGAAATTGGATTGTTGCATCGCTTTCCCCTGGGGTGGCTGCTGGATTTGAACCATTGACCTCTTGCTTGGTTAGCAGAGAGGAGCTAAACCGCGGCTAAGGGAACCTTGGTTTTATACTGCTCTTTGTGAGAAGAAAGATTCACCAGTGCACCCGTGACTGTGTGTGCCCTTAAAGAAACCCTTGTGGTGTAGTGGGCTAAATGTTGGACTTCTCGCCACAAGGTTGGCTTTTCAAATCCACCAACTGCTCCTAAGGAGAAAAACGAGGCTGCCTGTACCCATGAAGATTTAGAACTTTGGAAACCCAAAGGAACAATTCTTTTCTACGGGATCTCCATGAACCAGAACCAATTCAGTGGCAGTGGGCTTGGGCCTTTGACTTTTACCCAACAAATGTTTCTACATGGCATTAAGGGCCAGATGATGGGTGCTGGGAAGTCGTGGGGTGGGGGCAGGGGAGGGTCAGCAGGTTGTGAGCACTGGGTTGGAGTTCCATAGGTGCCACCCCATTCAGGTGCCAGGAGCTGGTGGTGTGAGTCCCCTTTTATAGAAGAGGAAACAGGTACCTCAAGGTGGATCCTACTGTCCCAAGTCTCGACCCCTTGGTCTTTTCTGGGGCTTTGCTTTGCTCTCTGGCTTCCCTCTGCCATGTTTCCAGATGCCCCACCTGCCACTCTCCCTTCCCCTCCTCGTGATCACACTCGACCTCTGCCCTTGTCTTCTCTCTCTCCAACTTGGTGGCCTTTCCCACCAAGTGCAGGCCTCAAAGCCAGCCAGGCCACTCCACATACTGCCCCAGAGGAAACAGTTGGAGGCTTTGATTTCCCCTTCACCTCCTTCCCCACTGGGTGCATCAGCCCTGGTTTCCAATTGGATGCCAGTAGGCAAAGCATGGGGCACCAGGGCTTGGGGCACTACTTCCTGTTGCGCAGAGGCCTCTCTTCACCCACCTCTACTGCCCGCTTGGCTCCTAATGGCATGGGGACCAGGACCCCTTTGCAGTCCATCCCTTACACCTCAGCCCCAACTGATCCTCTTGGATTTTTTCTTTCCCCTCCTCACACGTCATAGCCTTGGAGAGACTGTTCCTGCAATGCAGCCCTGCTTGTTTTAGAGATGCACCCTGCCTGTGTTCTGCTCATTGACATGGGAGTGGATGCAGCTCGCACCTCCTGGCCGTAAACTCAAGCGCGGACACTGCAGTTCACATGGGAAGACTGCCGGGGCTGTCTTTTCTGCTGGTCTGCTCCATCGCCCAGCTGGCGGGGTGCCTAGACTGGTCCAAGTGTCCTTTGCTTTGCTGTGACTTTGCAGCTTAGGACTGATTTGTGCTGGAAGTCATCCTGTGAGCACAGTCTTTCTAATGTCCAGATCTTCTCTTTCTATCCTATTTTTAACGTCTAAGATGACTGTGAGGTTGGCGTGGCATTCATCCGTGTACTGGGTGAAGCCCTCAGTTCCTAAATGAATGATCCATGGTTCAAGGGCATGGGCCACTCCGGGGGAACACACAGGTGCGGTTCTTCTCTGCCTGTCATGGTGGTTGTGAGTCGGAACCAGAACCCTGGAAATGGGGTAGCAGTGGCTTGGAATTTATCAATGTACCAGGTAGGTGTTTGCACCCTGTCTATGAGGTTTTTTGGGGGCCTCGGTCCTTCTGTCCATGCAATCCATGTGTGTGTGTGTGTGTGTGTGTGTGTGTGTGTGTCTTCCAGCCCAGGGAGGACTTGGGACAAAGACTTCTTTCTCTGGACAGAAATAAATGATGTTTTGGCACCAAGCTCGTTGCTGTTCCACATTCCCATTGCCTAAAACTCTTGGAGGATCCAACAGCAAGACAGGGGACCCGATTAAGAAAAGGGCGGAGAAGTGGAATAGACATTCATTCCGCCAGAGAAGGTGTACAGATGGCCCAGAAGCATATGAAAACCATGCTGCGGATCATCGGTCTCTAGGCCCTTGGAACTCAAAGCTTCAGGGAGGTCCCACATGACTCCTTTCGCTAGGATGGCTGTTATCAGTAAAATGGAGAAATGGAGGTCAACCAGGATGTGGGGACAATGGAAGCCTCCTCATCCATTTCTGGTGGCATTGAGGGATGGCACAGACACTGCAGTGGCTCAAAAAGTTGAACGTAGGCCTCCCAGATGACCCAGCGAACCCACTCTTGCCCCATTCTCTAAAGAATGAAGCACGAGTTGTCCAACAGAAACACCGCCCCCTGTAGCATTTTTCATAATAGTCCAAGGAAGGAAGCAACTCAAATGCCCATCCACAGACGAATGGATAAATAAAACCCAAAACATACACTGTTCGGGCTATCTCAGCCATCACGAGATACGACGTTTTGAGACATGCTAAGATATAGCTGCAACTCGAAAGCCTGCGACTGAGGGAGATTATGAAACACAACGGTACAAACAGGCTCTCACTTACATGCAATATCAAAGTCTCGAAAGCCTGCGACTGAGGGAGATTATGAAACACAACGGTACAAACAGGCTCTCACTTACATGCAATATCAAAGTGCCCCGGCAGCAAAGTGGACTAAGCATCGGGCTGCTAGCTACAAGGTCGTTGATTCAAACCCACCAGCCGCTCCATGGGGGAAAGAGGAGGCTGTTTGCTTTCCTGTTTGGCAACCTTCATGAGAACTCTTCTCTGCCCTAGAGGGGTCAGTAAGAATCAGAGCCGACTCAACGACTGTGAGTTGGATATTTTGGTTGTTGTTGAGTGTTTTGTGTGAAATACCCCGGATGCATCGGGACCAAAGATGATGGAAGGTTGTAGAGGTGCTTGGGAGAGAGGGAGGTATTGCTTCGAGAACCCTGAGTTCCTGGAAAGATGGATGAAAAACATTAGCAATGGACAACGAGAGGGGCTGAACCCCAGTGGCGTAGTGGTTGAGGGCGGGACTGCGGCCCACAGGGTTGGCGGTTCAAATCCAGCAGCAGCTCTCCAGGAGCAAGGTTACTCCCTCCTACTCCCACCAGGGGGCAGTGATGCCCGCCCACACAAAAACACATGCACAAAAAAGAAATGGACAGCGAGGCTGATTGCACAGCATGGTGGACATAATCATCGTCCCTGGATTGCACATGCTTCGAATGGCATCACACTGAAGATCATAAAAGTAAATCATTCTCCCCTCCTCCCAGAAACAAGCACACAAGCAAAAATGCAAAAGAGATTTTTAAAAAAACCCACTTGACAGTTCAGCCATTCAAGTTCCGGTTTCTTCTTGTTGGTCTGGTTCTTGCTGGATTAATGCCAGACAGTCCTTCCATGCTGGCTGTGCTGTTTCTGAGACATTTCAGTCAGAACTCACTTGTCAGACACGCCGGGCCCTCTCCTTGCTCTGATCTGTGCCCCTCCCACTGCACCCTCTTCCCCAAGGGCCAGACCTCTTAGGACGCCCAGAAGGGCAAGCCTCAGGATCGCAGGGAAAGAGCATTCCGCTAAGCCTCACCCGACACCACTGTACTCTCCTGGAGGCAGACCTGTGAATTAGGGGGCAGAGTTCTAGGAGCTTAGTAGATTTTGATGAATTCGCAAACTGAATGAGTGACTCAAACTGGCAAATGCCTTTTGTTTTCTGTTTTTCAAAATGAAATGACCCCAGAGGCGTAAGACAGATTGACCCCTGCTGTACACTGAGTGGAAGGTGAAGTCCAGATTTTGGAAATGTTCTGAGCGGAGGGGAGGTTTGGGGCCTGGAGCAGTAGCTGCGGGGAGCACTCTGAACCCACTTCATTCTCACCCAAGCAGATGGCGCGCTCCTCATTAGTCCCATTTACGGATGAGGAACCAGAGTCCCGATGTTCCTGCAGAGTCAGTGACCAGAAAGTGGTGAAGCTTGGTCTCAAACGCAGACAGCCTGACCCCAGACACACACCTCGAGTTCGTCCGAGTTCAAGTGTCCAGGCATGGATGGAAACTCTTCATGACCCACACCTTGAAGCGCTTGCCTGTTGACGAGGGTTGTTGGCTCAAGCCCATCCACGGGGGCAAGACCTGGCGCTCTGCTCCCCTCAAAGCGGCTGCTAAGAAGACCCTGCAGGGCAGCTCTCCTCCTTCACCCGGGGTCACCGGGAGTCAGGTGCAGCCCAGAGGCACCTCAAAACAGCAAGGACACGGGTCCCTCGTGAACGCTCTGAGGACAGTGTCTGATGAGACTGGAGCATGAGGACACGTGTGGCGACTGCAGAACATCATCGAGTTCCACGGTCACCGGGACGCATGCTGCTGCCTGGCTCTGGTTCCGGACCTGGCACGCAGTCGGCGCTCGGTGGACTGATGTTTTGACTGAGAAGGCTCTCTGAGGGCCTGAGGCCTGGTGAGCCTGGACCTCGTCCCGTGGTTCAACAAAGGCTCAAAGTCTGGGTGAGTGGCAGGGGCCAGGCGTTCTTGTCCAGTGAGGACAGAACCAGGCTCCTTACCGGGTGGGTCTTAACATGCCTCGCTGGAAGAACCTGCCTGCTTCCATGGGCTTGGCCTCCAGCGCCCAGGCTGCTTCCTGGAACCCCATGCCTACTCAGTCAGCTCTCTGCTGCCTGGTTGGTGGACCAGAGCGTACACTTTGACTCTGGGTTCGTCACGAGGAAGCCTTCCTTGCTGAGGTCGTCCGATAAAAAAACAACTTGCTAAGCCTCGTACAACCCTCATTAGGATTGAAACGAGACTTCTTCTCTGCTCACCTCCCAGAGCGGCTGCTCTCCATGCCCTGCGTCACTGGATCTGGGTTGCAGCTGGCTCCCGCCGTCCGTCAGAGAGAGTCCTTCGCGAACGAGGCCAAGGTTGCCGGTTTGATCCCTGGCCCCTGACTGCAGCACGCCACCTGTGCCTGTCACTGGATCTGAGGGGGAGCGTGGGTGCGCAGGCAGGAGCTGGACTGCTTCCCAGGAGCGGCAGCTCCCTGACAGCTGGCCAGCAGTGCCCTGGTGGCCTCTGAAGGACGTCTTTCCTCACCCACTTGGGAGGCCTGGTTTTGCTCGCAGATAAATGACCCCCTCCCAGGGCTACGCCAGTGGAGGGGACACACCCGCCAAGCCCGAGAACTGACTGAGGAGGGGCCTGTGGGCTGCGGGGTCACGATTACAGGGAACAGCCCTGTCCAGACTGCCCCTAGGAGTGCCTGGATGGCACAGGGCACGGACTGGGGGATTTGACATCCGGGATAGGAAAGCAACTTGCTTGGTTTCTGTTCCAACTCAGAGTTGATATGACCTGCTGCATGTAAGTCGAAGGTGGCCGGGGCCCAGCGCGAAGGCCAGAAGGATGGATTGAGGGAGGAATGGTCTCTTCCCACCCTACTTCGAAGAAAGGAGAAGAGAAAGGGTAAAGCAGGTATACAAGGTGGAGTCTGAACGCCCAGGAGCATTAAATAGGCATCAAGGTGATGGGTTTTTCTCCCCCATGAACTTTGGAAGCCCCCTCAGATTGAGCTTGGCCTGAAAGTCGCCGCTCCAGCACAGAGTGGAAAGGTGTTTAAGCCCGGAGGGGTCTCCTCCAACTCGGTTTTCCAATACGCTGAGTTTGATTGGGTAGCTCCGGCTTCCTTCCACGTGGCTCAGCAGGTAAAAGTAGTGACAAACTGTGGTTCAGCCCACAGACCAGAACAAGACAGAGCCAGACCCTGCTGGGAGCTTCACAAGGACGTAACATTCAGAGACCAGCCTTCCCCAGGGCTGTGGCAGGGTTCACAGGGGACTGGAGCCTGTCTCCAGGATGGAGGCCAGGAGCGAGGGCCAGGTGGCCATGTCCTAGGGGGGGCCGGGTCTGCTCCTCACCTGACATAGACGCCTGCAGGTGGCAAAGCCTGCTGTCTGGGGGTGGCTCAGAAGGAAGGTGGGGAAACCGGAGAGAAAGGAAGGAAAGATGCCAAACCAGAAGCAGGTCAAGGGAGGAACAGGGTTGTGGGACCCCGATCTGAATATCTCCCCGCAGGTCAGGGATGCACTGTGGTGTTGGCGAGCGTGAGGGTAGGACTTGGCCTGCCTGAGGGACTCCACAGCTGCCCCAAGGCCCCCAGTGCTATGAAACCCGTTCTTCTGGACAATAATTCAGCCTGGGCCCTTGTGGGGGGTTGAGGTTGTTGGGGTTGGGGGTGGTGCTTTGCACGTGGCAGGAAATGTTCCCAACACAGGAAGCTTGCTGAAGCAAGGCACTGGAGATGAGCCCCAAGTTCTGACAGCCACTTGCCAGCCACTGTTGGAGAAGAATTTCCATAAGGGATTCTGACATCGTTTTCCTCACTCCGGTCAAGGGGCTGGAATGAGCAAGAGGACAGCATGCCAAGGATTCGTGGAACCCTTGGAATGGGACTTTCCTTGGCTCTCTGATGTTCATTTGGGGATGGAGTGTGTCAGCAATAACTCATTCAAGATATTTAAATGACCCCCACGCTTACAAACTAGCTCATAGTTTAGAGATAGGAGATTGTATAGGTGCATTTCCCTCAGATTGGGATATTTTATAGCACTTAGAGCTGGTTCTATACCTTCCTAAGGCTGCCACCCTTTCAAACAGTTTCTCATGTATGGGTGACCCCCAACCATAAAATTATTTTCGCTGCTACTTCATCACTGTAACTGTGGCTACTGTGATGAATTGTCTTGTAAATATCTGATAGGCAAGATGTCTTTTCATTGTTACAAATTGAGCATCATGAAAGCATAGTGATTTATCACAAAACAATATCATTATATCTTGTGAAATATTTATTTCTAATTCCAAATCAATGAAATTCTGTCTTGAAGCATGATATAGCATGGGTAACAGTCTTCGCGCCAGGTACTCATTTGTGGGCGTATCTGCATGGAGACAGATTGAGAAGCAGTATCTGTGTTCCTCAGACCATCTGAGATATGTGTTTTCTGATGGTCTGTGGTGACCCCTGTGAAAGGATCATTTGATCCCAAATGGTCACAACCCCCAGGTTGAGAACCTCTGACGTAGACCATAATGGTTGTAGATTAGCCCCACTCCCTTTTCTTTATCTTTCCCACCTTTTTTGCCCTTTTTAAATTTATGGTTGTCAAGTTTTAGCTTAAAACACATTTATTTGTTTATTTACTTTTGCCTGTTGTGGTGACGGTGGAAATGGCTGGTAGAA
Source organism: Nesogale talazaci (assembly GCA_004026705.1). Classification (NCBI taxonomy): domain Eukaryota; kingdom Metazoa; phylum Chordata; class Mammalia; order Afrosoricida; family Tenrecidae; genus Nesogale; species Nesogale talazaci. The sequence goes on from PVJH01001236.1 coordinate 66,082, forward strand.
CGTCAGTGTGTGATTAAAAGGTATGAACGGCACAGTTTTTGCATTGGATTGTTTTTTTCTGTCTTTCCTAATATTTAACGTGTGGACTCTTTCCCGCCCTTCCAACGTCCTCCAACTCCTGCCGTGGAGGCTCAGAGGCTCACATTGCAGAACGGAAGTCCGGCCCGCCCTCCTGACGGCACTCTCGCTCTCGGGAGACGCACAGACCAGCCTCCCTCATGCCCTTTGAGGAGGTCACAGCCTGGGGCCTTCCCTGTTGGGTGTTGCCGGTGGACTTTCCAAACTGGATTTCTCCACAGTTTGCAGGAGGCCGGGTTTCCAGGGCCCTGCTCCATCCAGAAATCAGCTGAGAGACTTGTGTGTGCTGCCGAGGCCCATGCTGGCCCCTTCCTTCATGTGTGGCACGGAGCCCTGGTGGTGCAGTGGTTGCACCTTGACCTGCAAGCCTTGTGGTAGCCAGTTCGAAACCGCCAGCCTGGACTCCGGCCCGGAGACTTCTCCCATTCCTCCAGCAGAGGGCCCCTGCCCTTCACGGGAGAAGCCACCTCCCTCCTGCCCAGCCAGCAGGGCAGCCGCTCCAATCCTGCATTTGTCCTTGACAGCCCTCAGGCGCCAGACTTCTTCCCTCCTTGCCATCCTGAACCAGCATGGAAGAGCATCTCATTATCTGTGACCGCTGGACCGCGTTAAGATGGATATCCTATGCATATTAGCGAATTAATTTACATGCCGATGGTGCCCACAATTCCAGACTTGCTCTTGCCCAGGAGAGCCAGAGCATATGTGGATCGGGTCGCAAGCTTCCAGCCCACCCGCTGATGCCTTCCGTGAAGCTGGGCCGGCCCCCTCACTTCTGTGTCCCCCGGGGCTAGATGGTGTGGGACTAGATCCCGAGAAAAGCTCTGTGCTTCTGTAACGGTCATTCATTCTGGAAGAAGAGCCCAGGGGACAGGCTGGATGGCCAGCGCCCCTGAGCCAGCACGGGCACTGCAGGCCCACTGGCCACCCTATAAAATATCTCAGGAGCTCAGCTCACCCCATTAAGCTCATTGCCATTCCCTGTGACCCTGCAGGGCAGGTACGACTGCCTCTGGAAGGTCCCAAGACCGTCTCCTTTACAGGAAGAGGCAGTCTCATTTTTCTCCAGGGAGCAGGCTGGTGGTTTTGAACTGTTGGCCCCTCACCCACCCTCATTTCAACATCTGCCCTTTCTGCACCTGTTTCCGACTCACAGTGACTCTGTGCCGTAGTAGACCTGCCCCATGGGGGTCTCTGGGTGGCATTCTTAAGAGGAAAAAATTGCTGGGGGGTTCGAACCAACAAGCTTGGGGGTAGCAACCTAGCCCTGCGTCACCTGGTGTTTAGTCTGTGATTCTGGAGGAAGATGAAGCCAGCATAGCCCTACCCACCCCCTTTGTAGGTGTGCCTCTTCCTTTCCCCTCCTGTGACTTTGGAAAACCGAGTGCCAGCCCAAAGCCTCCTCCCCTGCTGCCCGGGGACACAGTTGCATGCCCAGGACCCAGTGCCTCGCCCTCATGCCCGTCCCTGTTCCAGATTTCCTCTAGCGCTGCTCCGTGTCTTGCGTGCACATGTCCCTGCCGTCGCTCGGAGATCATCTGTTGTGTGGGGGCAGAGGGGTCTGGGAGTTTATGTACCTGGACGAATCAGCCCTTCTCTCTGGGGTCTGGGACCACTCTCATGAATGACAATCCTGGGGTGTCAGCTAGGAAGAATAGCCCTCGCGTGGATGTATAACTTCCCGCACCGACATGCGGCTTGATTTAATGCCTGTGATCTAAGATGTCATCCGAGAGGAGAGTCACAGACCCAGAGACTCGGCCACGGGGCGGCAGAGGCTGGTGGGCAGGCCTGCAACCGCTGACCCGCTCGCTCCGTGGCGTGTAGGAAAGAAGAGCTGGGTTCTGAGGAGCAGGTTATAAATATCGCCACATTGTCGGTGGCAGAGGGAGCGTCTGTGAGGTGTTCACAGCCCGGCAGGCCGGCCAGTTCTCAGAGGGACAAGTGGGGCTCCAAGGGATGTTGCAGAAGAGCAGTCTGTCCTTTAATAGACGGTGTCACCAAACACACCTGCCTGGGGTGCATGGTGCAAGCATAGCAGGCAGAGGGCCCTGGCCCCAGTTAGCACCTGCTGGCTTGCAGAAGGGACCTTTGATGTATCCTCTTTTGTCAGCGCAGGATTGGGAGGGGGGTTTGGGTTGAAGGGTCTCTCTGGCAGGGATTTAGGTTCTCAGAGAATCAGCGTGGTTGCTCAGTGGCACCCCCTCATATGTCAGACCCTTTTATCTTTATCCTGCCCCTAAGCATAAAGGAGCCCTGTTGGTACAGTGGTTACCAGTTGGGCTGCCAGCCCCAGGGTCGGCAGTTCGAGACTCCCAGCAGTTCCTCGGGAGAAAGACAAGGCTTTTGGAAATCTCCAAGGAGTGGCTGAGAGTCAGTAGTGACTCCATGACAGTGAGTTTTATATGAATGCAAGCTGCAAGAGACCTGTGTCCATGTACAGAGAGGAACCTGCTGGTGTTCCTAGACTCCTGCTGCCCAGCGCCCTGTAAGTAGAAGAAAGGCAGGGTTCCGTGCCTCTCAGCCAGGGCAGGGAATGTACAGAGCCCCTCACTCATCGGGAAGTTTGAAGATCAGCCCCCATGTCTTGTTATCGATTTATTTGGGGGATGGACATCACTGCTCTCTGGTGGGAGTAGGAGGCCCAGCCTTGCTTCTGGAGAGCTGCTGCTGGATTTGAACCGCCAAGCCAGTGAGCTGTAGTCCTGCCATTCAACCATTACGCCACCGGGGCTCAGCCCCCATGTCATGTTATTTTTGCTTTCTTTTTTTGGTGTGTCCCAAAACTGCTTATCAGATGTGTGTGTGTGTGTGTGTGTGTGTGTGTGTGTGTGTGTGTGTGAAGCTCATGAGATCCTAGGTCAGCATTTTCAGAGTTGACCAAAGATGAAGAGACCTGGGTGGAATAACAGTTCGCTTAAAATTCTAGCCAGTGTTAAAAAAAAAAAAAAATTCTAGCCAACAGTTCTTAAGTAGACCCAAACAACAAAACCCCGGCAGAGGTGTATACAATGTACCCATGTGTTATAGACTGGAGGTAGAACCCTGTCCATCCTTTCTGTACACAGGAACTTGACCAGAGGAGTCGGACGATTTAGAGAGATCCTCAGAGCAGTTGAGACAAGAACGACCCAAAACCTGCGGATGGTGAGTACGACGCATCCCTGGTGGGCACAGGGCCCTTATGGGGCTCTCTGCACGTACTCACACACACACACTCTCTCACACATGCGCACACAGACACACACTCACACACACACTCACATACACACTCACACATACACTCACGAGGGGCCTTCAACTTGCTTGGGGAAAATGGAAAGATCGTGAGCTCTCCTTCACTCATTGTCAAGTGGAACATTTGTTGAATTTCAGTATACCATCAGAGTTGTGCAACCAGCCAGCCAGCAGCAATCCCTGAGCCTTTCAACAGCTTACCAAGAAGCTCTGTAACCACCAGCATTCACTCCTCATTTCCTCCTCATCCCCCATGTGCTAGGCCACCTCTAACCTCCTGTGGTCTGTATAGATTGTCCTAATTGTGGGCATCTCATATACGTGAAGTCAGACAATATGCGGTCCTTCACGCGGTGTAATGTTTTCAAGGTTTACCCACGTTGTAGCCCACACCGGTCCTTCTCTCCTTTCTTGGTCACACACTTCCACGGTGTGCATCCACCATGTTTTGTCAACTCATGTATCTGGCCAGAGACGCTAGCACCTGCCTTCTGGCTATGACAGACGAGCAAGCTGCACGAGTTTGGGGGTTTACAGTTTACCGTATATTTTCAATCCTTTTTGGCTCGTTCCTGAGAATGTATGAGCCGAGTCACGGGATGTCCAATGTTCCGGGGGCCCTCTTTTGTGGCACGGTCAGACTGCTCCCCAAAGTGGCTGCATCCTTTGACATCCCGCTAGCAATGATGAGACCCCCATTTCTCCGTGCCCTTGCCAACACTTGTTATTACCTGCTTTCTTAGTCACCGCCCGCCCCTCAAAAGGTACGGTAGTTACGCTAGGCTAAAGGTTGGAAGTTCGCATACGACTTCCGCCACTCTGTGTTTGTGGCTGGAGGTCAGGAGGGGGCAGGGGAAGATGCTTCCATAAAGATTACAACCTCTCAAACCCAAAGGAAGTTGTTCTTCTCGGTCCCAGAGTTGCTCTGACTCAGAATCACGTAACTGACAACAGGATTATTTTGATGAATGGGTGTGAAGTCCCAGCTCCCTGTCACTGTCATTTGCATTTCCTTGATAGCTAATGATGTTGGGTCCTTTTTCACCAGTTTCATGTCAGTTCTCCCTCTTGAAATGCGCGGGGGTTATGCGTTTGGACGCTTATGTCAAGGTAAGCAGTTTGCAATGACTAGCTGCTCTGCTGGAGAAAGGTCAAGCCTTCTACTGCAGTAAAGGTTGACCAGCAAAGAAATCCGCAGAGGCAGCTCTAGCCTGTCCTGCAGCTGGAATTGACTCGATGACAGTGAGTTTGTTTCTTTGGAAGGCAGATAGGCCCTGTGGAAGATCAGTGTGGAGACAGGTTTTTTGCCTAAACTCGGAGCAAAGCATCACGGAGGTTGAGAGCCTCTTTGTTTGGCTAATTCGACTGGCTGAAAACTTGGAAGAGAAAAATGAGTAAAGTGCGTCTCATTAGCCGGTTTATCAGATGTCTGGCTTTCCTCTTGTCTTGAATGCTTCCCACCCCACCCCCCTTCTCTTCTTAACCCCTTCACCTTCCTGTTGAGGCTCCTAGATATCTACCTAATTGAACTGCACATGTGGGTGAAGACCTGGGATGGGGTGTTAATTATATAATCTGGTGTCAATTTAAGCATTAAGAGTGTAGGGGTGGAGTCTAGTCTGTCAATCAGGTCATAGCCAATAAAGCCTCTGCGTGGGCATGGCTTTCTAGAAATTCTGGGAGTGCCTGTCTTTTCTTCCTTGGAGGCAGGAGATACCCTCTCACTCAACACCCTCCCTTGGAGGTGCTCTACTGAAAAGACACATGGCAGTATGCTGCTAGATCCCGTGCCCTGGAAACTGGAGAAGCCACATGGAGACCCCTGCCAGAGTTGAGATGCTTGTAGCACCCCTGGATCCACAAGACTTTCTACTCCCTGGCCTGTGGTCATCCAGCATTCAGCATCATTGCATGTGTTAAGTTAGTCTGAAGAGAACTTTATAGATTGGTATTGGACAGATGAGCTAATATCGGACTGAGGGACTTGGTCTGGACTGGGCTGGGATGTTTTCTCAATGTTCAATTGCTTTTGTCTATAAGCCTCTTTCTCATACATGCATGAGTGGTCCATGAGTTTGTTTCTGTAGTCTGTCCACACTAATGCAGAGCAAACGTCACATGTCACAGTCAGTGGAGCAAGTCCGTATGACAGAGCCCAGTTTCTGGAGTCTGGCATCATCCTTGCCCTTGCCTTCCACGTCACCGTGGACCTTGCAGGGCTGTGGAACGGTGCTCATTTGAACAAGGCTGAGAGATTCCCATCGCAGGAAAAGGTTTCCTGATGAAGCTGTGGTGTTTGGTGTCTGTCGAGATTTTACATGGGCACACAGCTAATGGGGCTCGATGGCTAAACTGTAGGACTTCTTAGAATTCTGGAGTTAAACTATACATGCCTGTCCTGGAGACTATTGCTTAGACATCCTTATAATCCGGAAGTACAGAAACTTCTGGAGATACTTCTCAACCAAATAAAGGATGGGTCTATAAAATCAACAGAAACCTCCACTAGGGGCATGGTCCATTGGGTCATTACATCTATAGGACCACATGGGCAACATTGGCCCCTCATCAAAGGCTAGAAGACCGGGAGGGAGAGGGAAAATGGGCTGATGGGAAAAGGGGACCCAGGAGTCAAATAGGGAGCGTGGACACACTCACCAAAGGATCGCAGCCAACGCCATGGAGCAGCTGTGTACGAACTATTGCTTAAATATGAAACAGCATGTGGTCCTTGTGTTGACTATCAGAAGTATAGGCTTTTGAATGATTCCTGCTCTCCATTCGAAGGCAGGAACACACTCATTTGCTTCAGCTGCCTGCTTCAGCTTCGTTTTCCAAATTGGAGAACATCTTCCATGCTTTTCCAAGTAGTGTATTTTCACTCTTAAAAACTGTGGCTGTCATGTGCTTATGTTAATTTCATGATTGAGATGAAGGGGTGGAGTCTAGCCTGTTCATCTGGAGCTAGCGATTGAGTAGCCATTGAGGCCTCCGTGTGGGCATGGCTTTCTCCTGAGACTTCTGGGAAATCTCACGATATTTCCCTCGTGGAGATGAGAAGCTATCTTCCCCAGTTGTTGGGAGTTAGTCTCAGAGACGATGACTTACCGACAAGACAAGATGGCAGCATCTGAGGAGCTGCAGGAGCTGGAGAAGAAGCCACGTGACCTTATCCTGATGGAACCAGACCGCTGAAGCTGGCAAAGCCACGTGGAGACCCCTGCCAGTGCTGAGTTGCCTCTACCACCACTGGATGCTGTTGCTGGACCCTGAGCCCTGGAAGTGAGGAGCCATGGGGAGACCCCTGCCAGCACTGGAATTCTGTACCCACTGGCCTGTGACTTCGTGAGTCAGAAGGAGACATTATAGACTGATATTGGGCATTCGGGCTAATATCGGACTTATGACTTTGAACTGGACTGGGTTGGGATGCTTTCTTAATGTCCTGTTCCTCTTGTATATAAACTGTACCCTTATATCCATATGCATGTCTATGAATTTGTTTCTCTAGTTTACCTGGACTAACACACAAACCCTCTGAGGTGGTGGTGGTGGTGGGGCGGGGAGAAGGGGGTTTCTTAGAGACAAGTGAAGAAAACAGGGAGGAGAGCCTCTCAAAGGTTCCGTGGCTGAGGGCACCACCCACTGAAGGGGAACTTCCTGAGAGTCCAGTAGTCCTGGGCTGGCACCGGATGCTGTCTGCGCTGACTCAGTGGTGGTTAATGCGGGGTGGGGGAGCCACTCTCTGCTTCCTGCCACTCGAGGGGCATGGGCACTCCTTTGGCTTGATGATCTTCCAGTGGCCTCGTTCACCTCGTTCCAATTCCTGGAGTGTCAAGTGGAAAATGCGCATCGGAATCATTTGAGGAGCTTTGAACCCATACACGTTCGACCTGCTCCATCCCGGGTGTGCCCCATGCTTCACCACTGGCCGGGCCTCTAGCGGTTGGCCATGGGAACCCAGCCAGGGGCACCATGGGAGAAGGACCTGGTGCTCTATTGCTAGGGACCATGGAGTTGTTTCTGACCCACAGTGACCCCGTGCATAAAACCAGACACTGCTCTGCCCCGCGCCATCCTCACCGCTGTTTCCGTGTCGGAGCCCGTCCCTCTTGTCGAGAGCATTCCTCTTTTTCTCTGCCCCACACAGGATGTCCTTCTCCAGGGACCACTCTGTAAAGATCACGCCCTTCATGGTGTGATCATGCGCTGATCAGGTGATGTCCTTAAAATACGGAGTGGCTTCAAAATGGTATTAAGAAACAGAAATCTCTCTGGCCGGTGAATGCATCTGGCGGCTGGATTAGGGCTGGAACCCCTCCGTGTGGTTGATATATCCGGGAAGTGAGGGCCCTGGTCAATTTTCTCTTTGTTTCACTTTTATTTCCCACAACAGCCATGAGCAGAGGCTGTTTTTTGCCTGTGGAAGCTTCCAGCCAAAGGAATGATTAGTTTATAATACTTGAGATGAAATCCACATGAAACTGCCATGGAAGGTTGAGGAAAGCAGGCCACGAGCTGTCCCTGGCTGGACATTGCTCTCTTAGGAGGACTTCACAGATGGCTCAGTCGGGGGTGATTGGAGCACACTTCATTTCACACGTTATAGACTTTGAAAGCAGCGGATGCTACCTGGGAATAATCCAGAGAATTTAATTGGCCTTTACTTAGTGCCGGTGCTCTCAGATAAGCACTGGGCTGCCAACCCAAAGGTCAGTAGTTCTAAGCTACCAGCCGCTCCACGGGAGAACATTGAGGCCGTCTGCTCCCATAAACATGGAGAGTCGAAAGTGGGGTCTCCCCGAGTTGGAATGCACTTGAATTGGAACCCACTTGAGGGCAGTGGGTCAGGTTGGGTTGGGTTTTAGGTTGGGTGGTTATCAGAAAATACTAAGCTACTGGTTTGGGAGGTATGTATGTTTCCTCATACTTTTTAAAGAGCTTTCACATGGATCAGAACCTAGCAGACTTCTTTGCTGAAAGGATCTGGGGTTGGGGCTTATCTGACTTCTGTTGGGCAGTTTACCTGTTCTTTGTAAGAGCTCTAGGCAAAGACCTTGGCCATAAAGTTTAGTTGTTTTGGGTATGAAAGCATTTAGTGTTCCAAAACCATAACAAAGGCCAAGGCAGCATTTAAAGTCTGTGAACCTCATTTTTTTTTTGTTTTTTGTTTTTTGGGGGGATATCACTGCCCTCTGGTGGGAGTAGGAGGCCCAGCCTTGCTCCTGGAGAGCTGCTGATGTATTTGAACCGCCAACCCAGTGGGCCGCAGTCCAGTACACAACCACTACGCCACCGGGGGGCTCAGCCTGAACTTCATTTTTAAAAACAGCTCAAAAACAAAACCAAAACCGAAACGAACCCCCCAAAACCCAATGCCGTAGAATTGATACAAACTCCCCAAACTCTAGCCTATCCCAAGTTCTGTTCTTTAGTGTCAGAAACTGGTATGGTTTTCATCCTAAGTGTAAAACAAAACACAATCAAACCTCTGGCTGCTTCGTGGAATCATGGCTAGCATAAAGTGATGATTGCCAGCTATTGTTTGACGGGTGATTGACCAGAAGGCGACTCACGGCTGTCCCTCTCCTCCTTTGTGTTCCCAGACGATCGCCAGGCAGTTGGCAGAGATCTTGCTGCGGGGTATGTGTGAACAGAGCTACTGGAACCCCTTGGAAGACCCACCAGGCCAATCGCCCTTGGACGACCCCCTCCGGAAAGGAGCAAACACGAAAACCTACACCCTGGCGCGAAGAGCACGCATCTACTCAGGAGAGAAGTACGGCCCTTGCTGCTTTCCTTGCTACCCAGAAGCCCTTGGGGGACGAGGCTTTGATTGGTCGGTGGCTCCAACCAGCCAGCCACTCCGCTCCCCAGGGAGAAAGATGGGGCAGTCTGCTTTCCGGCTAAGATGGGCACCTTTGGCAGTCCGGCAGGGCTGTCCCCTCTGCCCTCTAGCGTCACCACGAATTGAATCGCCCTGGCGACCTCGGGTTGGGTTGGGTTACCTTGGGTTGGGGACCTCATTTGTCGAGTGCCTGTGAAGGAGACCTGGGGAACATTCAGAGATGAGCAGAAGATTGTCCTCCCCTCAGAGTCCTGTGAACGAGTCTCGTCTGCCAACCAAGTGGGCTGTGCCCAGCTCCTCTTGACTTTCATCGCCTCAGCGGATGGCGCTGCTCCGGGGAGGGCACTTAACGTAGAAGCTGCGCCCCTCTCAGGGCTCCTGGGTCTCCAGGATTCTCATTCCGCTTCCTCTGAGGACCCCTCTGCCCCCGAGTCACATGGCAATTAGTGACAGCGCTGCTTGCAATTTAGAGCCAGCCTTTTTCTTCTTATTTTTTCTCACTCGTTCCTTGATCCTTTCATGGGAAACCATGTGTTTTCAATCGAACTTGCTGTCAGGAGGACAAGGCAGTCCTGGACAGCGATGTTTCTTTAGAACCTCGTCTGTTTTTAACGAACTTTCAGATTGGGGACTTTGGGGGAAAGGAGCCAGAGAGGCGATCTAGCTCCAGCTTGGGTGGAAGTCGGGAAGGGCGGGGGGAGAGAGAGAGAGATGACTAAGACCTGGGGAACCTGAGGGTGGGGGGCTCACAGAAGTGCTTCCAGCAGAGGCTTCAGCCCCCACCTCAGTCCCTCTTTGCAGATTCTCTCCGTGAAGGCGGAGGGAGGTGCGTGGAGAAATAGGCGCTGTCTCTCGGGTGGTTATCAGATTGGTCAATGGTCACGGGACCGCAGGCTCCAGAGAGCACAGAGAAAGCGCCAGGAGAGATGGGGGTGCCCAGAACCTGAACACACACATGGGCATCTGAAAGGAATGGTCATGTTTTCCACAGGGGCAACATTTTGGAGGCAGCTGCCTCTACGGCCTCTTTCCTGGGCATTTTGCGCCCTTTCCTCTCGTGCTCACTGTGTGTCTCCTCCCTGGATCCCCACAAAGGGAGCCCTTCTGAGCCTTCCCCCTAGCTGGTGTCCATTCCCTCTCAGCCCCTTGATCCCCGGCTTTGTTGAGCTGCACCCCTGCAGTCCTCCTTTACTCCCAAGTGCTTTGCTGGCTGCATCAAGCAGTTCACTCAGAGAATGCTGACCCACGCATCAATTCGCTGTCAAGAGAAAGGTTTGGGGTTCAGCTTTAAACAATCACATTTATGTCTTAAAAAATATCCTCTCGATACTGTGTTTGTTTGCCTCCTATGCCTCTCAATGTCCAAGGTCCCAGGCACACGAAAGAACTCCATTCCTGCTCCCTCCTCCCCTCCCCTGCAACTTCTACCAGGTCCACTGGCCATACAGAAGGAACTCTGGGCCTGTCTGATGCTGTTCTAACATGGCCCTATCCCCCCTTAAAGACAGAAAAGCTCAAGTCCTGGCCTCTGTTCTTCTATTTCCTGACCCATCAGATGTTGTCCCTCTTCGAATCCCAGTTCCTCATCGGGACTAGGTAGGAGGCTTTTGGAGGGCGAATGCAGATTTGGAAAGGCATTCACGTGTACTGGGGCTTGCCCTCCAGGCCTGGCGGCCGAGTCACAGCTTTCATTTCAGACAGATGCCCACAGGCTTGTTCCCTTCAATCTGACCCACGTACCATACACTGTGCCCTCTGACAGTATGCGACTGGGCCACTTGTAATGGATTCAGAATCGTTCGTGTTAGAAACCCCTCACCCCAGTCACCCTGTCCCTTGAATTTCCATATGGATTTAAGATGAGCTTGTGAACTTGTTTTTTAAAAAGCAGCTGGGATGCTGATCAAGGGCACGCGGACCAGTTTGGAGGTGTTGGCCCCTCGACTACGTTGGATCTTCTGATCCGTGGACATGGGCTGCCTGTCCGTTCATGCAGATCGTCTCTACTTCCTACAGCGATTTGTCATTGTTCAGGACATAATACTTGCACTTCATTTTTCAAATTTGTTCCTGTTTTCTTCTCTTTGATGATATTATAAATGCTCTGCTCTCCTTTGATTTGCTCACTGCTGTCATGCAGAGATGCTATGGATTTTAGGGATATCAATATTATATCCTGCAACCTTGCCAAATGCTTTTCTAATTCTAATCAATTTTTTTTGTTTTTTGTTTTTTTGTTTTTTGGGGTATCACTGCCCTCTGGTGGTGGGAGTAGGAGGCCCAGCCTTGCTGCTGGATTTGAACCTCCCACCCAGTGGGCCGCAGTCCCACACACAACCACTACGCCACCGGGGCTCAGCCCCTAATCAGTTTTTTTTTAGTGAATCCCTTAGGGTTTTCTGTTGAGAAAATCATGCTACTTGCAAGCAGCAACAGCTTGACCTTTTCCTTTTCCTAGTCTGGATGACTTTGGGGGATTTACTGGCCTGATTGCATTGGCTGGACCCTACAGTACATTGTGAAGCAAAAATGTCATGTTCGTGGTGTTAGGGGTACAGTGGCATCTTGTCTTTTCACTACTCAGAGTGTGTTAGCTGAGGTGTGTCATAGCTGCCTTTTACCCAGTAAGAAAGTTTCCTTCTGTGCCTAATTTCTTGAAAAATTTCCATCATAAGCATATTATGACTTTTATTTATCTTATTCATAATCTGTCAAGATTATCTTGTACTTTCTTCTACTTATGTGATCTATTCATTGATTTTCCAGTGTGGAGCCACCCTTGAACTCCCCAAATAAACCCCACTTGGTCATGATGTAGAATTGTTGGATTTGACTTGCTACTATTTAGTGGAAGGTTTTGTGTTTTTATTCATCTGAGATATGGGGTTATATCTTTCTTGTGATGTCATTGTCTGGTACTGGTGTCAGGTGTAAAGTTTTATAATAAGAGGTCAGTTTGCATTGTGTTTTTTTTTTAATATAGATGAATTGACCAAAAAGAGAAGAGCTGTGGAAAATCGGAATCAGCCCACAGATTGGGCCAGCTGACCCTTAATACTTAATTAAAGAAAGCCACTTCCCTGCAGCCAGTTCTACTTATAGCAACCCTTTATATGTTTACGAAGGTTGTAAATCTTTATGGGAGCAGGCAGCCTCATCTTCCTCCCTTGGAGCAAGATGGTGGATTTGAACCATCAACCTTGCAGTTAGCAGTCCAACTCTTCCCTGACAGTGCCACCCAAACTCCTTAATAATCAAGAGGCACCCTCGAATTTCCGTCTAAGTCCTCTTCCTCTTTTTTGGCAACCTCATCCTTTCGGAGCCCCCCCACCCCCACCCCGGGACTGTCAATAGAGTCTACATCAATGTGGTTAACGGACAGTGTGATGGAGTGCTGGACTGGTGTCATTCTAGCCTTGTATTCTTCAGCGCTCCTGCGATTGGCTGTGGCTCGGGACCTGTGTTTCTCCAGGAATTCCCTCAGTCGAGTCACAATATTAGATTGGCGATGGCACCATTCTCGGGCCTCAGAGTTGATGGGGCAGTGACACCCAAAGGGACGCTTCTGTGGTCACAGGGGCCTCTTTGGGCCCCTCTGTTGGATCTGCTTGGCATGCCGGACGGATTGTGTCCTTGGCTGGTCGACTCCCTAATAGCTAGAGAAGAAAGCAGAGAGGAAACGCACCCACATAACGTTGGGTTCGCTTCTTTTGCATGACTGCTGCAATCGCAGAGTCACACGTAGATGTTCCTAACACATTCTTCCTAGCTGGGGGACATTTGGAAAGAACTGTTATCTGGATGATGCTTTATAACTGAGGGCTCTCATCCTTAGTCCCTGGGTCTGCTGGAGAGCCAGATAAAGTCGGAGCTGGTGAATTCCTCCCGAGTAAGACATCGGTGACTTGCCTACAGGTCACCTGTGAATTCGTGGCACCGTGAGCCTTAGCACACAGCTCACCCCTTCTTAGCCCGGTGCACTGTCACAGCGCCGCCTGCGGAAGCCCATCCTCCCGTCCACTGAGCTCTGTACCTTTGACTTCCTTCCCTTGCCCGTAAGTAGCCGTCTCTGGTCCTCTTGCTGTCATCTGTCGCCCTCCGGCCTGCTCTGACGCGTGGCCACCCTGTGCCTATGCCAGAATGAAGCGTTGTCCCTCCTCTGTCATTTCCCAAGGCCCCGTTTCCCACTCCTCCAGGCTCAGACCCGCCATCCTGGGGGCTCCCCTACCAAGGCTCCTGGTTCTCAGAGGAGAGTGTTCCAAGAGGAAGGCCCCGCACAACGTTGCCCTCTGCCCAGCAGAGAGGAGGGGAGAGAACTGGGTCTGGCTTCTCCAGAGGGAGCATTTTCCTGTGCGGGCCTTCAGGCACCCCCCCCCCCCCCCCACTCCACTTCCGTTAGCTGCCAGCCCTGGGATCTTTGCAGCATTTCTGAATTCCCACCATCTCTGCCGGCAAAAGGGGTGGGGTGGGGTGGGGGTGGGCAGAGGAAGTGGAATTAGGCTCAGATAATGTGCGACTGGTTAGCAACTGTGGTAAAAATAACACCGCCGAGCGTTTAGGCGGGTCGGGTGGCTCAAATGCAGCCCGGGGATTATCCATGAACTGGGCTGGCTGGTGTGAAGTCACAATTAGCCTGGGTCCCCTCCCTTTTCAATTAGTCTGGCCAGGCCGGAGCTGGCCGTCTATGAAGAACTGCTTCCGGCTACTGCTCTCTTGACAAGCTCCCCGACTGATTGCTGGTTAGCAGAGGGGCCTGGCCATCGAGCCCTGATGGTTAGAGGGAGAGCTAAAGGTGTGTTCACACAATAGGTGGCAGAGAGAGCAGACTTCCCCTCATGCAGAGAGCACGTCACTGGGCCTTTTCATTTGTGTTTCTGAACAGAAGGCGAAAGACGTGCTGCGTCTTCTCAGAAACCAGCCTCAGCACAAACTGACTCCTGGAAGTCATTGGTACCTCCAGGGCCTGCTCCTCGTCCCCAGCCCAGCCGTGTGCCAGCCTGTGAGTCCTGGAAGAGCAGCAGGTGCTGCCCGCCCCACTGCTGGCTCCTTCCCTTGGGCCAGGCAGAGGCGTAATGGAGGGAGCAGGCCTGGTACCTTTTCCAGGCGCCCTTTCTGCGTCATCCTTTGATGGAATGCACAAAGGGCTCTGCAGAGAGGACAAGTGTTTCTGGTGATTTGAAAAAAAAATTTTTTTGGGGGGGGGAGTGGGACTGGTTTTTGGAAAACCCATCCCACCCTTTGAATGAACTAGTTGTCAGGTTACCCTTGGGCAGATGGTGATGTCCTCTTTCCCCCAGTCATTTTCAGGACATCTCGGCATTTCGTAACCATGTTTGTTTCTCAAGTGCAAACTGTCAGTGCTGAAAAGTTGGAGAACTCGGAGATGGAGACAGGAGACCGACAAACCTAATTCAGGCCAGGGAGTCGATGCCACTCATCGTGGCCCTCCACGACAGGGTAGAACCGCCCCTGTGAGTTTCTGAAGCTGCATCTCTTCACAAGAGTAGAAAGGCCCGCCTTCCTCCCTTGAAGCGGCTGGTTTTGAACTGCGGACCGTGCGGGTAGTGGCCCACTGCGTACATGCTCTGCCACCAGGGCTCCTGGAGAGAAGGGAGCAGGGGGTTACCACCTGGAGTGTCTCGCTGTGCTCTGCAATCCTGAGCAACCTTGAGTTTAAAAGCTTTCACTCCTCACGTGGGATTTTTAGAGGTTAGCCCAATTCAAAAAGGAAATAAGAAATGACGACAGCTCGTGCCGACCCCTCATACTCAGACGCGTATCTTGAAGTAAGAGCAGCCTCACCGAAAACTCGATCTGAGTTAAGACAAGTTGTTCGAACTCTAAAATCGCTTCCAGTCGGTGACTTCTGAATGTCAACAGAGGTTCTGCCAGCGGGCTATTAAGAAGAGAGGGTCTGTGTAATGGTATGTCTGCCATCGTGGACTCAGAATGGAACTTGTTTTATTTAGATAACACTTCCGAGTGATCAAGATTCCCGCCTCTCTCGGAGGCACAGGCATGACTTGGGTTTCTATCCTCCTCGTTATGGGTTTCCGTACTCTTCTGCTGGCCATTAAAATGCTTACCTAGAAAGTTTCTATTTCAAAGGCCAACATAAAAAGCAGCAGAATTAATCCAAACGTCCCTATTTTTCATGGGTTGCATTAAAAAAGAAAAAACCCAGACACTTTGAGCTTTAATTCAGTTCTGTGCAAAGTTGTGTGCTTTGTGTTATTGTGGAATTGCCTTAAATCAAAGCTGACTTTTTGTTGTTGTTTTGTTACATATACAGCATTTTTTGTCCTCAAGAAAATACGGAGGAAGCCCTGTTGTTATTGCTGATTAGTGAATCAATGGTGAGTGGAAAGTGGTTTTACGTTTCTCTTTCTCTTGCCCCTGTGGTTCCCTTTTCAATTTGGAGGCCCCATCCATGTGGTTACTCTGTTCTTGGGGGAGGACTTTCTATAAGGAGTCCCTGGGGAGGGTGGGGGGTGGGAAACCAGTAGAGGTAAAGATGCTTTCTGCTCCTTGGGCCAGCCGGCAGTGCCCCCTGGTCAGTCTGGAACATGGAATTTCTCCTCCATTAGTGAAAAATCAAGCATCATAGTTTGTTCACTCCCCCCCTCCCCACTTACTGGTCACCGACACAGTGTGTATAGTCATGCCACAACCAGAGTCTTAAGGGGGAAGCAACCCCCGCAGAAAACCTTTCGTTACTCACCCTTCTCAGTTTGCTTTGGGGGAAGAGACACCTGGGGAGTCAATCCTGTGTACGAACCTCTGGTTTTTGTAGCATGAGTTGACGAAACTCCCTTCTCCTAAGTCTCCTGGTTCTGCTGCTGCCGTTTCTCTGCTGCTGTTTCTACCTGGGTTGTGTCTTTCCTGGTGCTACCACTCCTTATTCTAGGAAGTTCTTAATAAAGGGGTCCTGGTTCCACAGGATGCTCTTCACGTTTGCCCTTTTTTTCTTGGTCTTAGTAAGAACCCTCCCCCTTCTTTCTGACTCATTTTAAACCTGATGGGATAACAAATCTGACCAACCCTTTCCTTAAGGTTCCAGGCCCCTTAGTTGCATGGTGCCATCCCCAAGGAAGTTACCCGGCACCTTATTTGCATGGTGAACAAACTGTCCAATCACAAGCACCTCATTTGCATAGCCCCACCCGGTCATTTCGATAGGGGGCTCTTAGGAGACCGCAGCAGCGAATGGCCACATAAATGCAACCCATGGCATCCCACCACACCCCACCTTACTGCCTGTGAAGGAAACCCGTTGGCTCCTCTTTGCCTGAGAGTCCGTTGGGACCTGGGAAGCGGCTGACTTACCTTGGCACGCTCCCCTCGGCCCACGTGGTACCACCACGCAGGGCAGCCCGTGGCATCAGTTCTGGCCCATCGAGCGAACGCGTCTCACCACGCTTCCTCGCCGGCATGTCGGTGGGGGCCTTCCCTCACCCTACGTCGGGCCCTTCACAGCTCGGCCCCGAGCGTCCCCCTGGGTGAATGTGCTCAGGCTTCCTGGATGGGTCCCAGGGTGAACATCTCCTCCTCAGGGGAGGGTGGAATGCACCACCAGCGAGTCCATGCTGACTCACAGCCACCCCGAAGGACAGGGCAGAACTGCCCCTGGGGGTTTCGGAGACTGCAACCCAGGATGGGGGTAGAAAGCGTCATCTTTCTTCCCCATAGCAGCTGCTGGTTTCAAACTGCTGACTTTGCGGGGACCAGGCATAGGTATGCGTAACTCACACCATGCTACCAGAGCTCCCCTTATCAGCACATATGAAAAGCTGGGTTTCTAACCAGAACGCTGATGTTCCGTCCACATGTGGACATCTACAGTAAGATTGTCTCTGGAAGCCCCTTTGCTCACGTCCCTTGACTTCGTGGTTTTCCGGTTTTTAGCAGAAAATAGATATGCCTGCTTTCAGAACCAAACCGAGACGTGCCCTGTATGCATTTATTCGCTGCCTGGAAAGATGATCTTCCGCCTCGAATCCAACTTGAACTTAGAAACACGACATGGCCACAGTCTCAACGCCCACCAGGAACCCTTGACCACCGCACCTCACACCCGCTTTGCCCAGCAGAAAAGGGTTAGCAGAACTGTATTCGCAAGACAGTATTCCAAACTACTTTTCATCTATGGATCTGTTTCACCTATCACGTTGCGCCTTTTTAATCAAAAGACACCGACAGGCTTTCTCTAAAAACGAGAGGAAAAGAGCACTTGCTGTAACTTGTAAACTTGTAGACGTATAATGACTCCCTTTTGCCCTGGTGCTGGAGTGGGTTACGCCCCGAGCCGCTAACCCCAAGGTGAGCAGTTTGAAACCACCAACTGCTCCCAGGGGCGAGGTTGAGGCTGTCTGCCTCATGAAGAGTCAGAGCCACCGAGACGCACAGGGGCAGTGTTCCTCTGGCCTACGGGGTTGCTTGGCATCGACTCGAGTGGGGTTTGGTTTGCTAGACCTTGCTCTGAGTCTGGGACATTTATAGCGGCTACGTAACATTTATAGCAGCTACGTAAACCGAGCCCACTCTCCTGTCTCCAGTTCCCTCTTTTGTGGAGCACAGAAGTCACTGCTACCAAGAGCAGCCTTGAAGGAAACCTTCAAAGGCAGGCTTGCTTCCCCTGGGATGACTGACAGAGGGACGCACTCCGTAGGACGTGGCCTGTCTTACAGATGCTGATCCATCATTAGCGTTTCAGAGCAAGAGTTCCTGAACTTAGCACTGACAGTGGCTGAAGGCCAATGCCTGCCATGACAGACAGGCGGGGCAAAGCCACCTGAGGGACAAGAAAGGTGCCTGTAAAGCCTTTGGGAAGAGGGTCGCCAGCCTGCCAGGACCAGGGACGGGCTCCCCACCCACCATGGTCACCGTGAAGACAAGGACCTCTCCTGGTTATGTGGGGAGGCGGGGACGGGGGTGGGGGGGGCTCTGGGGACTGGTGCTGATTCGAAACATGAAACCAAGAGACTCACAGCGACCCTCAAGGACAGGGTCTACTGCCCCGGTGGGTTTCTGCAGCTATGGGGAGTAGACAGCCTCATCTTTCTCTCGAGGAGCAGCTGGTGGCTTTGAACTCCCGACCTTGTGATTAACAACCCAGAGTGGAGCCCACTGTGCCACTAGCAGAGAGATGTTGATTCATAGGGAGAATTAAATGCCCCCCAAGGAAAACCTGGCATCGCATCAATTCCAACTCATAATGACCCCGCCGGACAGAGTGGAACTGCCCCTTTGTGTTCTTAAGAGTATAACCCATTAGGGGAGTGGAAAGTCCTGTCTTTCTCCCGGATCCTGCATAAACTTTGAAGCTGACTGCCATCGAGTGCTTTCTGACTCGAGGTGAGCCTGTGGGACAGGGTGGCACGACTCTTGCGGGCTTCCTAGGCCTTGATTATCTAGGAGAGTAGAAAGCTTCGTCTTTCTTGCAGAGAGTGGACTGTAGTTTCAAACTGCTGATCTGGCGGTAAGTCGCCCAGGTGTCACCCACTGCCCCCCCCTCTCCCAGGAGAAACGCGCACTGCTATTCTGATGCAGGCAGGTGAAATCTCACTGCTGGTTCTGAGCGCCGCCTCCAGAGAAGCTGACACACCAGCTGGCTGTGGCGCCTCTAGTCCAGGCAGTGTGTGTCCATTGGTTTGTAGAGAAATCGCGTGGAAGGAGCCTGGAAATCAGCTCGCAGACAAGAGCCTCTGCCTTCTGGATCTAAACCCTGACCCCACGGCTGTCAAGTCGATTCTGATTCACAGCAGCCTTCCCGGGGGGCCAAGCACCCACCTTCCTGCTTGGCCGTCTAATGCGTTACCCACTGTGATGACCCGGGACTCCTCTCTGGTGCTGGGAGTAATAAGCTCGGCATGTGAGAGCAGCGAGGTGTCCTCTCCAGCCTCTGTACTGCTGTCTTTCAAGATAATCATCTGCCTGTGCCTCCTCCCAGCACGCTTGCACTCCTCTCTGATCTATGCATCACAGGGGCCACAGAGGAATTTGGGGGTTGCCCTGGTGAGAGAGGGAGCTTGTCGAACCCCTCCGTAAGGCGGATGACACTGTTTGCTGATGATGGGAACTGGGGGGCTGGAAGTTGTCTCCCCACTTTATCTCGTAACAGAAGCAGTGCCCCCTCCCCATGCCGTGTGGGTCTGCTGCCCCCCAGCAGCACGGCTGCCAGCAACAAAGCCGTCTGTGAACCCAAGCCCTAGGGAGTCCTCCCTGTCCTGTGTTGGCTCCCAATGCCCTGGTCAGGAACCTGACACGCAGGGCCAGTCCTGCTCTGAGGGTCTGCGATAAATGGCCAGCGCCCCGTCTTGGCCCCCAGTGAAGCACGAGAGGAGCGGGGCACCCATGCCTTCTGGCCACGATGCAGACCACTGACCACCGCCTCTCTCTGCCCTGCTGTTCATGCCAGGCCAACCGGGATGCAGTCCTGAGCAGGATCCCTGAGCACAGGAGTGACCGTCTCATCAGCCTGCAGAGTGCGTCTGTGGTCTACGACTTGCTGACCATCGCCCTGGGAAGAAGAGGCCAGTACGAGATGCTGTCGGAGGTAGGTCAGCCCGGCCTGCAGCGGGGGGTGAAGGCAGTGGGGGTGGGGGCGGGGAGGGGGTGTAGCACACTCGGATGAGCCATGAGTCGGGGTCCAGCTCCCCCTGCCTGGGTCATGGTGGTCCCAGGACTTTGAGCCAGTCACTCAGTGCGAGTGGCCTCCTCTGGAGTGTTGGTCTGGGCTGCATGCCCCAGTAGCCTCTACCTGAGGGGACGCCGGCATTTCTTAGCCAGAGCCCTGGTGGCCTAGTGGTTAAGCACAGTGGAAACCACCAGCCGCTCCTTGGGAGAAAGCCGGGCCTTTCGACTCCCGTGCAGCGTGACAGTCTGGGGAACCAGCCGGGGCAGCTCTACCCTGACCGACAGGGTGGCCGTGAGTCGGCATGCCCTCGCTGGCAGGGAGCGTGGCTTTCTGAATTTTCCCTGCCACAGTCATCTCTCCAGCGTGTGGCTGTGGCTTCCTTACAAAGCCATCCAAAGTGTGGGTGTGTCTCTGTCCCCTGGCAGCCGTGGACAGGTCAGCCGCTCCCGCTGGCTTGCTGGGGAGCCACCCGGGCCCCAGGACCTCACAGGTGCTGCGTGTGTAGACCTGTCGCTCGCACCCCCCCCCCCCCAATGCCCCCGCTTCTCAGAAGCTCTGCGTTAGAAGCCTGACCATCTTACAAGTTCCAGAAGAGGCTGGCTCATCTTAAGCCCAGGCAAGGCATGATTCACGGTCCCGCTGCCCAGAGTGTCCCATACCACACGGAAAAGGGTTAAGGGAATAACCAGGCCACTCCACCCCTCTACCCCTTTAAGAACAAGGATCAGGAAAAAAGCAAGAAAGCAACCGCCTGTTTTGTCAAAATGGACTTTTCCATGTGATTTATCTTTCTCTTTCTAAATTTATACCCATTGCAACAGCCTCCGGGCGCGGGGACAGGGACTGAGATACAGTGACAGATTGGCTGAAACCAGATAAGCCCCCAGCTCACCCTCCAGCCTGCCGGTGCGTCTCCCCATGAGGCGGGAGCGGGGGAACAGATGAGCCTGCGTGCGTGGCGTGAATCTTTATTTAGTCCCTGGGCTGGTGACTGCAGGGCACTGGTTACTCAGCGTGCAGGGAGAAATCAGACAGCAGCCTGCACAGCTCTGTGCCCAGATGCCCCTGCCACGCAGGCACGCACGCCCCTGTCCTGGGACTCTGCCCCGCCCTGAGATGGGCCCGGATGGTGATCTCGTGGAGGCCTGGTGCTCTGTGGAAGGTTGCTCCCCCTTTCCACCCCATCTCCCGTCCCAACCACCACACCCAGCTCGAAGCCCATTGGGGCTTCCTTTCAGGTGAGGGGTCTGTCCACTGATGGGCCACAAGCCATCTCTCCAGACCCAAGGTTTCAGCCAGTGCACAGTGTGCCGTGTGTCCCCGTGTGGGGGTCCCCCGGGCACCTGGTCATTCCCCCAGCCAGCAGCGCAGCGGAGTGTTCTGCACTCCTGCCAGGATGCCCTCTTGAGCCCCGCTTTCTCCCCCAGGCCTTTCACCTTGACATGCAGCGTTCATCTTGTGGGGTCACCCCTCCCCCCAACACACACGCCGAGCCTTTGTGTGGCACGTATTGCACACACATGTTTAAATCTCAGGTCCATGCACACACGTTTAAATCGCGGGCCCACAGCAGAGGTAGCCTTGAGGGGGTTGGTTGCTGCTATACAGCCAGAGGAGCTGGTCGGTGTCTCCTTCGTGGCTGATGGACTAGCTGGCACAAGGGCATCGAGAAAGCTTGGAAAAGTGCCCGGGACAATGGAACTCCAAAGATCGAGGAATATTTCCATGGACTTTTGGGAAGCGCCGTTGTGTAGGCTGTTGACGGATCCGTCCCTGGAGGAGCCCTGGTGGCACCGTGGGTTAAACACCATCCACTCACCTCACTGTTGGCAGTTCAAAGCCACCAGCCACCCCCGTGGAGACTCGCATGCCCAGGAGTCTGCTCTGCCCGACAGGGTCACTCTTGCGGGGATGTTTGTTTGTTTGTTTTCTCAGTCCTGTGCAAGGGCTGTGGCTAAGTGCCAGGGATACAGGCGTGCCAGGGCCTGGCCTGGCTTCTGCGCTGGAGCTGCCCCGGTGCAGCAGGAGACAGACCGGCTCACGGGCCGCCCTGGTTCCGCCGTGGCTAATGAAGGGTGCGCGTGGCTGGCTCCAGCCTTCCCCAGCCGCCGCGCTGTCTCAGGCCAGCTGACGAAGACGGGCAGGGGCATGAGAAAGATAGGAGTGCCTTGCATCTCTGGTGTCCATTCCATCTCTGGAGAACCCAGCCCGTATCTTTTGCTGAGTGTGGGCCTCCCTTGCCCCACACATCAGCGTCTCCCCCTCCCCTCATTTGCTGGTGCATCTTCAATCCACTTGGCCGTGTTTTGATCTTGTTTTACTTCCAGTTTGCACTTGTGCTTCTTCAGAATGTTAGGCTCAGAGGTGTCTGGGCGGCACAGAGCTGGGCACTCAGACACGAGCCCAAAGGATCACTGTTTGAGCCCCGCCAGAGGGGCCTGGAAGAAAGATCTGGCAACAGAAACTCCGTGGGGCTCAGTTCTACCCCAGAGCACAGGGGCCGATCGCCGGACATTGTGGCAGAGTGGCCATTGCTGCCACTGTCACCATACAGCAGCGGTTCTCGACCTTCCTAAGGCCGCAGCCCTTTCAGACAGTTCCTCATGTGGTTAGTGGTGACCCCCCCCCCCCAACCATAAAATTGTTTCCATTGCTGCTTCGTCGCTGTCATTTCGCTATAGGGATGCATTGGGCGACACCTGTGAAAGGGTCGTTTGACCCCCCAGAGGGGTCACGACTCACAGGTTGAGAACCACTGCTGTAGAATGTCACAGGATGGCCTGTGTTGTCCCCAGAGTCACCTAAAATGCCATTGCCCTGCTGCTCAGAAAAATCCCAAGACTCGTTCTGTTTCCTCTCCTGCACCCCCACCCCCACCCCGCCTGCTCCTCTTTATTTTGTTTTGTTTCTGGTCCTGTAGTAAAGCTCACTTCCCTGTTTACCTTTCCCCTGCAAGTGACAGTCCACGGATTCCCTGAAGGATCAGACAATGCCTGCACACCTGAAGGCTCAAGGCCTCCCTCAAAGCATCCCTGTAAGGACAGGCGGGAACCAGCTCCCCTGTGGTTTCTGAGACCAGACTCTTTACAGGAGTAGAAGCCCCATCTCCCCGCCCACCCAAGTGGCACCTGGTGATCAGTTGACCTTGCGCTTAGCAGTGCACAGCATGACCCTTAGGTCCCTAGGGCTCCTCCCTCCAAACACAGACAAGAAAAGGTATAGCCGCCTGCTGCCCCGAGGTCATCACCAACCCACGTGGAGACAGTCTGTTCCGGAATGCGCACCTCCAAGACACCCTCTCTCTCGCTCTCCTCTCCTCCCTTAACCATTGGGCTCCCCCAGTCTAGACCTCACACGTCCCGTGGCGTGGACCTTAGGGTCAGAGAGCTTTGGATTGGCTTCTGGGTCCGTCACCCAGGTGTGGCAGACCCCTCCGTTCCCTCTCCTGTAAAATGGGTCCAATAATCATACATATCTCAGATAAACGGTGAGGAACCCACTCGCTCATCCACAGAGAGCACTCAGTGCGCATACAGCCCAGGAAGGTCTCTTGTTTTCATCTCTCTCTCTCTCTCTTTCAAAATGGGCTGTCTTTGTGTGAGCCCCCACAGACTGCCTGCTGTGCTTCGTGCCCCCTGCCCTGCCCACACCTGCTTTCCCAGGGCACTGCTCAGCAGAGAGCAGGCAGGGATGCCCCCCGGGCTTCTTCGGGCAACCTCCCTTCCAGGGGGTTGACCGTGAGCGGAGTGCGGGCCGGCGTCTGCAACAGGATGCATTTTCTTGTTTTTATAGACTCATTGTGAGTCTGGCTGAAAGGTTTGTGTAGGAAGAAGCACTTCTTCTTCCTTCTTCTTTTCTACCCTTTCCATTTAAACAGTCGCCCCAGTTGGCATGGCAACCCCGGCTATTAAAAGTAGAGCAACAAGCCCTGCTTCCTCTGTGTTTTTTGGTTTTTTTTCCAGAATGAACCCAGACTGCCAAGGGGGCTTGTTTCTGGCATTGGACGATTAATGGTTCCCTGTGGGCAGGGCATTCTGGGGGTTCTCTCTCAACGGTGCCTGGTGTCCCCTCCATGCAGACCCTCAAAGGACGCTTGTATATTTTCCTCTGGACTCCTTTGTTTCGGTTGGTCTTGGAGATACGACAGCTTTGTGGAAGAATTTTCTAGCTGATGCTCTTCCCCGGGGGGCATCCACCCAGCCCGAACCTCAGACATGTGGTTTCTTAGGGAGCATTGTGCGTGTCACTCCTAGATCCATTTCGGTCTGCCGAGCTGACCCGCTGCCAGTTAATCTGGGCTCCTCGGGCAGCCCCACCTGGTTGCCGCACCTGGTTCCACCTGTCCCCCGTGTAGAAAATTCAGATACCAACAGGACCTTCCTCCGAGGACTGCAGAGACAATGCCCCCCCCCTTCTTCTATATAACAACGCCCTGCAATACCTCCTTGGATGGTCTTGACCCCCTTAGTAGGGAGGGGTCCATTCTGTAGTGAGAGAACGCACCCACAGGCCAGGTAGCCTGGGGTTCCTGTAGACCTGCCTCTCTCCGTTTCTGGTTGTGGGATGTGGGGAAGGTACATAGCCCCCCAGAGTAGTTCCCTGACCTATGCGTCTATGTAGGAGAAGAGGAAAGTTTTGGGGGGAGGGGGGCAAGACAGCATTTTGAGTAATTCCAGTTCAAAGTGAGTTTTCTTGCTCATAGGATCCATGGCCAAAGCTCCTCTGTAGGAATGATTGAGCTCTGTGAGAACAGGCAGCCGGCAGGATGGGCGTGGCTGTAGGCCGCTCTGAAACGGCACCATCTCTGGATCCTTTCATGGGCCTCCTTAAAGAGCGTCTGAAGAAGTGGCCTGACCACTCCAGAAGTGCTCATCCATCCATCCGTCCATCCACCTACGCACCCACCCACCTACATTCCTTCATTCAAACATTTACTGGACAGGACTCAGTAACTCCCTCCCTGGGCCCTGCTCGGTGGGCGCTGCGGCGATCATGGGAGAATAGCTCACGAGCACCGGCATCAGCAGAACCCTAGACAAAGCGGCCTGTGAGGGGGACCTGGGGGGCCTTTTTCCCATGGAGCAATCTTGCTCAAGTTGCTTCCTCAAGTTGAGAAGAGTTCAGGAAGTGCTTAAATTCTCCAATCAGGGGCTGAGCCCCAGGGGCGTAGTGGTTGTGTGTGAGACTGCGGCCCACAGGGTTGGTGGTTCAAATCCAGCAGCAGCTCTCCAGGAGCGAGGCTGGGCCTCCTACTCCCACCAGGGCAGGGATGTCCCCACCCCCCCTCCCAAAAAATTCTCCAATCGAACGTCCCAGGTGCTGCCACGCTGTCGCTTTCATTCGAGCAGTGGCCGAAGCTTGAGGAAGCTTCGCGCTGCCTCTGCCTGCAGCGGCCTACTTTAACGGGAAACGGAGAAAGGCGCCGAGTTCGCTCTATACCTTGTCCAGAGTAAGAGCCCTGGTGGCGCAGGGGTGACGTGCAGGAGAAGGACGTGGTTGCTTCTCTGAAGGAAACGGTAAAGGGCATTTCGCCCTGCCTCGCGGGCTGACCCTGAGCCCGAATTGATGGGAAGGTGGCCTGCTTTGGATGTGTTTTCCAGAAAGGAAGAAACCTGAGCGAGCCATGACATTATCTGCATCCTCTCGATGCTCAGGAAAGGGGGGGGGGGGGGAGACACCTCTTATTTGTACAAGGAGAAGCTGTCTTTTAGTTGCTCTCTTGAGATGTAAGCGGAGGTAGAAGTAAGAATGCGGGAGGAAGCACGTGCGGCCCCGGATCTACGTGGACCTACCTGCCTGCTCTCTGGTCGTCGTTTCCCTCTCTGTGGAGCAGGTGTTGGCTGTCGGCCATCATCAGTGGGTCCTGACCAACGTCAACCCCGTGTGCACAGAACAGGATGCCCCGGTGTGGGGGCGGGGAGGGGTTGCCTAGGCTGTGACCTTTCAAAAGCCATGAGTCAAACTCACGGCCATCTAATCGATCCCACTCCTCGAGGCCCCACAGCGCAGGGCAGAACTGCCCACGTGGGTTTCCAAGGCACCAAGTCTTGGGGGAGGAAAAGGCCTCATCTTTCTCCTGCAACGGGAGATTTCGAACCACTGACCTTGCAGGTAGCAGCCCAGTAGGTCAACCACCGCTACACCCCCACGGCTCCTGTTGCACACAGATTGCGAGACCCATCATTCTTTTTTTTTTTTTTCAAATACACCATCTTTTAAAATTCACTCTTAATAGTTCAATTTGATTAGCTAAGAGTAATTTTTGAAAGTATATTTTCAGGCAAGTTATATACCCTGTAATTTTAGTTTTTTAGTATCTCATAAAAAGTATTTTGTATGTTTTATGCAGACTTATTTTATTCTATAAGCTATACCGACATTAAGTTTAATGACGTAAAGTAATCTCAGTTATCTTATCATCAACAATTTTGTTAAAAATATCTTTGAACCTAGTACAATGTAAAAAAATATAATTGTAGGGCTGAGCCCTGGTGGCGTCGTGGTTGTGCGCGGGACTGCGGTCCACTGGGAAGGAGGTTCAATTCCAGCAGCGTCTCCACAGGAGCAAAGGCTGGGCCTCCTACTCCCACCACCAGAGGGCAGTGATGCCCCAAAAACAAAACAAAAACAAAAACATCATTGTATTGGGGGGGGGTCTCGTCAACTCTTTTCACAATCCACACATCCATCCATTGTGTCAAGCACATGCGTACATGTGTTGCCATCCTTGTTCTCAAAACATGTTCTCTCAGCTTGAGCCCTTGGTATCAGATCCTCATTTTTCCTCTCCCTTCCTCCCACCCTCCCTCACAAACCCTTGATAACTTATAACTAATTATTATTTTGTCATGTCTTGCACTGTCCGATGTCTCCCTACACCCACTTTTCTGTGGTCCGTCCTCCAGGGAGGGGGTAGGGTTGGTTCCCCATTCCTCTTCCCTCTTCCCCTCCCCCTCCTGGCATCACTTCTCTCATTAGTGGTCCCCAGGGGAGCTCTCTGTGCTGGAGTCCCTGTGTTTCCAGCTCTGATCTGTAGCCCTGGGACGGGGTTTCCCAGGAGAGCCGTGAAAAGGCCATGTTGCTGCTGGTGTTAGGGACCTTCGGGTCCGTTCTGACTCGGAACAACCCTAAGCACAGCAGAATGAAGCAGACTCTTTTTTGGCGATCCAGCTTGTCTCGAGAATCTTCCTCTCGCACACTGCCACGCGACTTTACCAAGCCTGGTGCTGTTCTCCAGGGACCGGCCTCTCCTGCCAGCGGGTCCAAAGTGCTGAAGATGAAGTCTCACCACCCTTGTCTCCCAGGAGGCTTCTGACTCTACTTCAGACCGACCTGTCTGTCCTGCTGGCAGCCCACGGCCAACTCTCAATATTCTTTGCCAACACCGTAATTCACATGAATCGATTTTTGTTCTGTCTTCTTTGTTTAATAACCACCCTTCACATGCACATGAAGCAGTTGAAAATACCCTGGCTGGGCCATGCATACCGTAATCCTCAAAGTGACGTCCTGGCTTTGCAGCACTTTAAAGAATGCAGGTGCAGCAGAACCGACTTACCCAATGCACTGTGGCCCTTGATTGCTTGACTGCCGTTTCCATGAGCAGCACAATCCACTGATTGTGGATCTTGGCAAGACGAAATCCTTGACCACTGCAGCCTTTTCTCCATGTATCATGACGTTCTTACCTATCAGTCAGTTTTAAGGATTTTCGTTTTCTTCACATGTAGTTACACTCTACACAGAAGGCTGCAATCATTGGTCTTCAAATCCTCCTCACTTTCCACAAGAAAGGAACTGGAACAGAGAATGTACAAAATGTATATCTAGGGAAACCAGAAGTTGTCAGAAATGGAATGGAATCTCTGAAGGTTGATAGCATAGGCACTGGGAACTGAAATAGACCAGCATTGGCCATTGCGGAGCCAACAGATGGTTGAGTATACCAGGAATGACCAACTCAGGAGGCATGGTGTTGCAGTTATTGTCAAAAAAAAAAAAGTCTTAAGACCTATCTGATAGGCGGGATAAACAATCTAAAGGAAAAAAACAACAGGACCGATGGTTCCGGGGGACACAGAAGCGGGAAAGGCAGGCGGTGTCAACAAACCCAGACACATGGAAACACAAACCCTGACTAAACCAGAGCATGTACACTGGTACAGATAAGAGCTTGCAACATAGGGAATTCAGGCCAGATAAGCCCCTCGGTACTAATCATGAGAGTAGCAATACCAGGAGGGGAAGGTGAGGGAATAGACAACAGAAAAGTGGGTGAAGGGAGATGACAGCAGTGTAATACATGAAAAAAAAATTATAAATTATCAAGGGTTCATGAAGAGGAAGGGGGTGAGGGTAGGGGCAGGGGAAGCACTAATACCAAGGATTCACATAGAAAATGTCATCTGGGTTGACTAGAGGAGAAACAGATCCAGAGGCACCCAAATTTGTGTATAAGAAAGAGCTTTATATTCAGGAGCAATTGAATATGAAGAAAACATCCCAGTTCAGTCCAGATCAAGTCCATAACTCTGATATTAACCCATATGTCTGCTATCAATCTATAGATTTCTCTTCAGACTCATGAAACTCATGCAATGATGCTGAATGCAGGAAGATCCCAGGCCAGTGGGTGGAAAGTCTTTTGGACCCAGTGGCAGTGGAAGCATCTCCACATGTAGCTCCTTCAGCTCCAGGACTTTAGCCTGGCTCCATGTATCTTCTCAAACAGGAATGTCTCACAGGGAGGGAGCATGTGTCCTGCCTCCAGTGAGCTATTTAATCTCCTTAGTGCCTCCAAATGAGGTCATCAAACTGCGACCTGATTGACAGGCTAAACTCCACCCCTTCACTCATAAATCTCAAATTGGAAACAGATTATGTAACTACCACAAGCGTGTTTTGAAAATGATGATGGCAAAAAAAAAATAAGATAAAATAAGGAAAATGATGGCAGCCTACGTATAAATGAGCTTGACACAGTTGAAGTATGTATGGATTATGACTAGAGCTGTAAGAGCCCCCAGTAAAATGACTTACAATCAAACAAACAACATCTATCCTGAGTTCTCAACTGGAGTTGACGTAACTATGTGGATACAAGAGCCTCTCGTTAATACAGTTACTCAGAAATACACACCAACAATCGAAGCCAATGAGCAAGAAATTGACAGATTCAACCAACTTCTTCCATCTAAGAGCAGTAGAACCCACACTCCAGACGCATTGATACTTACTGGAGATGGAAGTGTACCAGTTGGCGACAAAGAAGGCCCCTCCTTTGTAGAGGATAGCCTGGGTGCCAGCAGTGACACCGACTTACTCACTGCGAAAACCTTTTCTCAAAAGCATAAGCAGTGATTGGACAAGTGGACCCCGCCAGACAGGAAATACACAGGACCTGGACCAACTGCATCTTCTTGTTTTCAATCCACAATCCACGCTTACGGAAGAGATCACATAGCTGGGGTCAAGATGCCACACGAGACTTCTTGAAAGTACAGAAGGACAAAGGTGTCATTCGAACCAAGCCGTGGTATTTTCCACCCCCTCACAGACACGCGTCAAACTTGAACATTGAATCAGGAAGACCGGAAAAGAATCCTTGCATCTGACTTACGGTGCTGGCCAAGAATATTGAGTGTGGTCAAAGAGCAATCAACTCGGTCTTGGGAGAAGTACAGCCGGAATGGCCCTGAGAAGCAAGGA
Organism: Nesogale talazaci; assembly: GCA_004026705.1. Lineage (NCBI taxonomy): Eukaryota > Metazoa > Chordata > Mammalia > Afrosoricida > Tenrecidae > Nesogale > Nesogale talazaci. The sequence continues at coordinate 95,589 of PVJH01001236.1, forward strand.
TGACACTTGCTTGGGACTTGTTACCAGGAGATGCTGGACCCTGGAAAAGGACGTTGTGCTTGGTAAAGGGGGTGGACAACAAAAATGGGGAAGGCCCTCCAGGAGATGAGGGAGACCGTGGCTGTAACAACAGGCCCAGACATAGCAGGGATGGTGACGATGGTGCAGGACCAGGGAGAATGTCGTTCTTTTGGGGCCCAGGGTCCCTCTGAGTGGGGTCAAATAGACAGCATCTGATGAAAACTACACTGGCTATGGCCAGCCTGCCCATAAAGGTGCATAACAAAGACAGGGCATTAGGGGATTTTTGCTCTGTTTTAACAGTGTGGATTAGACGTCGGCTGCAGGCTGCCTTTGCTGCTTATCGGATTATTTTATCCCCACCCCCTCCCTAATGGTTTTTTGCCTGCTGAATCTCATCTCAAATTCCAAAAATAGAGTTTGGGCTCCTCTGTGTGCGAGGACTGTACAGCTGTCACTGCCTCACACGGAGTTCACCTAATTGGGCTTCGGGTACCAGGAAGGTAATTGCTAAATCCCTGTCTTCTGCCAGAAGAGCTTCGCGTTCCTGGAGAAGTTCTCCTCCCCAGCTCCAAAGGTGGCTGACTTCTGAAGCCTTAAAATAAGCAGCCAATGAGGCATGCCATCGGCGCCTGCTTCCGGAAGGGAGCAGCCTTTGTTTTGACCACCTCCGAACTGATCCGACACCATTCACACAGAGTCTAGCTGTCACTCCCCCGCGCATCCCTGGGGTCAGAGGCAACGGCATCAGGGCCTCAGGGAGATGACGGCAGCAGCAGTGGTGTGATGACCACGAATGGGCCTCTCTCTCCTGGCAGCGGCCACACCACTGCCATTCCTGGGCAGAGAGGCAATGTGACAATGGCAGAGGCTGCTGGGAGAGGGGAGCCCAGGAGCGGATTCTGGGATCTGCAAGCTTGGATCCGACCCCCGCCGGTCCCTCCCTGTGGCAGTTTGACTCCGGAGGTGGAAATGGGCCAGCACTCAGTTCCTGCAGCTCCCTTTGCCTGCGGTGTCTCCTCTCCCATTACCTTCGCCGCTGACCGTCCCCGGTCCCTGTCTCCTGCCATCTCCCCTCGGCCCCCTCTCAGGCTCCCAAGGGAGCTGGCTCCATCTGGGCACTTTCTCAGGGTCAGCTCGCTGTCCCTGTGTGTCACAGGGTGCGAAGCGTCCCCAGGAGGACAGAGCTATGGGCCGGGCCACAGAGCTCCCACCCCTCTGCGTTGGGGTGCAGGGCTCATCTGCCATGGCGGGCTTGCATGCACCCTCTCCCCATGAGACCCCTGCAGTGTATTCCGGGAGGCAGGTTGTTCAGGAGACAGGAGGGCATTGCACCTGGCAGAGACGCGTACCATCTGCAGGCTTGGATCCTCTTTGACGGCTGCAGGTATTGCAAGGTCCGCTGGCAGGAGGGCAAGGGATGGGGGTGGGGTGCTAGCAGTCCCCTGGTGTCAGGAAAGCTTCTTGACAATTCCGCAACCTATACATCTGGCAATAATCAACCATGAGGGAACGAAAGGCCATCATCTGGCCAAGGTCGAAGCTCACATTGGTTAGGAGAGAAAGCAGTGTGGCTTGGGTGTGGGGGGCAATGGAAACAGGAAACATGGGAGGAAGGGAAAGAAGAGATGATGCATTGAGTGGAGGGGCGATCGATGCCAGGGAACAAAGCATGGATAGAACGTTGACTATGAAACTGATGGTCTGCCTGGTTCACACGCCAAAAGCTACAAAGAGAAATTCTGCAGGCGAGAAAGTTTTAGTTGTAGCAGCCTCAGAGATCCCAAAGAGGCCAAGGGGGCCGGGGACCCGTTCACAAGACGATCACCGCAGTGAGATGGTTCTGAGGACGTGTGATCCGCTCTTCATTGGCGCTGGGGGCCTGTTGAGTTGGGCGCCAGGCCAGGTCTGCAGCGGAAGGTTCAGACCGCAGCACACTATGTGCAGAGCTCGCGGCCAGGCTAGGCTGTGGGGGGTCACTTTAGCCCTGTGGGCATCAGCGTCCTGTCTGAGAGCGGAGGGTGCTAGCTGCACCTACCTTGTGCCGGCAGGCTGCTCAGGACGACTGGATGAGGTGAGACTAAAGGCTGACGGAGAGTCAATGAGGACCCCTGGTGACCCAGTGGGTAAACAATTGGGAGATTAGGGATGACTGCACACGTGGAAGACCTGATGATCGGCCGCCCTCAGAACTGCAGCATAGGACATGTTACAGGCACACGGGGACAGTCCCTCTTTGGCAGAACCATCTGGATGGTGCCTTTCCAGGCCAGCTAGTGCTGTCAGAGCTCTAGTTGGCAAAACAAATAACTGAACTGCCTTGTCACCGATTCTGGAAAGCTCCGCCCTGTTCCCAAGCTTGTAAAAGCTTGGACCTATTCGGTACATCCAATCATGGAGATCTGAGTGTCCATATGTTCCATTTGGGCAAAGCGACGACTCTAAAATCCACTGCCGTCGAGACAATGCTGATTCTCAGGAGCCCTGCAGGACAGGCCAGAACTGTCCCTGTGGGCTTCTGAGACAGGCACTCTCTGTGGGCGCAGAAAGTCGCCTCTTTCTCCAGTGGGGCACCTGGTGGGTTTGAACCCAATGTTTGACCCACTACGCCACCGAGGCTCTGTGAAATGCCCTTTCCTTCTTTTTTGCTATCCGGTGGTTAACAAAGAAAGCCAATAACGACGTGACAAGTAGGAGATCAAGGGGTGCAAGAGCAGGTAGTGCCCGCTGAGCCGATGGCTCGTGATGCCCCCTGTGTCACCAGGAGCAGAGTCCTCGGCGGCTGGTTTTTCAGAAGGGATGGCCTGACCGTGCTTCTGAGGGGTTTCTGAGTGGGCTTTGCAAAGCCTCGTTTTTCGGTCAGTGCCTGAGCACGTTAACCGCTCGTACCACTCACCCCAAGCCAAAAAATCAAGCCCCCCAAACCTACTGCGGTCAAGTCCGTTCCGACTCCCAGAGACCCTGGAGGCCCGGGCAGAACTGCCTGGCGGGGTTTCCGAGACTAAAGCTGGAGGGAGGTGGACTGCCCCATTTTCCTCCCATCCAGCTGCTGATGTTTCTGAACCGCCAACCTTTGGGCTGCCAGCCGACTGCTTTAGCTGTCCCGCCACCTGGGCACCACTGTGCCACCGCTGCGCTCCTCCACCTGGCCAAAACCCAAACCCACCCCCATCGGTTGATTCTCATGGCGCCACGTAAGGCAGAGTCGAGCCGCTCCTCAGAATTTCAGAGACGAAGCGTCGTTGTGGGGGCAGCCCCTCTGTCTTTCTCCTGCGGAGCTGCTCGTGGGTTCCTGCAGTGAGCTCCCCAGTACTTAACCCGCTGTGCCACCAGGGACTCCTCAGTTGACAAGCTAACTATGTTCAGCACTCGCCAGCCGGTTCTTGGGCTCGGTTCTCACCGCTCCTTCTGTATCCGTGCATGTAACCCTCCTGAGGACTTTCTGCATTATGCTTGCTCCCCCTGACCAACCATCTTGCACACCAACAATTGGCTACAGAAGAATCCTATTGCCCGGATAGTTTTCACATTAGCAAAGTTGTCTGATGGATGTCAAGGTGCTTGGTGAGAGAACACTAGCTAGAATAGGTAAGGTTATGCCCCAGCGTGGCTGAATTGGGAATCTCAGTGCCTTGGCATTCACGTAACCATGCAGTCTGTGTGACGATATCATTTGGCTGTGAGGTCATGATGTAATCATCCTCCATTTGTGCATATGGCCGGTGTTTGCGTGGCCGGTCTTTAGAGCCCAGCCATGTCAGTAGGTGAGGAGCTGGTGCATTTGCTATGAAAGCCCTCATCTTACAGCTGAGGAATCTGGGTGTAGAGAAGTCAGAAAACTCGTCCACATCTACACCCCTGGCCAGACTCTTGATCCAAGGCTCCTTGTAATGGGGGTGTCCAGGCAGCAGTTGCACCGCTGGGAATGGTGGTGAGAGTAGGGCTGGGTGATCATGACCTTCACTGTTGTAGCCAGCATACCCTTGCCTTACGCCTGGGCATCCGTTTCTACCAGACGACATGGCTAATGTGCAACGAGACCATGGGACGTTGAGGACCTGGGTTGTGGGTGACAGAGGGAGCCTGCTCGTTAACCCGATAGGAAGAGGACTTGATTGGGGAGCACCGCTGGGCACGCAGGGCCCACAGCAGGCTGAAGAGTGGGCTGGGGCACAATTCAAAGTGGGAAGGCCTGTCTGCTCAAGAGGGCCACCGCCACCTCTGACAGTTCTTGTGACTGTGACCTCAGGATTGACCACCGGCCCCTCCCCAGCCTCACTGCTTCCCAGGGGAGAGCCTAGGCCTCCCTTCCTCCCCCTTGGGCTTCATTCCTGGGGAGCAAAGAAGCCTCTTCCCTTCTATCCAGGGCGCCTTCTCTTGGAGAAAAGCAGAGTTTTGAGAAGCCAGGCGGCCAAGTGGTAGAGTGGAGGGTCAGTGACAGGGAGGGACAGCTGCTTAGCCACAACATGGCACTCCAACGCAGGAAGGTGGCACAGGTGTGGTGATGCTCCAGGCTGTTACACAGCAGGTCCCCCACCCCCACCCTGGCTCAAGGAAGGGGGAGTCGCTCTGCCACAGCTGACAGCAGCAGCTGACTGTCTGCGTCCTCGGGACAGTGGTGGCTCAGCTGCGGGAGCCCCATCCTCCATGTGGGAGACCCGGGTTCGAGTCCCGGCCCCGCGTCAGTCAACGGCACTCTGATGTTGCACTGTTTTCAGCAGGGCCTCCAGATTCACGGGGACCCCAACCGTTCCATCCTGCCGTGCCAGGCTGGCCAGGAGCCCGACTCCTAGCATTCAGCACGAGAAAAATTCTCTCTCTCCCTTGAGGGCCTCAACTCCGTGCTCCCCCAGTTCTCTGCTGGCTCCAGGAGAGCCTGAGAGCCTCCTCTTTCTGAGGGCTGGACCGCCTCCTTCCCGGATTCTCCCGTCGCACCTGGAGCGGGGAGCGCTGCACCGGTGCGTCCACCGGCTGGACGCCTCTGACAACGTCAGCCCTGGGCCCCTAGGGACGTGAGGACATGCACGTTCTTAGAACAGCGACCTTTGTGACTCAGAACAGACGGCCTCGCTACCATTTTTTTACTTTTGTTTGTGGGGAAAGCAATTGATCTTTATCATCCCTCTTAGCCAGAGAAGGAAGAGAATGAATTTAAGCATGGAGATGTTTCTGTGAAGATAAGTACTTGTGAAAGGACTGCCATGCATCAGGGGAGTCCAGCTGTCGGAGCAAACCTGGCTGGGATCGGCCCCTCCCTGGGCGTGCCTGTGCCCCTCCCTCCAAGCAGCCAATAGGAAGGAAGCCCACTCTAGTCCCCTTCCTCTTCTCCCCCCCCCCCCCCCCCCCCCCCCCCCCCCCGCTTCCCCTCTTCTCCTTAATTCATTCCCCAAAGAGGCTGGCTTAGCATCCTCTCCATAACAGCTGTTCTCCCGGCTGCCCCAACCTATTCCCAGCCCGAACCACTGCACACCTGGATTACCACCATCTTAACCACATCTCCCCTTCCCCTTTCCCCCAATTCATCTCCATCATCTTCTCAGCAATCTGCTCCTTAAAGGCACAGGATGGCTACTTCAGAAGCCCTGATGACACACTGGCCAAAAGAAGCCCCATGCCGCCATCCTCCAGGCTGTTAGGAGGCCAAATTGATTGCGCAGCTGCATGGTTTTAATGGCTTCTGGTGTCTTGGAGCCCATGTGGCTCCAGGGTTACTCAGGTCAGCCGTTGAAACCACCAGGCTAATCCCCTGAAGAGCTACCATTTCAGAAGCCCCTCGAGGCAGCTGCACTCTGTCACCATGAGTCACTGTCAACCGATGGCCGTGAGTGAGCGAGTGTAGCCCTCTGTGTAGCGGCTCGGGGCTGGATATGCTTCAGTTCAGGCTCAGTGAGGCCTCTCCCTGGGGCTCAGTGGTCAGATGACTGAATAAGACCAGCACGCACGCACGCACGCACGGCTGTCTCCACAAACACCAGCTTAGTTTTTCTCCCACATCAAACCGCAGCTGTGCGGCACTGCAGCCCCGCGGAGAGTCAGGCCCGGGAGGCTCTCTCTGGCTCTTCGCACAGTCATCCTGGTGGGTGGCTTTTGTCCCCACGTTTGTCACCTCCCAGCTGTCCTACCTCCAGCCTGCAGTCTGCATCCCAGGCAGGGCTGAAGGCAGGAGCGTGTGCTAGTTGTGGGGGCTTCCCCCTTCCTGCAGGGGTTCACCCCCACAACACTTCTCATTGCCCCGAGCAGTCACCCGTCTAGCCCCTTTTCTAGTTGTGATTTTTTTAACTCGTGCGTTGCCAATGAGATCAGAATCGGAGACCTATGCATCCTGCAAGGCATCTTGGAATCCTTGCCTTGTGCCGTCTCTGGACACATAGGAACGGTGCTAACTGTGCCCTGTTTCCTCTGTCGTGTGCCTGTTTTCATGGGGCCAGGTTGTCACAGTAAACCGGCTGGCACCATGTTTGTTGTGGCCTCTGTAAATACCACTTGGACGTCTGGAATTCTTTCCTCTCCCCTTCAACCACCCCCCTTCTCCTCTCTCCTGACTTCCATGGGGCTCCCTTGTCTGCCCGCCCCAGGCCTCGTCCCCTCCTGCTCTCTCTCTCATCCATCTTGCCCCTCTGCACCTGGGCTGTAGACATCCCTGCACAGCCCCACCCTCATTCTGCCCCTCAGGATGCTGCTTCTTGCTTTAAAACCTTAAATAAAGCCTCTGGGCAGCCCCATCAGGTAAGCGTTGGACTAGTAACTGTGAGATCAGTTGTTTAAGCTCTCCCCCAGCCCCCGCCACTCCTAGGGCGGAGGGTGAGGCTGCCTGTCCCCTTAGAAACTTGCAAAGCCTCAGGAACTTTCTGTAGATAGGGTCAGTGTGCGTCTAATCACCTCGCTGGCAAAGGGCACTTGGGTCCAACCCCATCATATTGGATCTGCTGGGTTCAGGCATCACAAGGACGGGGCAGTGTTCTGTTCTGTTGTGCAGAGAGTTGCCACGGGTCAGAACCAACTGGATGACACCTACCGAGGATGACGACATAGTGGATCTTTACAGAGATCGCTGCTGGACAGAACTTCCACAAGAAGGTCTTCTCTTTATCCGAAGGCCCCTGCTTCCTCCCTCAGGGCTTCTTCGCTCCAGGGACCTGCTCTGGATGATCTTCTGGGGCCTTATCTGTCTCCCCCAGCTCTGCTCCTCAGCAAATACGGAATCTGGCCAGGGGTGCACTGATGGACAAGCTCTTTGACTACCCTGCCCCCCACCAGCCCCTGCCCCTTGGTGGCCCTGCTTTCTGGGCAGTATTGATTCCCACACTGACCCGTCTCTTGGCTCTGTCCCTTTTATCTCCAAGGATGCACTTGTGGCTGACGGCTTGCTCCAAACCCTTGGACCCTTCAAGCTCCTCACCCCAGCCCCTACGACCGTCCAAACCCACTGACAGAATCACGCCCTCCTGCGTAGAAGCACCAGGTCCAAACCCAACCAACACTTGTAGATCCACCCCCACCCCGCATGAGGAGGCCCTAGACCAACCGCGGCTTTCTATACTAGGTAGTTTCTCGGTGTTGGGGGCAGAGAGATGAGGACAGTCACGCTGGTGCAGTTATGGGGGTGAGAGCGTCAGGAGCCCAGAGGGGCATCAGAATGAAAGGAGGTGGGAGGAAGGAGACGGAACACCTTGGAGAAGAAGCCTGCACGTCCGACTCTTGGTGACCTAGCTCCAGCCCTCATCCGCCCTCCAGCCTGGTTCCTGTTCCTGCCCCTGTACCCAGGCCTGCCCTTCACTGGCAAGCCCTTCCAGGCCCTGCTCCTGTCCCTCCTCTTTCTCAGAGGTGATGTCCCTGTCATGACTGTGTTGCTCCCTGCTCCTGGGCCAAGGCCAGTTCTGTCACCACTCCTCTGGGACATCCTCTAGGACATCTTCCCCCAGCTTGTGATCAATCTGACCCCCTCCATGCATTACTTGTAGCCTGGACCTTGCATTTGCATTGGGTGTGGACGAATTGCTTCTGGGCCTCTCAGCTAAGCTCAAGTGCATTGTGTGTGGCTTCCTCTTTCTCTGGAAAGCAGACTTGGGGCTCAGGGATGGGTCTCGCTCACCCGGGCACAGCCCATAGCACCCTGGTGTGGGGCCAGGTCTGCATACCCCAGGCACCCGGTTTTATAGGCCTCAAATTTGTGGCTGCAAACTCTCTTGTGTCCAGTTGTGACCTCAGCGGTTCTCACGTGCCTGCTTTGCCCTTCTTTCCACACCAGTGCTTGGAAAGAGCCATGAAGTTCGCCTTCGAGGAGTTCCACCTCTGGTACCAGTTTGCCCTGTCACTAATGGCTGCAGGAAAAGTGAGTTATTCTGCGTGCACTTTGGGTAGTTGTCGGGAGAGGCCAGTCCCTGGAGAAGGACCTTGTGATTGGGAGAGGGGCGGCAGAAAGGAGGGAGGTCCTCCATGGGATGGACAGATACCATGGCTACAGCAGTGGGCGTCGTGGGAAGGAGGAAGCAGGGCTGGTGGTGTTCTGTTCTGTGGGCTCCCAGCTCAGCTGCACCCCAGGTCAAGACTAGCAGAGAGCCTGGACTGGAACCCCATGCTCAGGAGGGATCCCGGTGCTGTCCCACCAGTGTGTGGCCCACTGCACGTGACTTGGTCCCTCTCTTAGAGAGGGCTGATGGCACCTTCGTCACAGAGCCCTGGTCATCGGGGGAATGCGATCATGTGCAGAAGGAACTTCATGCGGCCCTCGTCCCCAATGCACACGCTCTGGATGGGAGTCGCTATTGCTACTCCTATTCACCTGGAGTACTTGGGGACAGTCAGAACTGAGCTGGAAGATTCCTTGGGTCACGTGGAATCAAGATTTTAGGAGGGCATGTTTACAGCATATGCACTATCCCCGCCCCGCCCCCCCCCCTACTCCCAGCCCCCACGACCTGACTGTTGTAATGGCCAGCATGCAGGGGAGACACTGAGCGCAGTCAGGGAAGTTCTTCTGCTGGGTGGAACCTTGGGCACTGCTCCCAGGTCTCTGTGGTTGGGCTCGGCATTGGAAAGGCTCCTGCAGGATCCCCATCCTCCCCCAAGTCCTCCGGGGGTGTCCAGGCTTGGCTCTGGCCACAGCGTGGAGGTTCACAGAGATCACCTTCTCTTGACCAGTCTGCTCGGGCCGTGAAGGTGCTGAAGGAGTGCATCCGGCTGAAGCCCGATGATGCCACCATCCCACTCCTGGCCGCCAAGCTGTGCATGGGCTCCCTACACTGGGTGAGTAGCGGGGTCTCTCCTTGGGGTGACACCCAAGGGCAGGTTCTACCCTTGACTGAGCAGGGCAGGCCTCTCCTCAGTATGGTACTCAAGGGACCCATGACTAGAGATGGCTTCTCTTTGGCTTGGCTCCCTAGAGTCTAGAGATGGCATCTCTTTGGCACGACACTCTAGAGTTGACTCCTCTTTGGCATGGCACTTGAGAGATGGCTTCTCTTTGACAGGATACTCTAGAGATGCCTTCTCTTGGGCATGGCACTTGAGGGTGGGGTTGCCAGCTTTTTTGTTTTGTCTTGATGTCTGGATGCAGAGAATGATAGTCATTCCTCAGCCACCACAGAACAAGCCTCTTCAGAGCTGTTGACCCTTGACCCGGCCAGCAACCTCTTCAGGCCCTCCCTGAATTCCAAAGATTGACAGGAATCTGCATGTTTTAAGTTTCTCTGGGATTTTCTTTTTCTTGTTCATGGTCGATGATGAGTGTGTGAGTCCGGGTAGACTAGAGAAACAAACTCATAGATACTCATGTGTATAAGAAAGAGCTTTATATATAAGAGCAATTGTACATTAAGAAAGCGTCCCAACCCAGTTCAGTGCCAGCCCTTAAGTCCGATATTAGCCCCTATATCCAGTACCAGTCTATAAATTCCTCTTCAGACTCACGTAACGCATGCAATGACGCCAGATGCAGGAAGATCGCAGGCCAGTGGGTACAAATTCTTGTGGATCCAGTGGCAGTGTGGGCATCTCAGTGCTGGCAGGGGTCTCCACGTGGCTCCTTCAGCCCTGAGGCTCTGACTGCCATCAGCCTGTCTCCATGTGTCTTGTCAACAAGAATGTCTTTCTGGTAGTGCACGTGTGTCCACTTCAAGCAAGCTCCTCTGTGCCTCCAAATGGGGTCGTCAAGCTGCGACCTGGTTGACAGGCTAGCCTCCACCCCTTTACTCTTAATGCTCTCAAATTGCCGACAGATTATGTAACTACCACCATGAGCTCGAATCTGAACCAGATTCACCTCTCGGATGCTTCTTGCTCTGTGCTTGTGCTATAGAACTGGAGGAGTAGGGAACACCAAACCATTCGTTTGTTGTCAGCTGAGCCCCAGTGTTTCCGGAGAGCCAAGAATCACTCACTGTTTCAGCCCCTGTGCCAGTGTATCTCTGAAGAACCCAGGCAGCTCCCCCCACCCCCTCCCTTCACATGGGGGTTTGTATTTAAATATTCGTATTCACACTCAAAAGTGGGGCTAGCCCCGTGTTGGATAGTTCTGGCCCCTCCAAAAGCTATCACTTGGGCAGAAGATTGAGGACCCGGGCTCCTTGCTGTTGGAGGTGTGAGGGGGTGGCTCCCCTCTATCCCAGATGGGGTTGTCATTTCTCCCCTTTGCCTTCCGCTCGAGATGAGGTTTAGGGAGAAGGGCTGGCTCGAAGGCCCCAGGCGCCTTGCTCAGGTCTCCCTGGCCTGGTCCCTGCGGTCTTGCTTGTTGTGGTCTCCTCCCTGATGCCCACTCCCCCAGCAGGACAAAGGGTCACAGCAAAGCATTTTCCCAAGAGCAAGCTCTCCCCCCGGAAAACACTGCAGTGCAGGCGTCGTGGGCGCCCCGCCTCTCCGAGGGGCGAGCCTGCCAACTGTGTGAGAGACGCTCAGAAGGGACGATGGCGCACCCCCACCCCCAGTGGGCGGACCGGGGAGCCAGCTTGTTGGTTTGGGAAAGGCCCGCTTCCTGCCGTGTCCCTGGTACTGTGTGTGCTGGACTTCGCACTGACAGTCAACCTGATTCGGCGGTGCTTTGTTTTTGCCAGGGGAGGAGCCAGTGTTTCTGTGGACTTTAAAAATAGATCTGTTTTCTCTTTGTAATGATGAAAAGATCCCAACACCACAAAAGTCAAGGGTATAATGGACTCCCATGGACTCTTACCCAGCCTCCCCGCCCTCGACATTCTGCCATGTTCAGAAGGAACAGATCTGATTGTTTGGGGGTTTTGTCTTTGGTGTGGGGCCTCGAATGAAGGGTGTGAAAGGTCTTGCTGTGGGTGTAGTTCATAGGTGCGTGTTTCCTCATTGGAACCTGCTGGTGAGAGATCCATGGGTTGTGTATTGTAAGGAGGGGGGGCATGTGCACGTGCGCAGAGGGGGAGGGGAGTAGATGGAGTTTTGCAACTTTTAATAGCTTGCAGAAAAAGATGTCAGGCCTAATAGATGCTTTTCTTTTTCTTTTATTTTTTGCTATGAGGGGAGGGCTGGGCAGGGAAGGGAAGACCCAAATGCAGAACAAAGGACTCTGTCCTTTGAAATGCTATGCCATTCATCTACTACCCAGCCCAGTCTGACGACAGAACCCAGCAGTCCACATGAAGGCGGAAAGTCGAGTGGGCAGGTGGGACACCTCAGGGTGGTCGCAGGGATGGACCCTATCTACAGGGTGGCCTTGGAAGGGGAAGCTGTTTGGAAAGTGACTCAACAGAAATGTGTCTTGACAGCAGAGTCTCCTGGCACCCCGTGTTGGGACTTCTGCTGGTGCTTTTAACTTCTCTCCTTTTTCTTCCAGCTGGAAGAGGCCGAAAAGTTCGCCAAAGCAGTGGTCGACGTGGGAGAGAAAACGTCCGAGTTCAAGGCCAAAGGCTACTTAGCTCTGGGGCTGACGTACAGTCTGCAGGCCACTGATGGTGAGAGCTCCCCCTGCCCCTCAGAGGCAGCAAGCTACCTGATGACCAGGTCTCCACCTCCAGTCACTCTGTGATCCCTGCTGGTGCTGTCCGGTCTCAGCGCTGTTGTCTTCTCTGCCTGGGAAGGTGGGCAGGTGGGAGGAGGACAGGCACTTGAGTCGGGAGGCCTGCATGGCACACAGGGTGAGATGAGCAGGGGCTGGAGAGAAAGAGGGTTGGACCATCCACTTACAGGAAGCTCCCCAGCCCTTCTCCATTGCCACATTTTGATTCCCAGATGTGTGCGCATCCAGCCCAGGAAGCGTTGGGTGGCCAGTCTTGCGCCTGCTTCCGACCCTGCATGAAGTGCTCAGGGCTGGGCCTGCAGGAAGTGAGTGTCCATAACTCATTTGCCCAGACGCTGGTCGTATTCTTGTTAACACTGTTGTGAAACAGAGCACACATGGCGGCTCCAGGTGGGCACATCCAGGTGTGAAAGGGCCTGAACCTTCGTTACCTGGTTAAACTGACCTGTTTGTGGCCTCAGGCTGGGCCCTCCACCGTCCAGAGGCGTCATTCTCAGTGTCAGAAGGAACTGCAAAGGCCACTTTTGCCCAGCATCATTGGGGTCCCCCATTCCCTTTATTGCATCTGGATGGAGCCAGGCTCCCCCATGCGGATCAGAACAGCCGTTGGGAGGACAGATGTCCATCTGTGTCAAGTGCTCACCTGTCTTGTGTGTGTGTGTGTGGGGGGGCATCACTGCCCTGACAGGAGTAGGAGGCCCAGCCTTCCTCCTGGAGAGCTGCTGCTGGATATGAACCGCCAACCCTGTGGGCCGCAGTCCCAGACTCAACCTCTACGCCACCGGGCTCAGCCCACTCACCTGTCTTTTTAAAAAATGGCGCTCACGGGCCAGGGCGGGAGGACAACAGGATTTCATACTCCTGTAAAGGGTTACAGCCTTAGAAGTGGACAGGAGCAGTACCACACTGCCCTCCAGAGAGGCTAGGAGTGGGCCCAGACTAGAAGGCAGGGAGCCTGGTTTTGGATATGCTGGGGCATGCACAATGACCATCCCACTCCCTCTCTTCCCTTGCCACTGCCCCCCAGGTCGTTCAGTGGGTTCGAGGACCCCAGGGGAGGTCTGGGCTGCGACTCCCACCTTCCGCAGCACCCAGACCCCGGGCTGGTTCAGAGCCATTTGCAGGCCTCCTTTTGGGTGCGTGATGGGTTTTGCATGTATCTCAAGCTTGCCGATCTCCCATGCCACTGACTAACTGGACCCTTCTCGTAGCTTCTCTGCGAGGGACGCAGGAGGCCCTGCAGAGAAAGGCGCTTCTTGCATTTCAGAGGTGAGTGGGTGTTCGTCTCTTCATTCGGCTCTACGTAATGACACCAAAGTATGATAAGTATAAAAAGAAGAGATATTTATAAAGATTATGTAAACAGCGTTTCACCCTCGGGAGTCTCTCGCCTCCAGCCTAGTTGATGCATACTTGTTGCTGGGCAAATCCGGGCGCCTGATCTGTTCCCTGAGAGCTTCCTATTGTGCTCTCAGCTCTCAGCTCATTGCTTTGTCTGTCTGGAGGGAGAGAGCCACGCCGTTATTAAAGACATTTGTCATCTGCGATGGGAACCGTTTATTTTTTTTCCCCAGCCATGCCCCACCCCACCCCCAGCCCCTTGTTGATGTGGCAACCTGAGGCTGTTACAGGAGGGAATGCAAGAGCCAGACTGGAGGATGGCCTCCAAGGTGGCCTGGCAGGACAACCTGGCACGGTCCAGGCTCTTGCCCCATCATGCGTCCTCGTGGCTGGAGCTCATCTGGGATGTTGTGCCTTTTGACTTAAAAAGATAAATAAATAAAAGCCAAAACCCTCACTGCCATCAAGTGGATGCCGGCACATCGAGAGCCTATGGGACAGGAGGGGAAACCACCCTGTGGATTTTCTAGACTGGGAATCACGGCGGGCGCAGAAAGCCTCACCTTCCTGCAGAGAAGGGGCTCGTGGTTGACAACTGCCCACCTTGTTGTTAGCAGTCCACAGCGTAACCCACAGAGCTCCAGACGGTGATTTTTGGAGAAAAACGAAATGAGGAAAACCAGAGACAGGAACATTCTGGACTTGTTTTAAGCATAATTTGGGCATCTTGAGTACTTAGGGGAACTCGGAATACGTGAGAGATTTGAGTTATGATTCCAATTTCAATGCTGTGCTTCAGCGAGAGATGGAATCTTGTGATTTTTTTTTTCAAGTGGAGCCTTCAATTTTTTAACCAATTCTTTAAAAATAATTTGGTTTAGAAAATTCAAAATGATGTATGTTTATTTTATGATCACTAGAGACGTAATATGAGTTAGATTCTATGTTCCTATGACGATTCTGCTGGCTGGAGCCAAATATAAAACCAAGATGATCAATTGAAACCCACCTAGGAGGATGAGCCATCATTGAAATATCAGTGACCCAAACAGTGTAAAAAGCAGAGATGCTCAGGCTGTGGAAAAAACACAGAAAGGGTTTCGTCAAGGTGGAAACTACAAGCCAAGAGTTACGCCCCTGCACTCGGAGCCACCCTCAAGGACAGAGCAAAACTAGGGTTTCAGAGGCTGCCCGTTGTCGTGGAAGCAGCAAGCACGGTCTTTCTCCTGCAACGTGGCTGATGGGTTTGAACTGCCCATCTTGTGTTAGCAGTCCGACACACGACCCACTAGGCCACTGGGGCTCCCAGGAGAGTGCCGTAGCAGAAGGCTAACCCGCTTGAGTGCCACCTTGCTCTCTTACATCCCGCGTTTGATTTTCTCCCCTCCCCACCCAGTGAGCTAAAGAAGTCCGCCTCCTCTCAGGTCAAGGCTGGAGACAGGGGTTCAAGTTGTTGCCGTCACTGCCAATAGATCTTGAAGTTAGGTAGCAACCTGGCCTCCTGACTCTAACCCAGTGTTTTTGTTCCTATGGCGCAACCCTGGAAGATTCCTGGTGGCGCCACAGTTATAGCACCTTACAACAGCTCGACCCTCCAGAACTGTAAGCATGGCGTGGGCGTGATGTCTGACCAGCTCTGATGCCTCAAGTGGGCAGGAAGCGTATCGCCATCAGCATCAGCCCTCAGTCAATGCCTCTGTGGCAGAAGTCAGACATGCCTTCAGCCTCTCGCCTCTTTTACCAATTCTGACACCATCTGTCCCTCTAAGCCACTCTTGACTTCCCTGCTGGGTTTGATTGGGTATGGACCACACAGAACCCGCAGACAATATTCACAGTTACAATCTTATTAGGAAAGCGACTAGTTTATGATTAAACATTACAGAGACTCAGGATACATTTCTTTGGATGATGAGGGCCTCTCTCCAACCACGCTTGCAAGCTCGGCTCCCTCTGGTCCCTTGGCCTGCGCCCTTCTTGGGCAAGAGTCACAAAGCATCTTTAGGACTGCCAATAAGTGCCCAAAGGTGCATGCTACTCCACCATAAGGCACAGTCTAAAGGCGCTAAACTCCACCTCTGCTGAGGTGGCAAACCTGCATCCTCAGCTTAAGTGCGTGGAGGCCAGAAGCTGCCAGTGAGTCTCCTGCTCAAAGACACTCTTCCACGTTGAAGAGGTTCAACACAAGGATTTTAGGGAGCAAATCGCAAGCTCCTGCATCTTCTTTTTTTGCTGGCCGAGAGAGCTCTTGTTCCTGCTTTTATACCGAGTCCCCGTGTTCGGGTTTCATTTGCGTGGTACCACGCGGTCATTTGGCAGAAGTACAAACACTCTGGCTAGAAGAACCATAACTCTGTACCCCGTGAACCCACCAGCTAGTCCAGGGAAAAAGATGTCATGGTCTGCTTCTATGCGGATGGTGGTTGTTGTTGTTGTTTTAAGTGACATCGAGTTGACTCTAACTCATAGTGATGTAATTGTGCCCCACGGAACCAAACACCGCCTGCTCCTGCACCATGCTCACCTATGTTCTTCCGTTCAAGGCCATTGTTGCAGCTACTGTGTTGATCCTTCCTCTTTTCCGCGGCCCCTCTACTTTACCAAGCACGATGTTCTTCTGCAGGGACTGCTCTCTCCTGATAGCGTGTGCAACGTATGTGAGACAAAGTCTCACCAGCCTTGCCTCTAGAAGCATTCAGCCTATACTCCATGCTGGACAGATTTGTTTGTTCCTTTGTCAGTCCATGGGGCTTTCAATATTCCTCACCAGCAGCATAATTCAGAAGCATTGATTCTTCTTAGGTCGTCCTTATCCAATATCCAGCTTTCATAGACGTATGAGATGATGGAAAACACCATGACTGGGGTCAGGCACACCCTAGGTCTCAAAGTAACGTGGTCGCTCTACAGCACGTTAAGCAGCTCGTGAGCAGAGGGTTTGCACAGGGCCATGCATCATTTGCGCTCTCAGCTGCCGCTTCCTTGAGCATTGATTGTGGATTCATGCCAGATGAAATTCCTTGAAACTTCAGTCTTGTCTCCATTTACCCTGATGTTAGCAGTTGGTCCAGTTGTGAGGGTTTTGATCTTTTTAAAACGAAGTTGTCATCCCTGCTCTTTCTCAGCAAGTGTTTCAAGTCCCTTTCTCTCTCAGCAACCCAGTTTAAGCCTTTCTCAAATCCTGATGCCACATTCTTCTCTGGGTAATCTAGTTTCTCAGATGATATACTCAGCATGCAGATGGAAGAAGTATGGGGAGAGAATACAACCCTGGCACACATCTTTCCTGAACTTAACCTTTCCTGATGCACTATTCCCTTGCTCTGGGCCCACAGCTGTCTATTGATCCATGTACTGGCTCCCCAATTGGTGTTCTGGAATCTTCATTCTTCTCGTTCTTTCTTTCTTCTTTTTTTTTTTTATTTGATGCTGAAACTTGGGAATGAATTTTCATTCTTTTCAAGGGCAACCATAATTTGTTATGATCTACACAGCTGAATGCCTTGCATAGTCAATAGAACACATATTTCTGATATGGTCTGCTCTCAGCCAAGACTCATCCAGCATCAGCAATGGCATCCCTTGTTCCATACCCTCTCTTGAATTCGGCCGGAACCTCCAGCCGTTCCCTGTCAGTGTACCGTGGCAACTGTTGTTGGATGATCGTCAGCAAAAATTCACTTGCCTGTGAAATGCATGACATTGTTCTGTCGGGTCACCTTTCTTTAGAATCTGTACAAATAGGAGTCTCTTCCAGTCAGCTGACCAACTTGCTGTCTCCCAAGCTCCCTGGCATAGACAAGTGAGTGTATCCAAGCTTCATCGGCTTGTTGAAGCATTGCAGTTGGGATTCCATTAATTTCTGCAGCCTTGCTTTTGGCTAGGGCCCTCAGTGCAGCTTGAACCACTTCCTTCGAGACTAGTGGTTCTCAACCTGTGGGTCATGACCCCTTTTCCAGGAGCCACCCGATTCATAACAGTAGTAAAATTACATTGATGAAGTAGCATCAAAAATAATTTTATGGTTGGGGTGCTCACCACAGTATGAGGAAGTATATGGAAGGGTCGCGGCCTTCAGAAGGTGGAGAACCACTGTACTATAGACCACATGCCACCTCCTGAGACAGTAGAATGTCAACTAGTTCTTTTTGGCATAGTGGCATCTTTTCTATCTTATTTTGTTCCCTCTCATATCAATATTTTATCCGTAGAATCTTTCAATATTGTAACTGAAAGCTTGAATTGTTTTCTCTAGTTCTTTTTTTTTTTTTTTTTTTTGGAGGGGGCATCACTGCTCTCCGGTGGTGGGAGAAGGAGGCCCAGCCCCACTGCTGGAATTGAACCTCCGTCTCAGTGGGCCACAGTCCTGCGCACAACCACTACGCCACCAGGGCTCAGTCCTCTCTAGTTCTTTTAAGATATGCCGAACTGGTGTTCTTTCTCCTTGGTTTTCATACTCCAGGTCTTTGCACATTATAATGTTTTACTCTGTCTTCTTAAGTTACCCCTGGATCAGTTCCTTGACTTCATCGTGTCTTTAATGTGCCTTAATTACCCTGCAATTGGGAGCAAATGGAGTCTCTGCTGACATCCATCTTTATCTTTTCTTTCTCTCCTGTCTTTTTTGTTTGTTTGCTTTGTTGTTTTTTGGTGGGGGCATCACTGCCCTCTGGTGGTGGGAGTAGAAGGCCCAGCCTTTGCTCCTGTGGAGCCGCTGCTGGAAATGAACCTCATCCCAGTGGGCCGCAGTCCCGCGCACAACCACTACGCCACCGGGGTTCAGCCCTTCTTCTTGTTTCTAACTGTGTATTTGACTCACCAATCATTATCAATGCACCCTGATTGCATGTGTGATCCATTTCATACTGAAGACCTTGGTGGCGTTCTTGTGCTAGAGGCAATCGGATTAGTTCCAACCTGTAGCTACCCAAGATACGGCGGAAGGGAATTGTTGTCCTGTCCTGCACCATCTTCACAGTTGCTCCTGGGTTTGAGCCCATTGTTGCAGTCCCTGGTCCATCCGTCTCCTGGAAGGTCTTCCTCTCTGCCACTGCCCCTCCCCTGAGCATGATGTCCTTCTTCTGGGGTTGGTCTTGGCAACATGTCTAAAGTTCGTAAGATGGTCTCACCATCCTTGCACTTTAAGGAACACTCTGGTCATACGTTGTCCAAAATGGATTTGCTTGTTTCTTTGGCAGTCCATGGTACTTTCACCAGCACCATCAAGCAAATGCATCTATTGTTCCTCGGCTTTCTTATTCAGTGTCTAACTTTTATATACATGTGGTGTTGGTAGAACTGCTGGTTTAAATAAATAGTCTTCTTTAATTCCTGTGTCACTAGCTTTTATGGTTCATGCATGAGTTTGAGGAATGTTGGCATTGATGTGATTTCATGAATGGAAGAGACAGAATCCTATCATAGGCAGCATTGATACTGATCTTTTTGCATTTCATTTCATATTTGATGACTTCTAGTTTTACTAGATTTATACTTTGCACATTCCAAGTTCCGTTTATTAGTTTTTTTCCCTCAGCTCTTTAACCTCATTGTGAGTCATGCCTTGTCAGCAAATGAAGGTCCTGCCGGCTTTGCTCCCATCCTGGCAGCCATCTCTACTTTGAGGAGGCAGCTCTGTCTCAGTCGTATTTTGGGCACCTTCTGACCTGAGTGGCTCACCTTCTGACGCTACGTCCGACGATGTTCTACTTCTGTGCATCAGGCCTTCCGTATCCGCCAACTTCAATGCTATGACTGAGGTTTTGCATGCCTCAGTACTCCGAGGCAGACAGCCCATTCTTTCTTTGTTGTCTGTTCTTAGTCTGGAAGCTATGCTGAAATACCAGTGACCTCACTTCCAGCTTCAGAGCAACACAGCAGCCACCACAGTGCCACACGTGGACAGATGAGGGGCAGCCGCTCGGAGTACAGTCTGGGAAGAGTGCGGGGGTTGGCTCTCCAACGCTGTCCTGTGGGCTTGCTATGGGTCATATTCACATAACAGTGGGCCTCATTTCTCCTGGAGGAACCGTGGGGGTGCAGTGGTAAAGGGCTCAGCTGCTAACCAAAAAAGTTCTGTGGTGTCAAACCACCACCACCACCACCCCATCCCTGCCCCCAGCCATTCCGAGGGAGAAAAATGTGGCACTTCAAAGAAGGGAGGGGATAAGATAAGCCAGGGGAGGATTGATAAATTTTTTAAACTATCAAATGCAAAAATGATGGCATGTAACCCTTATCTAATTCACAATAATATATTTATATACCTAATTTAATCACACGTATAATGCCCACTTATAAGTTAGGATGAACTCAATAACAATGGATTTAGTTTGGTTTGATGGCGCCCATGTAGAACTTTGGTCATAATTATCTGCTAACGACTTGCAATCAAGGGACAAATCTTAGTTAAAGCAATAATCGTTGGAAATAATCTTACTGCAGGGTAGCTGCTAATCGTTCTCTTCCTGACCATATATTTAGCCAGTTAGGTTTTGGACGCTGATGTAATTCAGATAATCATTTCCCGTGTCGTCCATGCGATGACAAATAAGCCATCACAGCTCTCTACTCGTGACATTTCTGAGAAGAGGTCTTAAGGAACTATCAAAAGTGTAGTCCAATATTTAAACATGGCAGTAACACATGGTTATTCATATAAGACATTGGACGGCGTGTCTGTGCTTAATATAGGGGAATCATTAAATAAATTGCGAGGCTAAGCTGGAATGAAATTTTCACATGGGGCTGTCTGCTTCCATAAAAAAGGACAGCCTCAGAAATCCCATGGAACAGCAGGCAGTCTACTCTGTCCTTCAGGGTGGCTATGAGTTTGAGCCAATCCAACGACAATGGGTTTGATCTTTTCAGAATGCACTGCTCTAAGTTGATATTAATTACAGCAATGATAAATCACTAAGAGGAAATCCACTGCCCGAAACCACAGCCCCGTGATAGGACATCTAGACTTGACACGGTTTCTCTCTCCCCAAATACAGCTACGTCACATGGGTTTTTTGGAACTGGGCTGGGAACTTAACTGCTGACACGAATCCTCCTCTCTGTGCCCAGTCACCTTTGTTAAAGTTAGCTCCTTAGAACGAGGCTGTCTGTCGTAGCAGATCGATTTGCCAGTGTGGGAATGGCCAGGGGGCCAACGCTGCTTGATCTCAGTTAGACCCAAACCCCTTATTCCCTCCCAACCTCCTCCCACCCCCACCCCATGCTCTCACAGGCTTTCTGCTAACACCTTCACTTTCCGAGGCCCAGGCTGGTTTAATGACAAAAAGTTCCAGTCTCCTTGCTAAGCTCTTGTTGGTGTTCTTCAGCACAGGAATGGGGACAGCATTTCCATTTCAAATGACTCGGAGATTTCAATTCCCCAGCCCTGGTTTGTCAACAACCCTTCCCCTGCCCCCCCAACCCCAACCTCCTAAGGAAGTGGCCATTACATCCATGCCCCTTTTCTGAAATCAGGACATCGCATGGGCACTCTGGAAACAGCCTTGGCCTGCCTTGAGTCACCAGCCTGCAGTCTCTTTGTGTTTCGCCCCAGCTGTTCCGTTGGCTGAAATGCTTTCTTATTCCTTAGATTTTAGTTCAAAGACGTTTTCACAATGTTAGTTCACAGAGGAGTGAAGAGTCTTAAAATTCCGCTAAGCAAACAGACAGGAGTCCTGGTGGCATCATGGATGACACCTTGGGCTGCTAAGCCAACCGTAAAGTTGAAACCCACCATCCACTCGGCTTCTAGAAGATAGATGATGCTATCTGTTTCCTTAAGGATTTATAGCTCTGCAGTTCTACTTTGCCTTGTAGGGTCGTAGTGAGTCAAAATTGGCTTGATGGAAGCATTCTTTTGTGTGGTAGTCTGGGGAGACTAGAGAAAGAAAATCCATAGACACTCCATATTTTATGTAAAGGGTAAGTGCACATCAAGAAACCATCGTAATCCAGTGCTGCCCAAGTCCCTAAGTCCAACATTAGCCCACAAGTCGGACACCGATCCACAAAGTCCTCCATCTCACAAAACACATGCAATGACACCGACTGCAGAAGGTGAGCCGAATCAGTGAGTGTGTCCGCATCTCAGTGCTGGCAGGGGTCTCCATGCGGCTGCTCCCACACCCAGGGCTGCATCAGGCTCCTCAGGGATGTCTTGCAGGAAGTGAGCCTTGCTAGCTGAAGCAGGGAACTGCCTAAGGCAGCTGCACCCTGGTCCGACCATCAGAGAGCACGAGACCCGAGGACTAGAAAGGTGAGGCTCACCGAGTCATTTATCTCCCTCTGAGCAGCTGGGGCCACTGACCCCACTGTTCCCAAATCGCCCCCAGGGCTGCTTCCTACCAGGTAGGCTCCGCAAACTGTGGGTGGATGGACGCTTTGGTGTCCCCCCCTGTCTCCACGGAAGAGACTCAAACGAGCACAGTGTGACACTGCTCTAAGGAGGACACATCCTGTGACACGGGTCCAGTGGACTTTGAGGTTTCTGGGTTCCTCTCAGCAGCCATGCCAGCTGCCCCCTCTATGGAAACGGAGGCCCGTGTGTAGCCCGGCAGGCTGACCCTTTTCTAGAACATGGGTTTCCTGCCTGGCACTTGTCTGTGGAGCACGTGGGTGTGGGCGAGCTGGGGTGGGAGTGCTGTGGGCTCTGTCCTGGAAGAGCCAGCCTTTCTCCCGCAGCTGCCCCGAGGTGGCTCCTGTTCCCTGTGGCTTCCTCATTTCCTCTCCCAGAGGCTCGGGAAGTCAATTTAACTCATCAGCCTAAAAACCCAAATAGGGTTTTTCAAAATGCACTCACTTTAAGTTATGCCTCATTGGAAATTTGATAGTAGAGCATCCTTCATTGGCCAACTTGGACATTTTTTTAGAGTTCCTTCAGACGCTGCCCGAATGCTCCCAGAAATCCCTAGGTGTCCAGCCCTTCCAATTGTTTTTTTCACAATACACACGAAGGCCGACAGTAACTAATCATAGGATGAAGCGGGGTAGGGCTTTGGGCCCGAACTCTCTTTTTCCACACCCCGGGTTTACCCCAGACAAATGCCAGCTCTCCACTTGATCGGTGTTGGGTAGAGGCAGCCATGATTTGACTTAACTTCATTTGGAAGGAAACATACACACACACACACACACACACACACACACACACCCCAGCCCCCAGTATCAAGCTGAGAAAATTAAAGCTGAGTAATTTTTTCCAAAATTGGCATCATTCATTCATTGTAAAGGAAGAGAGAAATTGTTCTAAACCACTTGACATCTCTTCCTCATTCATTGCTTATTCATTTCAATTCCTACAGAATAGGGAGAGGTAGAAAGCATTGGATGCCATCCGCGACTTTTAGGTTTATTGTGCCAGCCTGGCCAATGAAGACACGTTGGATTCATTGAAGGGCAGTTTCATTAAAGGGTGGAGAGAGAAATGGCTCGGTGAACCTCACCTTTTGATCTCTTGTTCTTTGATGGTTGGACCAGGGTGCAGTTGCCTCAGCTAGTTCTCTGCCTCAGCTGGCAAGGCTCACTTCCTGTGAGACATCCCGTAGGAAAAGCCACATGCACCTACCCTGATGCAGCCCTGGGTGCTGGAGCAGCCGTGTGGAGACCCCTGCCAGCACTGAGATGCTGACATGCTCACTGA
Source organism: Nesogale talazaci (assembly GCA_004026705.1). NCBI lineage: Eukaryota > Metazoa > Chordata > Mammalia > Afrosoricida > Tenrecidae > Nesogale > Nesogale talazaci. The sequence goes on from PVJH01001236.1 coordinate 118,568, forward strand.
GATGGCTTTTCTCCTCCAGTCGGTGTCATTGTGTGTGTTTTGTGAGATTGAGGAGGACTTTGAAGATCAATGTCAGACACGTGGGCTAATGTTGGACTTATGGGTTTGGACAGCATCTGGTTGGGATGCTTTCAGAGTGTACACTTACTCTTTATATAAAACTTTCTTACACACTATGTTAGTCTGGGTGGGCTAGAGAAACAAATTCATAAACATGCATATGTATATAAGGGAGAGGTTTATCTACAAGAACAACTATACATTAAGAAAGCATCCCAACTCAGTCTAGTCCAAAATCATAAGTGTGACATTAGCGACATTCGCTCATATGTCCGATACCAGTCTATAAAGTCTTCTTCAGACTCATGAAGCACGTGCAATGACACCAGCACAATCACAGGCCAGTGAGTGCAGAGCCTTGTGTGTCCAGTGGTAGTAGAAGCATCTCAGCACTGGCAAGGGTCTCTACGTGGCTTTTCCAACTTCAGAAGTCTGGTTCCATCAGGGTAAAGCCCTTGTGGCTTCTCCTTCAGGATGTCTTACCGGAAGTCAGCTTCGTGTCTTGTCAGTTGAGCATCTCCACGGGACAGAGTAGAGAGTCTTTCACCTCCAAGGGGGAATTGCCGCCAGATTTCTCAGAATTCTCAGGAGAAAGCCATGCCCACACAGAGGTCTCATTGACTATCTTCAGATTGACAGGTTAGACTCCACCCCTATACTCTTAATCCTCAAATTGACACCAGGTTAGGTGACTGTCACATATACATTTGATTTTCTGTGGATTTGTTTTCTCTAGTCTACCCAGACTAGCACACCAATGTCATGTTTGATGAGCACTAACAGAAAAAGTTCTTCAGTGACAAATTCCCAGGAAAACCAATACTTGTAAAATAATACCAGCTGTAATGTGTGGAGTCACTCTTGGCCCCAATCAGGCGTTGTCAAGAACAACACAGCAAATGTTCACGTCAGCTTCTTGACGTGTCAGGTGTCAGGAGTCCCAAGGCTTTGTCTACAGCAAGGGCACCGAGAAGATCTCCAGGATTGAGACACTGGGTGGCTCCGCCCTGAAGACCAAGGGAGACGTTAGCCCCATCCTGTGCCTAGAATGAGAACTCATCTTTGCCCTGAGTGGACACAGCCTCTTTGCTGGACAGCAGGTGTCCAGGCGATCCTTTGGTTCTCTTGCCCCACAGCAGAAGGAGAACTCACACAGGAGCCTTCGGACCCGAGAGAGCTGTCCTGGGCCCATTAGCACCGTTGAATCTGTTCTCACTTGGTTTTCTTTTTCATCTTGAATTTATTTTTATGCCAGAAGAGGCCTCTTCTTTAATCACAGGATGTTGACAGGACGGCAGGAAAGTTTGTTGAGTCTCTGGGCCCCACCATTTGTAATTAGCACGCTCTGTGATGGTACCTTTTAAAGAAAGTCGAAGGTGATTTTTCTCTTCCCACTGGATTGTGAACACACAGGATTACATCTTGTACGTAGTCACAGGTTGCACTGCTCATGGCGAAATAGAATTGCCTTCCACATGAAAGAAAAAAGGGAGGGAAAAGTGCTTGTTTGCAGTCAAGCAGGAGGCTGGAGTTGCCTCTTCCCATCTTGAGCCAGAGGCCAGTTAATAAAACTAAACCTGGTGCTTTACCACAGAACTTTACAAGTCCAAGTTACAGGAACTGCATGGGGAGACTACCCAGAGCTTAGAGGCTTCAAAAGACTGCATAAGTGCCTCCCCCCCACCCACCCAATACAGTTCCTCAAAAACCCAAACTTCATTAAACAGACAGAGTTAGGCCTTTGATATTCCTTTGAGCTCCAGAAATCTGAATGCAATAGCTTTAAGGTCAAGCCCAAACCTAACCAAAGCAGCCATCACCTTGCCAGGAACACACATGGCTTCCTTGTGCCCCATCATGAGACAGGGCCTCTCCCACCAGCCGCAGGGAGAGTCTGATGGGAGGCCAGGCCTCAGCGTCTGTGAACTCTTCACCACGACTTCCCAGGCATCTTCAATGATTGTATGATCATTGTATGATCATGATTGTATGACCGTTTACAACCTTATACAAAATGGGCATTCCTACTATCTTATACCTATATGGAATGACAAGAGGCAAGACCATTTTACATTGGTCATTGAACAAAACTACATCAATTGGTCTCGATTGCCTGTAGCAACAGAGGAAGAGGGAGAGTTAGGACTAGCAGAAGGAAATGGAAGGCGTGGCAAATTGCTCTATGAATAGCTACCTTTTTTGTCATGAGACCGCAAGAAACTGGATGGTACCCAACTGCCATTACTGAGCACTGTGAACACAGCATCTATCTCTATAGACATTGATGATCAAAAGGAACAAAAACAAAACAGTGAGTAAGCTCTCTCAGACTCCTGACTTTCTGGAGCCAAAGAGGCCAGATGACTCCCTGCAGCTATTGCCCAGAAGTCATCTTTAAACCTTAAACTGAATATATATATATATATCCTCTTTAATTTTGAAATTAAATAATACTTTAGCTTAACCAGTTAAGAATGTCTGCCTTGAGCATTATGTTCTCTTTAAGCTCCATCTCTATGGGGTCAGTTTGATCACGGCAACTCGAAAGGTTAGATAAGCTCCCGTTAATGAGGGGGGCACAACTCCAGAAAGGAGGGTGAGAAAGTCTTCCCGAGAGAAATGTGATGAAGCAGGGAGGAATTGTCCTGTTGTAGGTTCTGCTGGGTCTATGTCTCTTCAACAGCCATCCCAATTAAAGACATTGTTTTTAAAAACTGGTGAAAGAAACTATGTGGCCTTGGTATAATATTGCAAATGTGAAGCCTTGTTTGATGAGGAAAATGAAAACGGCCTCTCCTGTGTACTCAGAGCCCCCCCCCCCCCCACAATGCTTTCTTCCAGGGCCCACAACCTGTCGCCTACAGACCACCAGGCCGCTTTCTACCTGGCTCTGCAGCTGGCCATCTCCAGACAAGTGAGTTCCTCCTTCTGACCTCCACGCCACTTGGCACATTCTTTTCTACCCAGTGCCGTTCCTTGGGCTCCCCAGGTGGAGGGAGGTCTAGATAGCATTCTTTCACCCACGTGAGGCTGTCTCAGTGCGGGGCTCGGGGGTGGGGGTGGTTCTCGTCTCCTCAGTGCAGATCCTCTTGTTCTGGACAGTTGGGGCATCCTCGGGGGGGACACGGGAGTTCCTGGGTTCTGACTTGAGGAGCTCTGACCACAAGGCTGGTGGACCCTTCCTGTGGCCAGGGCTGCGTGGGGTCTAGCCCCTGACACAGATCCTGAACTCAGGAGTCACTCCAAGGGGGTCGTTGTCACTGCTAATGGGAGCAGGGGGGATACAGTGCCAAGGAGTGTTGGGGGGGGGGCGGGGAATGTAGTCACCGGTTGGGACCCAGTTAGCATAGGGTATCAAGAAATGATAAGGAGATGCCGACAGATACAGACCCAAAAAAAGAAGAAAGGGGGAAAAAAGTCAGTTTGGCCAAAATTGTAGATGAGAGACACAAGTACCTCTGATGGCCACTCAAAGAGACTTGGGGGCATGCCCCCTCACCCCTCCATCTCCCCAAAACGACAACTTCCAAAGGCGCTTCCTGCAGTTGTTCCAGAGACTCTGGGCACATGATTGCTGCTGCCACTGCCTTCGTGGGAACCCAGCATATTCTGAGGGGGCGGGGCGGGGGGAGCGGGTTGGGTGTGTGTGTTGGGAAGGGGAGAGTCCAAGTTCAAGGCCCAGACACGCCATTCTTCTGGCAGACCCAGCTGGAGGCCTGCATCTGGCCTCCGTGTTGGTGACTCAGGCATGGAGGATGCCGAGGTTCCTTGCTGCAAAGTCCCCTCACCTGGCCTTAGGTAAATCACAGCTGCCTTGCACGCAGCCCTCCACCAGGCACTGGATGCAGCCCGCCGTGGCCATGAAGGGCTCTCCCAAGAGCCGCCTGTACTCCTGAGCCTTCCTCGACCCTCTGCTCCCTCTCCGCCTCTCTCCCACTGCTGCCGGTTCCACGCCCGGCATCCTCAGCCCTCCACCCCGGCCTGCCGTGCGGTGAACACGCCATAATCCTTGTCGAATAAACGAAGCAGGCTTGGGATTCCTTCTACTCAGCTAGCCCTCAAGGATAGACATTTGCAGCCTGTATCGGGTGGACCCTGATTTCTCCGTAAACGAACTCCGTGTTCATATCGCATTTCCCACAATGCCCAGCTGAGAACTGGTGCTGCACTTTCCGTCACCCTGGGGAGGGGGCCAGGGCACAGAGTCCCGTGGCTGCTGGGTCAGCCCTGTGGTGTCAATGCGCCAGATGTCTCCGCCTGTTTCCCTGCCGGCTGGTGGGGACCTTTCTTCTTCTCTGGGACCCATGCCATCTCCCAGGTTGAAGAGAGAGAATTGGAATCTAGAGTCACTGTTGTCTCTGTCACACGAGAGCTATGGGGACCTTGTTGGGGAAATGCCAGCTCTCTCCTTCTGAAGGAAGAATCGAGTTAGATCAGGGATCGATCGACAAACTTGAGAGATGGAAGAGCCACTCCTGTGCCTCACAATGATTTAAATGAACTCACCGTCTGAAAACGGTCCTTTTATTTTCGTTTTCAATTTCACTTCAGTGCCACATGTACACACCAAGAGAACAACAGGTGGCCCTGGAGCCCTGGTTGGGCACACCCTGGGCTAGATGACCCTCTGTCAGGACGCTGGTTCAAGACCAGGACGTCTCCACCGCCAGCATTTAAATCCATCAGTCCTGGATGTCAGGGGCTTGGGGTTGACTGAGGTCAGAGTTGCCAAGCAGGCAGCGAGAGTTTGGGTGACACAGGTAAGCAGCGATGTTGGTCCGGTCATGCAGCCATGCAGGAAAAGACCAGAGTCCTGGGCTGGCCATGTCAGAACACACCAGTCCCAGGCTCCATGTTGAAATCCGGCTTCAGGTTCTAATTCTCTTGAGCTACAGTTTAGCCCGTGTGGAATTTAGGGTGTTCAAATATCCCCGGTGCATGTGTTTCATGCATCCTTGTTCTTGGATGGTTTTAAAGAGAGTCTGTGCAGTTGTTGCCTTTGAAAGGTTCAAGCCGACCTGGTTCTCCTTGACTCTGGATCTGTCCACTCTGGTGTACAGCTGTGATGTGTTTCTGGGGTGGAGTTTTGAGGTTATCGTTTGGAAAGGTGGGGGGGGGGTCTCGTAGGAGGGGCTCAGCATTGTATCTTGCTTTCCTCATGGAAAACTGAGACAAAGTGTCCAAAGACAGAACCACAGACGCCCGCCTCGTTGGAAAGCCCTGTGTTAAAAAGGTCTTCTTGTAGCGTCTCCGACACTTTAATTTCACAGGTATACTTAAAAAGAGAGAGGGAGAGAGAACATTGTGGCTAAGGCAGTTTCACTCCACTAAAAACCCCTGACAAATCCCGTGCGCCTCCGTTCAGAGCAAACTCGCCCTGGGCATCATCAAAAGTAGTTCCGTTTTGAGGAGAAGCGAACGTGCAGAAAGAAGAGACCGGGGCTTGTGCAGATCCACAGGGAGACAGGGTCTCTTGTGTCCTCCCCATGGGATCAGAGGGTGGCTGTGTCCACGTTTGTGGCTCCTGCCCGGTGCCATCAGGAAGTCCCAGCTACAGAGACTGGATGTGGCCCAGAGGGACACAACCCTGGACAGGAGAATCCAACCAGGGAGATGGATGGTGATGGGGCAGGAAGGAGGGAGAGAAGGAGGGTGGCCCACCCCTTTTCATAGCCTCCCAACAGCCCCTTGGGTTTTGTTTCCAACCAGATCCCGGAGGCCCTGGGCTACGTCCGCCAGGCTCTTCAGCTGCAAGGCGATGACGCCAACGCCCTGCACCTCCTGGCGCTCCTGCTTTCAGCCCAGAAGCATCACCAGGATGCCCTGAACATCGTGGACATGGCCCTCAGCGAATACCCCGAGAACTTCATGTGAGTGCCACACACAGAGAGACACACACACTCACACCTGCCCACGCAACTCCTGCTGTGTTTGATTTAAGCCATTCACAGCAGCAGCCTCCTGCCCCTTCTGCTGATGTGTAGAAACAGATGCGGGCTGCTCAGTTACGAGAACGTGGACCAGAAGCCCCCTGCCCTGTGGTCAATTCCGACTCATGTAGACCCTGAGCACCACAGAGCAGACCTTGGTTGTCCTTTCCGCACTGCTACAAATGCACCTGTGTGCACGTCACCAGACCTTTCTTCCGTGGTACAACCTGTTTTCTTGCTAGTCACTGGATCGTTAAGCCTTTATACCAGACAGGCACCTCCCTGAGGATTCAAAACCAAACTCACCGTCATCCCATCGATTCTGATTCATTACAACCCCTCAAACAGGGATGGAATGTCTGCAGCGCCCCGCATCCCTCCCCCACCCCCCATGGATTTCTGAGACTCTTAGTGGAGTAGGAAGCCTTGTCTTTCTCTGCCAGAGTGGCCGGTGGTTTTGAACAACTGACCTTGCAGTTCTCAGCTCAGCACGTAGCCAAGCCCACACCGCCAGGATGCCGCAGTGCATTATTAGGGCGTCTTTATTAGTGGCTACACACACGTTGGGCTGCTGCCACAGACCAGCAGTTCGAAATCTCCCTCGGAGAAAGTTGAGGCTCTGGACCCCCATACAGAGTTCAGCGTCTCAGAAATGCACAGGGGCAGTTCTACCCCGCCTTAGAGCGGATTGGGGTGAGCCCGCATCGACGGGATGTCAGTGAGTTTGGGTTCTGCTTTGCTTCGTTTTTAATATCGCTAAAGCACTTTCCCAGCACGCTTCCTTCGGGGCCTCAAGATGATTCTAGATGGATTGTGGATGAACACTTTTAATGGCTATCCATTTATTTCCATGTCCGCGAGGGAAAAGATAGAACCGCATCTCAGAGTGTGATTTCGGGGAAATAGCTGTTCAGGGGGGAGACTGAGACTTTTAACAGGAGCTGTGTTAAAGTCGGTTTAAAGTGCAGCCTCCCAAAGCAGAGAGATGCACGTGGGGTTGGCAAGAGCGGGGCCAAGACTGGGGGTGGGAATGCGTCTCTAGTTTGTCCCCGCGGTCCCGGGCGATGACAGCACTGTCAGGTGACCTTGGCGAAGGTTGCGGACCCCCTGGTGCCTCCGTTGTAATCTCTGGAGAGTCCCCCTCTCACCGCCACCCTGCCGAACTCAAGAGCCAGGAGGACAGGGGAGAACTGCCCCGTGGGTTTCCAAACCGGGGACTCTTTATGGGAGCAGAAAGCCACAATTCTCCCACCAAGCAGCTGGAGGATTCAAACCACCGACCTCGCAGATCACAGCCCAGCGCGTAACCGGCCTTACGTAAGCGCAGCCTCCTCACGCGCAGTGGAAGAGCTGGCAGGGCACTCCTTAGCCGTCTCTTCATTTCTCATCCTTCCTCCAAGTCAACCACCAGTACCTGTTGCTTGGGCTTGGCTGAGAAGGGCACCTGCGGAGGGCTACTCAGCCACCGTGTGTCCTTGGCGCTAGTTAGCCAGGAACTGGGCCTCTGCGGCCGGACACAGCCACAGCCACCACTCTGGCCACATGCTGGAAGGTTCTCCTGGCTGTGTTTCCACGCCTGTCCTAGGTGGGTGGGAGCAGCCTGGGGGGAAAGCTGAGAAGGGAGGGAACAGGGACTCGACTCGACCCAGGTGCCCCAGGTGCCCCTCCCTCCCTTTCCCGCAGACGCTAAGTGGGTCAGCTCTGGCTCCCCGCCTCGCCCCGCCTCCTCACCTCACTGAGCTCCTAATTAGCACATGTCACCAGCTCGCCTGTGAAAACGGGTTCACGCGTTTCCATGACAAACCCCACTCCATTCTCCAGTGAGGCGGGGGCTCTCCTCCCCCCCCCCCCCTGCATCCGGCTGCTCCGGGGACCCTGTGGCTGGGGGTGGTTTGATAGGCAGGCACAAGGGCTGTGCGGTGGCCGCAGCTGGCTCCTGGCAGTTCTCACACTGCCCCTGGGGCACACCGAATGTCTTTCTGGAGCTGAGCCAATGCTGGGGAGTCTCGAAGTGGTTGAAGCCCTTTGCAATATAGACGTGGCCCTTCACCCATTAGGACAGACCCTCCCTGATGCAACTGAATTCCATTTCCGTCATCAACAGTTATGAAGCTGTGCTTGCTCAGCCCCAACACACACACACACACACACACACACACACACACACACGACTGTAGGTAAGCTCCAGCTTTTTTGGGGGGTGGGGGGGGCATCACTGCCTTCTGGTGGTCGTGGGAGCTACCCAGCCTGGCTGCTGGATTTGAACCGCCAAACCAATGGACCACAGTCCCGCAATCAATCACTACACCACGGGGGTTCAGCCCCGGTAAGCTCCAGCTTTTAAGAGGCGTTTTAAACCCAGAGCTCCAGCACACCGTAACCTATCAAAGCAAACCCACCGCACCAGAGTCTGCGAGAGCGTGTCTGAGGCTGTCAATCTTGCCAGGAGCAGGCTGCAAACCTTTCCCCAAGCTCCCGGGGGCTTGGCTTGAACCACTGACTTGGCGGTTAGCAAACCAGCACTAACCCCAGACAGCTCCACCAGGGCTCCTGGGCTGGAAACAGCGATGGTTACTATGGTGCTGCCCAAGGGACAGTGGCTGGGGGGACCTTTTGAAGCGGCGCCGTGAGGCAGTGCAGACTGCTGAGAGGCGCAGTTCTGTGGTTGCACTGTCCCCCCATAAACTCAGGTAAGCCAGGCAGACGGTGGACGGGCTGAGAGCGGCCCACGGCTCTTGTTTCGTAGACACTTGTATTTCTTTCTCTGTGGAAGGAAACGCCTTGAGATTGTGTTATTCGACGCCCGGCCAGAGGGAGTCCCTGAATTCTCAATCTGGATGAGGCATGTCAGCCTACATTTCCCGAATGCGTGGGGGCGTGATCCATCTGTCACAAGCATGACCCTGGTAGAGCTGTAGCCCACCTGCCCCCCACCTAGATCCTGGGGAAATCACCTGTTTCTTGTTTCCAAGTGCCATAGATACCAGAGGCTGAGTTCATAGCAGAATTTCCGTCAGTCCTTGCTACCTGAAGGTGAGCGTCCCTCTCCACCCTGCCCCCGCCCCCCCCACCCACTGAATACTCACACAGCCCATCATGGGTAGGACTGTTGAGTCCGCTTGGAGGGCAGCCGGTCTCCTCCACAGAAACCAGCCTCAGTGCCCTCGTGAAACAAGATGGACAGTATCCCAGGGGTCAAATGGTTCTGTTATTCCCCACATCGGGCTGAGTGGCACCACCTAGCATTTTGTCAGGCCCAGCCAAATGGAAGGCTTCACGAGAATTGGCACTTGTGTGGACGTGAGCTGTTGGGATTGCGAGACCCTGGAACCCTTTCTTAAAGGAGCTCAAAAAGTAAGCTGGCCGCTCTAAAGAAGAAGAAGACGACAAGCCGTTTTCTAGGGTCTGATGGCGTTAGTGCAGTGTGGAAGGAGAGGCGTGAGTGCCCCCCCCCCCACCTTCACACACACACACACACACACACACACACACACACACACACGATCTCTTCCTAAGCGCATGTCCCATGGGTGGGCGTGCCATTTGTGAACAACAACCTGGTGGTATAGTCTTTCATCTGGAGCGAACTGGCGAGCAGCGGGACCTTATCCGGAAATATCTTTGGCAGTGGTCAAGGCACAAGCTTACTAACCGAGTCCCAGGCTGCAAACCCTCCGCTTCTGAGTTGGGTGGCCTTGGGGAAGTCGTGCAATCTCGCCGAGCCTCATCTCCTCACATGTATAATGGGGACAGTAGACCGCCTGTCTCTGGGAGCAGGGCGAGGATCGGAGCGGTCATCGTGTGGCAGTCCCTTGGTAACGGGCCAGTGTGCGCCGCCCTTGTTACCAGGGCTGCCGCTTTTCAAACCTGGCGAGAGTTTAGAATCCTTGAGGTTGTTGTTGAAAAATCAAATACCAAAGAACACATATAAAATAGACCCACCGGAGGGCACCGGGGACAGCACGTATGTAGCTTCACCCCCGCTCTATCCTGTGCGCGGGAGATTCTGCCCCGTCTTATACCCTTTAAAACCGCCATGGTTTCTCACGGGCCCTTGAATTCTGAGATGCCATTTCATACCAGTTTGTCAAGCTTACAGAGATAAAATCTGTTGAGATTTGGGTGGTGGTTACCCACGACTGTTTGGAGAGAAGAGGGTAGCACAGTTTGGGAAGGATTGTAAATTTTTAATAATTTTTTTGAATTGTAAACTTATGACAGTGGATTTTCTAGTCTATAGCCATTTAGGCCCTTTAAAGTTTGGGTTTGTTTTGTTTTGTTTTTTCATTAAGTTTTATGGCTTCTCTCATGAAGATGTGGCCCACAGTTTTTAGAAAATCTGCCTTTACTCCTGTAGTTTTTGTTGTTGGGCGCAGTCAACAAAAAATGACTCTCAGTGGCCCGTATGACAGAGTCAAACCGTCCCCAGGGTCTTCTCAGCAGTCCTCAGTATGGAAGCATGCCTTTCTCCCAGGGAGCAGCTAGGAGGGTGCAGAAGAAGCCTACCAAGGTCTTCAGTCTGGAATTGATGGAACATACAGTCCAAAGGCATTTATCATTATTGGCAATTGGAAGGCAAACATTGGGAACAAAAAGGAAGCGACAGTTGTTGAAAAATATGGATTTGGTGATAGAACCAAAGTTGGGGAGGGCATGATAGAATTTTGCAAGAGCAATGGCTTGTTGATAACAAATACCTTTTTTCAATAACACCAACAGTGATGATACACATGGGCTTCTCCAGATGGAAAACACAGAAATCAGATTGACTATATCCGTTGCACGAGAAGGTGGGGAAGCTCAGTATCAGCAGCTAAAATTAGGTGAGGGAACAGACCATCAATTGCTTATATGTAAGTTCAGTTTGCCGGCGAAGAATCAAGACAAGTCCAGGAGAGCCAACACACGACCTTGAATCTATCCTCTCGAGAACAAATTTGATTTATTGAACATTCATGACAGAAGACCTGATAAGCTGTGGGAAGATATAGAGAACATTATTCATAATTAAAAGCAAAAGCCATTGCAAAGACAGGACAGAAAGACAAACTCAAAGTGGAGGTCAGAGAAGGCTCTGAAACTTGCTCTGAATTGTGGAGTAGCTAACGCGATTGGAAGAAATGATGAAGGGCAAAGGCTGAAAAGAAAGTTCCAAAGGGCAGACCGAGAAGACAAAGTCACTTATTATATTGAAATGTGCAAACAGAGGTGTTGTTATTGTTATTTTAAAACATATTCTTAAACTGAAAGAATTAGAGAAAAAATGCGAGCCTTGAGTTGCAGTATTGAAAGATTCTATGGACAAAATGTTGAGCAGCCATCAAAAGAAGATGGAAAGAATACACAAAGTCACTGTACCAAGAAGAATTGGTTGCCAGCCCATGAGTAAGGACCTAAGGTACTGAAAGATGTCCAAGGTGCACTGAGGGCATTAACCAGACACCGGGCGCCAGGAATGCATGGATCATCGATTGAAATGTGTCAGCAGGCTGATGAAGCACTAGTCTATGCCAGTAAATTTGGAAGGCAGCTACATGGCCAACTGACGGAAAGAGATCCACATGTGTACCCATTCCCAGGAAAGATGACCCAACAGAATGCTCAAATTATAGAACGACTTCCTTGATATCACACGCAAGTAAAATTCTGTTGAAGATCATCCAACAACGGTTGCAGCCTTATATTGAAAGGTTGCTGCCAGAGATTCGGGCCAGATTTTAAAAAGAAGACGTGGAACAAACAATACATTGTTGACGTCAGATGGAGCTTGGCTGAAAGCAGAGACTACTAGAGAGATGTTTGCTCGTGTTTGTTGACTATGCCAAGGCATTCCACTGCGCGGGCAACAACAAACTCTGGATAGGTGTGAAAAGAATGGGAATTCCAAAATAATTTTATTGCGCCCTTGTGGAACCTGTACATGGATCAAGAGGCAATTGTGGGAACGAAACAAAGGAATACGCCGTGGTTAAAATTCAGAAAGGCGTGTGCATCGGGGCTGTATCCTCTCACCATGCTTTTTCAATCTGTATGCATTGAAAATCAGAGAAACAGGATGATAGGAAGAAGAATGTAGCATCAGCATGGGAGAAAGGCTTACTAACAACCTGTGATATGCAGATGACGTCACCTTGATGCTGAAAGTGAGGTGATCTGGAAGCGCTTGCTGGCGAAGATTAAGGGTTGCAGCCTTCAGTGCGGATGTAAACTCCCTTGCACCCATAGAGTCAGCCCCGTGGGTTTCTGAGACTGTACTCTTTTTACGGGAGCAGAAAGTCCACTCTTTCTCCCAACAGTCTGCTGGTGCTTTCGAACTGCCGACCATGGGAGCACAGTCCAACGTTCAACCACTACACCACCAGATCTTCAAAACAGGATCCAGAGTTAGCATCATGGTAAATGGAGAACAGATTGACGTTTTCAGGGATTGGGGGCTTGCGTGGGTCCACAGCAAGTGCTCATGGAGCCGGCAGTCGGATATCAAGAGACATGTGGCCTCAGGTAAACCTGCCACACAGAACCTCTTCAGAGTATGGATAAGCGAGGATGCGACCTTGAGGACTAAGGTGAACCTGACTCAAGCTCTTCTGTTTTCAATGGCCTCGTGTGCCTGTGAACGTTGAACATTGAATTGAAACACTGAAAGTTGTTCGTTGAACATTGAACATTGAATCAGGGACTGAGGGAGGCCGAAGGAGAATCGAGAATGGGGGTGCTGACAAAGAACGTGAACGTGCCATTGATTGCCAGAAGGACGAGCATATCTGTCAGGGCAGAAGTCTGGCCAGCGTGCTTCTGCAAGGCAGCCAGGGCGAGACTTTGTGTCTAATCAGAGAGATCAACTTCTGGAGAAGGGCAGCAGGCTTGGTATAGAAGAGGGACCGTGAAAAAGAGGATAACCTTCCATGAGGAAGATGGATACAGTAGCTGCAACAATGGGCTCAAGGTCAGGGACACTTGGGAGAGTGGAACAAGACCAAACAGTGTTTCATTCTGCTGTGCGTGGACGCACTATGGATTGCAGCGACCTTGATGGCACCAAACGAGTTGATGTTATTAAGTATTTTGCAAGACCCTGCATTCCTCAGTTAAGCGCTACATGTTCATGACATGCTATTTTCTTATGTTGAGTAATTATTTGAGAACTTTGAAATTATAGTCAGGTGTAAAATAGGATCATGATATTCACTTCTCACTACATCCTTAGGTTTTTGTATCAAGGTTAGATAAACCTCAAGAAGTGAGTTGGAGTCAAGCACCAAAGCACCAAGGAATTCTAGGAATAAAACTTATTATTCTAGGGATAAATAATTCCAGATATACTGACCCCAAAATAAAATGTTTTGGTAGAATTTGTATGCAAAGTCATCTGGAGTTGACCTTTCCACTATGGAACGACTTCTGAAGCTTTTAAAAAATGGTTATAGAATTTATTAATATCTAGGTAATATTTATAACTACTATATAAAGTTGACAGTATATATATCTATATATATATATCTATATATACTCTATTATATTTAGAAAAGGATTTATTCATTTCACCTAATTTTTTTTTACATTTTTAATTGTGACTATGTACAACAAAATATTCACCTATCCAGCAATTTCGACATTTCTAGCCCATTGGCATAGATTCGTCTTCTTTGATTTTAAACTTTTATCAGCATCAATTTCCTGTAGTACTGTTTTACTATCTATTTATTATCACATACCTCTGGCTGCCTGATATGTTTTTATTATCAATATTGTTGACTAGGCCCTCCATATTCCTGGAGACACAGTGGTTCCATGTCAGACTACTAGCCCCCTAGGTCTGCAAGTAGAAATCACCACTTGTCCCACAGGAGAAAGAAGTGGCTTTCTCTTCCCATGGAGAGATGCAGCTTTGGAAAGTCACAGGGACCCTCCCACGCTGTCTTGGGTGGCTGAATGGAGCCGATGGCAGTGAGTTTGTGTTTTGTTGAGTCCTTAGGCCTTTTTAAATTACTCTGCTAGAGATTTGTATGTCTTGTTGATCTTTAGAAAGTAAAGTAATCCCTTACATATATTTTCATCTCAATTGTGTATTATCGCCTCTGTTAATTTTCTTTATTTCTATTACTTCCTATCTTGCATTTCCTTTGGGTTTTTTCTGTTTTGGGTTTTGCTTTTTTGTAATCTCTTACACAGGTTGTTTTGCCTTTCTCATTTTCTGAAAGAAGCTTTTAAGACTAGAATTTTCTCTCTAAGTACTGCTTTCGCTATAAGCTACGATTTCAATAGGTGATATTTTATTTTTCAGTTCTAAATATTTTTTAAATTTCCATTATATTTTTGGACCCATATTTTATCTTAAAATTGTGTTGTTATTATTATCAAAGCTTGTGTGGGTTTTCAGACTTTTCTTTTAGTGTGGGTCTTTAGCTTACTTGAATTGTATCAAGAAACCTCACCACGTAACCTGGAAATGTGCTCAGCCTGTTCCACAGCCCAGCATGAGGCTGCTTCTGTAAACACCCCCTGTGTCTTTGAATGGAATATTTTCTGTAGACAGACCTATTTCACCGCATACTTAGGGCAATTTGCTTTGCTTATTTCCTGGCTTTGCTACTCGCTGCATGTATGTTTTGAATCGCTGTGCTTTCCTGGTAAATTGAACTCTATCATTATGTTGTTGAAATTCACATAACAGATTTTGCCTTAATATCCTGCATGATATGCAAACACATAGCCATATCTATGCGTATGTATTCATGTGCTCATGCATATAAATGTGTCAGTGAGTTTTTTTGTTTTTATTTAATTTTCGCAAGAGGAGGACTTAAGAGTAGCTCCATTTTCTTAGAATTTTTTTCTATTTCTGTATTTGAAGTGTGCTCTTGTGCTCATTATATTGAGCTGATTTATTTTTTATTAAAAGATCATTTTCTTGGGGGGCTCTTACAGCACTTATAACAACCCGTGCATCCATTTAGCTGATTTTTTTTTCTGAAGCCCAGTCTGACAGTCTCGCCTGGAACACCCCCTTCATTTCCATTCATCACAAAGACCGATACGCTTGCTGCTGTGACTGCTCTCTCATTCGTCCTTTCTGTTGGCCCTGCCTTTCTTCCCAGTCTGCTTCCTTTGATATTGATGATGTTTTTATTCCATTTTGTCTCTTTACCCATTTGAAAATGATACATTCCGTGGTGGTTGCTGTTTAGTAAGGGCCAGTCATTAACAAGCATTCTGAGTTGATAGTTCTAAAGAATGTCTTTACTCTTAAAAGATGCTGTCATTAGGTAGCTAAGTCCACATGCACAAGTTCTCATAGCACAAGTGGTCTTGTTTCTTTTGCATGGACTTGAAGTCAACCATTTGCTCCTTTTAGAGTTCCCTGTACTGTCTTCTGTCTTCTTCTCTGACTGCTGTTAAGTACTTACCTCCATTGTTAGTTTTTGCATTTTCACTGTAATTCTAAGGTAGGTCCTGTTTGGGATTCATTGGATTTTCGAAACCGCAGAGAGGTATTGTTTGTGATGTTGATCAATTCTAGAAAATTCTCAACCACTCTTTCTTCAAATAAGTCTTTCATACCATCCCTAGCCACCACTCCCCTCCCCAACCAAAGTTGATTTTCTCTGATTGTTTTTATATATCTGATTTTTGTTTCATTGATTTCCATTCTGGCTTGTATTACTTATTATTTCTTTTTATCTACTTATTTTGTGTTTGGTATTTTCCCCCTCTTTTTTCTACTTTTCCAACAGTAAGTTTGGATTGTTCGTTGTAAATGTTTCTTCCTTTCGAATATAAGCATTTAAAGCTACACATGGTCTTCAAGTATCGTGGTCATTGCTTTATCATAAATTTTGAATATTTTAATTTTAGTGTTAGATATTTTAGATATTTTCCAAGTTCTATATATTTTTTCCTGACCTGTAGACGTTTGGAGATTGTTTTCTTTAATTTCTGATTTTTCACTGGAGACAATTTTCCTGATTTGTGTGTGTATTGGATTATAATCACTTTCTATTGTTAGAGAACCTTCTTTGCATTATATCAGTCTTTTCAGTGGAGACCTGCCATCCATCTGATGTGTGATCAGTTAGAGACGATCCCACATGCACTTGTTGGGCAGAATAGTCTGTGTGGGTAAGTGAGGTCTTGTTGGTTTATAGTATTGTTCAAATATTCTATAGCTATGCCAGGTATTTTTGGGTGTTTCATATTTACTGAAAGATGAGTCTTAATACTCCGTGATAATGGTAGAACTATACATGCTTCCTTGCGATATTTTGCTTCATTTATTTTGAGGGTCACAGCCACAGCCAGGAACTGAAACATGCCAAGGACCACAGAGTGGGTGCGGGCCTGAGCGACATTTTGTCCTGTTTGAGTGAGGTCTCTGGGAGTCAGAAACAGCTCATCAGCAAATGACAGCTGTCTGAGGTTTGGTGTTAGGTGTGTATACGTTTGCAGTTTCCGCCTCTTCCTGCAGTAGTAGCCCTTTTGTCATTATGCAACGCTCCTCTATGTCTCTAGACATATTCCTCATCTTATGGCCTGTTTTTTCTGATGTTACTGTAGTGTCCGCACTTCTCTTGTGATTTGTTTGTTTGTATGATAGCATTCTTCTCATCCTTTTATATTCAACCTGATCCTGTCTTTGAGTTTAATGTCTGTGTCTTGTGGATAGCAAGCATGTAGTGGGTTACTGCCAATAGTTAGTCTGATAATCTGCCCTTTTTTTTGGGGGGGGGGGGCATCACTACTCTCCAGTGGTGGGAGTAGGAGGCCCAGCCCTACTGCTGGAATTGAACCTCCGTCCCAGTGGGCCGCAGTCCCGCGCACAACCACTACGCCACCGGGGCTCAGCCCTGTAATCTGCCTTTTGATGCGTGTGTTGCCCTATATAGATTTAGTAGAATCATCTGGATCTGCTATTTCTATACGTACTGTCTTTTTCTGATTCCTGTGCTCCTCTTTTACAGTCTTCTTTTTGTGTTGACATTTTCTAAAACAAGCCTGTCCATGACCAAGTCTCTATACAAAAAGACGAAACATTCATATTAGTAGGTTATGTAGTAAATCTCTCTCACACATTGTTAGTTTTTCTCACAATCAAATTTAACAGAAAACACAATTTTGTAGTAAGCAGTGTTCCTGATGTCTGATAGATTAGATATCTGCTTTCTTTGATCCTTACTCTTTGGAAATTCGGATTTGTAAAACTGTTCTTGATGGAGGCATGTTGCTTACGTAACTTTTCTCATTGGTCCCCCAAAAGCGGAAGTTTATGACAAGCCGATGTCTGAAAAGATCGTCTTTTTTAAAGATGCTGAGGCAGCCTGTCAAGGCCAGGTGTTTGATCAGGTCCTGACAGACATGCAGTTCTGCCATTTAAGCTCGTTTTTAGATGAAATACCGAAATGAGAGCCGACAGTGTGCAACTTTTTGTCTTTGGGGGAAAGTGCTCGGCAGGCTGCCAGACTGCATGGAGGTTTGAGAACGTCGGTGTCAAGGAAACCTCAGCATAAGCGCCCATCCCAGCAGCCACACGATGGCTACTCCAGGCGTCATACCTGACTTTCAGACAAACTCGCTGTGCAGTGCCAAGTGTAGTTTTCAGTCGCTTTTCATTTTACTTTTTCCCGTTTTAATAGAATACATTTACGCCCCCATCCATAGGTTCACAGAAGCCATCAGATCAGTAAGGGCACACACTCAGGAAAGGCATCGTGTGGGGCTATGGGGCCAGGGTGGACAGAGGCCACATGGGAATCCCCACCCAGGGTAGACGTGGGAAGGGTCTGTCCACTATCCTCCCTTGCTCTGACTCCACCCCCACCCCCAAGGCTTTGCAGGGATGGGAAAGGCAGGAAGACCCCTCCCTCACCCCCACCCCCACACATGCTTCCTGAGATACACGAGGGGTGCCAGATGGAGGGTGAGCAATGAGGGGATCAAACGCAAAAGATGAGGTGCAGACCCTGACTCTCCCACAACTCCCATTTCGTCTAACAACCTGGTCTTTGGACCCCAGCCGTGGTGACGGATGAGGGGGGGGGTCTCTTATTTTCCCTCTTACAGATGCAGAAACTGAGGAAAAGAGATTGTTGAGTAGTTTGTTCAAGACTACGCAGCTAGTAAGTGATAAGTTTTAAGCCAGAAACCCATGCTTTCCTCTTCACCACTCTTCAATGCTTGTGAAGGACTTGTGGTGTTCTTACCTCAAATGGTCCAGCTGCCAGAAGGGAGGTGGAATTAAGTGCTGCAGAAGCCACAGGAGATATAGGGAGGCCTAGGTCCGCCTCCACCTTCACCTCCAGGGGCATCCAGGGGCAGGGTTTCCTGCCCGGGCGCTCCAGCCAGGCAGAGGGATGAGACCTCGTTTGGCAAAACTGGCAGGAGCCAGTGTGAGAGCTGAGTGCACAAGAGCAGGCTGCTCCTGGTCACTCACGCAGGAAACAAGCTCTCAGGACCCAGGGTGTCTATGGGCCCAGACCAGCAGAACTTCCTGTTCTCGGGAGTCACCCCAAGCTGAGTGTCTGGCCCTCGATGTGGCAGGACTTTGCAGGCTCCTTGGACACCCTGCCACATTCAGGCCTGACCCTCCCCTTCTGGGTCTAGGTGGAGCTGGGATCCTCAGAGGAGGAGGCAGGTGGCGGGTGGAAATGGGGACCAGGTGATGGGGGCGCAACAAGTGGGAGACAAGACAGAAGCTTGTCGTTAGATGTCAAATCAGTTCTGCCTCTGGACGACCTTCAGCACAACAGAGTGACACCCCCTGGCGCGGCCCATTTGCACACATTCCTGTGCCTGAGCCCGTGGGGCAGCTGCCTCCCTGAGGGCCTTCCTCTTTATGGAGGCCCCTCCACTTGACAGGGGCGGGAGCAGGAATCACACAGGAAGTCCTCCAGGAAGGTGGTCTCTGGGGAGAGGCGGGTCAGGAGAGCTGCAGGGCCCTTCCATTGATCTTCTGCTCACCTCCCTGCCGTCTGAGCCAGAGTCTATCTTTAGGGCATTTCCAGGCAGTGTCCGCAGAGACGCCTCAAGGGGGTGGCTTCTGAAACCAGGATGTGCATCTCCCAGTGGAGGATGCTCTAAGTCAAGTTCAGGGTGTGACCTCTAAGGGCAGCTGCCACTCACCTCTGTCCCTCCCTCTCCTCCTCCTCCTCTCTCTCTCTCTCTCTCTCTCTCTGAAGGTCCTGCTCTATTTTCAGCTCCTGTTCCAGGATTTACAACACAAATTTAGGGGAGGCCACGACTCAGCCAGAGTATAACCAAATGGGTCTTTGGTTCAGAACAGATCCTCTCTGTTAGGAGCATGCTGTCTGAAGGGAAGACATGCTTTTAGATACTTCCTGGGTCCCTATTTGCTTAGCAGACAGCACCTGGCCTTACTACCTTTGTAAAAGACACCTGCACCCAGGCCTCCTCTGCACTGCTCAGCCCCAATCCCTGTGCATAGACAGCTCGAACTCACTGTCATCCAGTCCACACAAGTCATAGTGACGCTACAGGACAGGGTCGAACCGCCCCTGTGAGCTTACACGACTGTCACGCTGTCTACAAGCAGACAGCCACATCTTCCTCCCACAGAGCGGCGGGTAGTTTTGAACTCCTGACCTTGGGGTTCAGAGCCCCACTTATTACCCACTTCGCCACTAGGGTTCCTCTGACGAGCAGGGCTCAACTCTCACACAAGTTCACGGCCATCGAGCAGGGTAGAACTGTCACTGGGGGTTTTCCAAGAATGTAACTCTATAGGAAGAGAAAACCTCTTCTTCCTCCCATGGAGTGGCTGGTAGTTTTGAACTGATAACCTTGTGTTAGGCAGCCCAACGAGTAACCAGGATGCCACCAGGGGTTCCCTCAGTCAATTCTGAATGACTGCTCCTTGATAAGAGATCTAGGTCCTATAGAGAGGATGCCTGCTCCCGGCAGCCCCAGAGTAGAACTGGACCCCAAAGGGCATTCAATGACTGGACCTTCCCAGGCAGATCACCAGGCTTTGCTTCTGAGGTACCTCTGGGTACTCTCACACCTCCAACCTCTAACTGGGCAGCTGGACACAGGACCCTTTTACACCCAGGGACAGGCTGTTGCTTTGTGGATAGCCTTCAGTGAAAGGACACACACACACACACACACACACACGGAGGTGTGCGGGGCCCTCAGGCAGTGAGCGTCTCAGGCCCTTTGAGTTCTCTGGGTCCTGCTGGGCTGTCGGCACCGGGGCAGCAGGCAGAGGGGGATGAAGAAGCAGGAGAGAAAGTCGCCAAACCAGGGTCTCTGGAGGTGAGCATTTCAGCTCAAGCTGTCCGTTGTGTGTCAGTTCTTAAAATACAGCTAGAGGGGAGGAGGGTCTTCCAGAATGCTGCCACTCTGGCTGGAGGGAGAGGCGGTGTGGAGCTGACCCACACGGGGCCTGCCTGGTGCACAGAGGGAGGCAGCAGTAGAGAGACAGGTATTGAGAGACACAGCCGGTCTCTGTTCAAGGTCCGAGATGCTAAGCAATGTAGCTTGAGGCTCCTGATGCTTGGGGGCCCAGAAGCTTTCTCTCGCTGCACGAAGGGGGGATCTCCACTCCCCCCAGACATGAGGTGGGTCCTGGCTGTCAGAGCTGGGCGATGCAACGCTCCTCCTCACAACCATGAAGCCAAGTGTGTGACGGACGTCCCCTTTGTGAACGGCCTCGGGTCTGCTTCCCGCAGATGGGGTGGGGGTGGGGGGTCAAGGAACTGCAAGACTCGGGTGTCCCGGAGAGTGCCTCCGCCCCCCACCAGGCCGGACCCCTACCAGGGCTCTGTCCCCCAGAAGGAAGTGCTTGTTCCGTAGGCACACAGGCCATCGGGCTGCAGGAGGGCCCG
The DNA here is from genome assembly GCA_004026705.1 of Nesogale talazaci. NCBI lineage: Eukaryota > Metazoa > Chordata > Mammalia > Afrosoricida > Tenrecidae > Nesogale > Nesogale talazaci. The sequence goes on from PVJH01001236.1 coordinate 139,398, forward strand.
GGTTAGGGTGCAGGGGCCCAGGCACACACTCACCTTTGCTCTCCGTAAGGCCTGACCACTCTGAGTTGCTGACCGGCTGCCCCAGAGCCGACGTCCCCCTGCAGAGTACCACCAAGCCGGCACGCACACGTCCCAAGTTTGAACGTGGTCCTGTATGGGGAGGCAGAAGGAGCCCTGGTGACTCCGTGGTGACTGATGCACTGCCCAGGGAAAGGTCGGTGGTTCCACTCCCTGGCCCATCGCCTCCCACGAAGAGCACAGCCTGGGAAGAACACAGCCTGGGAACCTGCCGCCGCAGCCACTGCTGCTGTTTGTAGATGTCATCAAACTAGCCCCGCCCACAGCGAGCCTACCCTGAGGCATCCTCACGTCCTGGGGCAGCCCTACAGCTTGCCCCACAGGGTCCCTGGGAGTCTGATCCGTGGCGCCCCACAGCAATTATGGCCTTTCTGGCAACAGACGCCAAGTCAGTCTCCAGAGGAGGCTCAGGTGGTAGGGCCGCCAGCCCTTTGGCATCAAGCATCTTCTGACCACGATGCTGGAGGAGACCTTGGAAGGGACCCTGGACTGCTGCTGAAAGCACAAACCCATCTGTCTGGCAAGAAGCACAGCCAGAGGGCACCTTAGAGGCAAGGATGGCCAGACCTCCCAGACTTCCCCTCTCTCCTGTAGAGCAGTCCCTGGAGAAGGGACCTTGTGTGAAAGAGAGGAAGGGCCTCGACCAGGTGCGTGGGCCCAGTGAGTGGACGCCATGATGCCTAGCAGCCACACCAACGAGTCCCACTTTCTGTGGGAGCAGAAAGCCTCTTCATTCTCCCGGGTGAGTTTGAACTGCCCACCTTGTGGTTAGCAGTCCGATGCTTCCCCAACAGTGCCACCAGATGCCGTGTTGTGCTGCTTAAAGACCACCGTCCCAGAAGCCTCTGGGAAGAAGTAGCTCTCGTCTGTCACACAGGGTCGCTGTGTTAGGCTGGGTTCTCCAGAGGCGCAAAACCAGTGACAGTTGTATGTGTCCCAGTTAGAAAAAGGATTGTGGGCTGGGCCCCGGTGGCATAAGTGGTTGAGTGCGGGACTGCGGCCTACAGACTTGGCAGTTCAAATCCAGCGGCGGCTCTCAGGAGCCGCACTGGGTGGCTCCCACGACTACCAGAGGCAGTGATGCCCACAAAAACAAAACAAAAAAAGAGGATTATATCAAGACCCGGTTCACACCGTTGTTGAAATGGCCAAGTCCAGGCCAGGCCAAGCCCACAGGTCAGATGGCAGCTGCAGGGGCTGACGAACCAGAAGCAGGAAGCCCGCGGGCTGGCGGAGGCAGAGCTGCGTGCATCTGAGGTGGGCAGTCTTCGCATGGCTCCTGGGATCGGCATTCAATGCAGCAGAAGGCCGACGACCCAGATGCAGGGTTCAAATCCAACAGTGAGCGATCTCTGCAAGCCGTCAGAAGACCACACCTGGAATGAAACCTCCCTCGATTGTATCAGAGTTGTGCCCAGATTCTCCCCAAGCATGGGGCCAAATGTGAGGGTGGTACGGGACCAGGCGGTGTTCTGTGGTGATGAGCCTGAGGTTGGCATGGGTCAGAACCCCCTCAATGTCTCCTGAGAACAGCAGCATCCTCCTCCCAACTGCGTGGCTGCTCCAGAGACGATCCCACCCTGGAGTGAACCCCGTTGTGAGAGACCCCACCACGAGACTCGACCTCCCAGCTCAGGAACACAGTCACGCTCAGGAACTCTGAGTCGACCGACAGCTCTGATGCAAACCTTCCGTGTTTTGAACCCAGCGTTTCTGCCTGCCTGGCTCAGGAAGATGCTAGGGTTTCTGACCCCCGAGGAGGAGCCACCGTGCTAGCGGGATGGCCTCTCAGCCTCGGTGCTCCCTACAGACTCAGGAGGTGCTCTTTCAATGGGCGACTGTGAATCCGGCTCCACCCCCTGGCTTGTGCACTGTGTCCACCCCGTGGGGCCCTCGCTGGAGACACACGTGGACAGGCAAGCACACCACCATCAGGAGCACGGGTGGGGCCGACCCTTGTGGGTAAGTGGGACTATTAAGGACTGTTGCGAATTCTCGCCGAAGTTAGAAATATAAACTCGCCCTGGACGCTCCCCAGCTCTTACTGGACTCACAATAGGATTTCCTTCCTGCGGGAGTGTGAGGGGCCCGGGAAACACTCTTCCCTGGAAGTCCGTAAAGCCAGAACCAGAGCAGGCAGGCTGCAATGAAGCCACAGCCTGGGTCCTGCTTCCTGAGCTGTGGTGGGCACAGAATGCCTGCAGATTCTGCTTCAATGCCCGAGGGCCATGGGGTGGGGGCGCGTCTCTCATAAGCCCCTCGGGGGCATTCTGCTCTGGACCACCCTCTGCATAACAAAGCAGCAGAGGGTCTTGCGAGTCTATTTCCACCTTCGGATCCATTGGGAAAATGCTCTCTGAGCCAGGGTGGGGATTGAGTGTATGTGTAGGTGGGTGGGGGGGTGGGGGGGAGGCAGAAAGCCAGCACAGTCACTGGTCAGCCTGACAGGCTAGACAACCCTTTGCTTTCTCACTGGGGTGTGGGACACCTGCGCCTACTTCCATACCCAGTGGACTGCCCAGCCGGATGGACGGCAGCTGTGTTGGGTCCTGGTGGCCGTCGGGCCTGTTTTCAGTGAGGTCGTCTTCTGGGATTTGACCCTTTGACAGCCGGAGCGGGAGGGCCTGTGACTCCAAAGCAGCACCCATGAGGCCACCCACCATGTGGCGGACCTCCGTTAGGTCTCTGCTGGGCAGAAGGCAGGGTGTGTGGGTGGGGACATCTGTCTCCCCCTCTCCGATGACCGCCGTGCCTGCGACTCGCACCCCCCCTGCCCAACCTCGCTCCCTCTGACTCACCCTCCCCTGGGCGCCGCATGCTTCTTGCCTGCTGAGGCTATCTTCTCCATCTCCATGATCCGCCCGTCCTGCACACTCTCCCACCTGCTGGCCCCTGCCCTCGGCATGGGTTTCCTGTGCCGACAGCCAGCCTCCAGGGACGGGGGAGACCAGGAGAGCTCTCCAGGCCTGCGGGCCGGCCACCTCGGGGTCACGGGGCCCCCAGCTTTCCCCGCACAGCCGTCAGACGTTCCTTCCACCATCAGACGTGAGTCTGGATAAACCGGGGAAACACATCCACAGAAATGCATATGGATGAGAGTTTTATATAAAGGGTAAGTGCCCATCGAGAATGCGCCCCAGCCCTGTGCTGTTCAAGCCCACGAGTCCCACATTAGCCCCTGTGTCTGCCCAACACCAATCCACAAAATCTTCCATCTCACAACACACACGCAATGACGCCGACGGCAGGAGGATAGCCAAGTCGGTGAGCGTGTCAGCATCTCAGCGCTGGCAGGGGTCTCCACACAGCTGCTCCAGCACCCAGGGCCGCATCGGGGTAGGTCCATGTGGCTTCTCCTTGGGGATGCCTTGCAGGAAATGAGCCTTGCCAGCTGACGCAGGGAGCTGGCATGCTGAGCCCAAGAACTCATAATGACCCATCAGCACCAAACGCCCACCGACCCAGGGTCATAGTCCCAGTGCTGACTCTGCTGGGGCCTGCAGCCCTCCAGCATCCGAGGCCCGGCAAGAGCAGGACTTGCATGTGTGCATTGATGACATCCTTCCTGGGCGCACATAGCGAGCGCATTTCTTGCACCGTCCCCTGAGATGGAAGGAAATTATGACTGCGCTGTGGATACGAAGGGCTGTGGTGATGCCATGGTTTGGCTGCTCCAAACCCACCAGCTGGGAGGACAAGGAGGCATTCCGAGGGCCTGCCCTAGTCAGCCCCTGAGCCAGAGACCTGACCTGGCACTCACAGCTCAGCACTTTTCTCCCAAGGCCCCCAGTTTCTTCCCGAGTAGACGACCACGGGGCTGCTCCCCCAGCACATTTTAGAGTTCATGCCATGGTCAGGGCCCACGGAGGTCACCCGGGGGACAGTAACACTGCTCCTGAAATTTCTGAGGCTCTGGTCTTTGTGTGAGCAGATCACCTAGTCCCTCCCCTCCAGGGACCCTGGGGTGGGTTCAGACCCATAACCTTTCAGGTCGAAGCTGAGCTGGTAACCACTATGCCGGCCACCCGGGCTCCATTGAAATATTGTTCAGTGGGTCCACGGCTGTTGTAGTTAGACCAGGGGTTCTCAACCTTCCTCGTGCCGGTGACCCTCCTCCAACCATAAAATTATTTTCGTGGCTACGTCATCACTGTCCTTTTGCTACTGCGATGAATCGGGCGGACCCTGGGAAAGGGTCGTTCGACCTCCAAAGGGGTCACGGCCCACAGGTTGAGAACCGCCGAGTGAGCCGCTTGCGGGTCATTCTCCTGTGCCCTGTCGCGTGTTTGGGAGTCGGCTGCACTGGCACGTGAGCTGCTAGACCGGCAACGTCAAGGTGGACAGGGCACTTGGTCCCAACTCCAAGGCTCCCAGGGCCCGAGGGGGAGCAGCCGCCGCCGCCACCGTCTCAGTGTCTGTTACCATGGAAACCGCAGTGCCCTGATCATAGTGCTCCTGTCTTCTGAGTGCATTTCTGTCGGGGAGGCCTACTTAAAAGCCTCGCTGGCATCCAGGCAATGCCGAGTCACAGCCACCCTCCAGGACAGGGGAGAACAGCTTGTGGTGCGTTTCCAAGACTGTGACTCTTTACAGGAGGGGAAGACCCTGTCTCTCTCCCTCTCCCCCCCCCCCCCCCCCCCCCCCCCCCCCCCCCCCCCCCCCCCCCCCCCCCCCCCCCCCCCCCCCCGTTACCAGCGCAACGTGTCACCAGCATGCCTCCAGGTCTCCCTCTGTCTCATTTATTCTTTAAAGCTCTCTTCAGCAAAGGGCTGTTAATTGACCCCCGTGACAGTTCGGCTTTATGTCCACTTGAGTGGGCCAGAATTCTCCTGTGATAAGATCTAGCAAAGTGCGGTCAACTTCATGACGGGACCCTCTGTGAAGCCAAGGGCAGTTGCCGGGAGAATAAGCCTCGCTCATCTGGGCACAGGCTTCATGCCATCCAGGAAGGCTGCATTCAGGGCGAGGTCTGCCTGTAGTAGGAATTGACAGTGTGCAGAAGCTAGCTGACTTCGACTGCTGGTTTTGGACCCTGCGTCTGGTTCTTGGACCTCCTGCCCTAGCGCCTGCCGTTCCCCAGAACCCTCAGCAGACTGCCGACTTTGGATTAGCTCAGCTCTGTCTCCATCAGCCTGCGAGCGTCCAGCTCCATCTTACTGCTCCCTGCAGCTAACGAGTCAGGAGAAGCCTCCAGCTGACACCTGACTCGGGGCCTTGAACCCCACTGGACTTAATCACTTCTACCACGGCATGAGGCATTTCTTGATGGAACTCTCTAGCTCGATGCATATAGGCAGACACGCGTGACGGGTTTGGCTTCTTTGGAGAACCCAACCTGACGTGACCTGAAGTCTCCAGAAAGAAGCAGCTGCTTCAAAGGCAGGAATGGATGGCACCGGAAAAGCAGTGGGAACAAAGGGGACAGCACAGGCAAACGCCCAGAGGCAGGGTGGAGGGTGGCAGCTGGTGGAACTGATGGTGACTGGAGTGGGTGGTAGGTATCCCTGGAGGGCAGTTAACAGACCAGACTTAAGCCCCATGGAGAGAGCAGATCGTGAAAGAACTGGGAGGGACCGATCGCGTGGGAGAGGTGGAAGCACGGTTCCAGACTGTGTCCTCCCTGGGGTACTTTAGGAAGGCCCTTCTTCGCCCGCGATGCCTCGCTCCCTCCTCTGGACGGGGTGCTTCTGGCAGTCAGGTGAAGGCCCTGGCACCAGGCTCAACGACGTTGCTGATTGACACCTTGGGGTCTGATCCGATTGCTCGCACCACAGAACAGAATGCTGCACGGTCCCTCGCGCCGTCTCAGTCTCATTGTGACCTCTGGGGACACCTGCAGGAGGCTCCTTTGTCGACTTCGAGAGAAGCATCTCACTCCACTCACAGGTGGACTTGGGGTGTGGCCAGGAAGTGGCTCAGCTAGGCCAGCCCCACACCCTCCTCCGAGGTCAACCAGTAGACAAAGGGAACGCTGGCCAGTCCACGGACCCCAAGCGTATTAAAGGCCCTTGGACAGCTGGCTTTCTCGGGACTTGGGTTTTGCTGCTGGGCTTGGCTTCCTGTGTGGATGGGATCCTTGGGGGCTTGTGGCCGTGGACTGCGGCAGAGGAAACCTACTCTCTGTTGGTGTCCTCCTCGCTCTGTGAACATAGCCCGCCGCACCCAGCCAGATGTCGCCCGACAGTCTTGACGTGTGTGAGCAGGGCTCGGCAAACCTGGCTCCTCTTTCCCCATTGTTTTCTGCCGTGGGAGGGGAGCAGCACATGCCTGGCAGTAGCCCCTGCTTCTCTCCTGTCCAAGGGAGGGTTGGAGTGGGGCCGGCCAGGCCTCTGTGCCCATGGCAGCGGGCATACCTGTGCTGGGGGGGGGGGGGGGGGCCAAGAACAGGTTTGTTCCCAGGCTTGGCCTCCCCAGCTTCCCATTCCCTGCCCACCTCTCGTTCCAGCCGTTCCTCCTGTTCCAGGTGCCTCTTCCATCCTTTGTGCCCGGCAGTTCGCCGATTGTTCCTCCCGTCTGGCTGTCTCAGATCCAGCCCACACCTTTTCAACGACACATCCTGAGTCAAGTGTTTGAAAGCTGTTATTTCATGTTAATTAGAAGTTCTTTTTCCAGCCGAGTTCTCGTGCGGAACTGTTCCCCCGGGCTGAGGCTTGGAGATGAGCTCTGGCATTTGGGATACTTGGGGGGCAGTGAAAGGGATTGTGGGTAGTGGTGAGCGGAGCCACGCTCCTGCCTGCATGGGGGACACCTCCTCGGCCTTCCCCGGGGCGGCAAAGCTCCAAGCATGGCCGCACCAGAGGAGCTGCCTGTGCTGCCCAGAGACTCAGCATTGCACTCATGTGCCCCCTCTCCCTGGGCTCGCTGTGGCCCTGGGAGGAGCCTCCCCATGGTTCTGGGTGGGGTCTCCACTTGGTCCTCCGTGGGGTCTCCCTGTGGTCTCAAATTCCTGAGAGGGATCACCTCATGGTCCTGAACAGGGTCTTCTCGTCATTTCTGGATGGGGGTCTCCCCATGGTTGGGGGCTGGGGAGGCTCTCAGCTGACCTCAACTATTTGGTAGTCAGGTGACTACTAAAGCAGACAGGTGACCCTGGCAGCCTCTCCTTCCTTTGTATCCTGTCTCCCAGTTGACCCATACTGGGTAGGAGATTCGGTTGGAAAAGCCCCACCCCCACCCACGCCCCGCCCCGTCGTCATCATGTGACTCAGGAAGTCAGCTCTCAGCTCTTAGAGAGCCTCTGGGGACGTCCCGGATGGCTGCCGGGCCCATCGGTGGTCCTGAAAAGGTTTCAGAGAATAGGGGAAATCCCCCCTGCTGACCGAGATCTTTCTGGGCAGAGGGCAAGCCCTGTTCTCACAGGTAGCCTAGCTCCGCTGTCTGCCTGCTTGTAGATCAGGGCCTCCCATCCCATCCCATCTCACCCAGCTGCTGCAGACCCAGGAGGCCGCAGACCTCACCCCCCTAGACCCCTCCATTCTGTGTCCTACTGGGAGGAACTGGTGAGCATGGGCAGTGACTGACTGGGCCCTCCCTCCTTAGGCCTCACACAGAGGACAGGGAGATAGATGCTTCTCTCTAGATGGCCTTAACATGGGGGCTGGACACGTGAGTGAGTGCCCAGATGAGAGGGCGCTCACAGCACCCTGTGGATCAGCACAAACGATGACTGAGCTCAAACTTAGAAACACCTCCTTTCTTTTGTCATAGAGAGAATGGTCAGTGAGCACATGAGGATGTAATATCAGAGGCCATGAGACACGAGGCATTGAGAGACGGGTCTCAGAGTTCCTATGCGGGGGTGGGGGGTGGGGAGGGTGTCACATCAGACAGCCAAGAGGACCGCTCCAAGACCTGCCTCCCTAGAAGAGCTATTAACATGGGTCCCAGGAGGTTATTATGAAATCAGGTGCCAAACACAAGGGCTGAGAGAGGAGGCCTGGAATGAATAGTTTCTCCTTGGCTGCTTCTCTTTGGTTAGGAGCACAGACCAGCTCCTGTGCGATCTACTGAGTTGAGAAGCTAAAATCACCCTGGAAGACTTAACCCGATGAGAGGGGGTTCCGTTGAACTTGGGAAGATGGAGGACATGGCAGAGATACCCTGGGAGCTAGGAGAGTTTTGGGCCATGTCGTTGCATCGGAAAGAGTGACAGGTTCAATAGTATATGTGGGCCAGAATCAGACCGGGGAGGTAAAACCAGAGTGGCCAGTTGGTCGAGGGCCTCAAAGAACTGGATGGAACTCGGGCGGAGAAGCAGAGACAGACAGGAATCATGATTGTTTCTGGAGGTGGGAATAAAGGCTTATTCCTCCAGATCTTGATACTAAGCGGCCCTCTGGGAAGTCAGGGGGCAGGAAGACCACCCCGACCCTTCCCAGGAGTTGAGAGAGCCGTCTAGAGACGTGAGTCGGATTCCAGAAGGGGGTAACGAGGGGCCGAGAAAGAGATGGTTCCAAACTCTGTCCTGAGAAGGTCTGGATGGAGGATGGACGTGTTGGGGGTCACACATAGGGAAGAGGCACCTTGTAACTGTGGGGTGAGTTTTTAAAGGCCTCACCCCTACACTCACTGGGAAGGGGGCCTTCAGATGCACCAGCTTGCCTGCATCAGTCTGGGTAGACTAGAAAAACAAATTCATAAGCATGCATATGTGTATAAGAGAAAGAATTATATATAAAGGGTAATTGCACATTAAGAAAACATCCCAACCCAGTCCAGGACAAGGCCATCTGTCTGATATTAGCCCATATGTCCGATACCAATCTGTAAAGTCCTCTTCAGACTCACGAAACACATGCAATGATGCCAAGTGCAGGGCCATCACAGGCCAGTGGGTAGCAAGTCTTGGGATCCAGTGACGTTATGAGCATCTCAGCACTGGCAGGGGGTTCTCTGTGGCTTCTCTGGCTTCCGCAGTCTGGTTGCATCCATGTGGCTTGTCCGGCTCTGAGCACGAGGGTGGGTCCATGTGTCTTGTCAGCTGCAGGGTCTCCCAGGGAGCGAGTAGTGAGAGGGAGTCTCTCCTGCCTCCAAGGAGGAAATACGGCCGGATTTCCCAGAATGCTCAGGAGAAGGCCATGCCCACTCAGAGACCCCATTGGCTCTGATCTGATTGACAGACTCCACCCCTACACTCTTAATCTTCAACATGACAAATGATTACATAACGACTGCAGTGCCTCCTCCGCGCAGACTCAGTCGCCTTCCCTGTGTGAGTCTCATCACAGCAGATTATGGATAGATTTTCCTGCCAACCTGGCCCCGGGCTCCCCACCGCTCCCCCAGGGGAGGCCCCAGGATGGCCTTCCTGTTCCCCGACGTCCCCTACAAATCACGCATACTTCTGCATATAAATCAAGACTCACTTTTTAATGAATGTTTAAAGTTTCACAAAAAAAAAAAAAAAAAAAAAAAAAGCTTTTCTCCCACCTTCCGCGTTCATCCTAAAATCCCATGCGTTTTAAGTGAAACAACCAGTGGTCACACTGTCCTTATGTTCAACGTATACTGAGACCTAGAGAGCCCAGCTCATGTCATGGGTAACAGGTCAGGCTGCTAGCCTCCAGGTCAGCAGTTTGAAACCACCAGCCACTCCCTGGGAAAAAGAGGAGGTTCTCTGCTCCCGTAAAGATCCCTAGCCCCAGAAACCCATGGGGGCAGTGGCACGGGGTCCTATGGGCACGCTATGCATTGGTCTCGACTCCACGTGCCGGCAGTGGGTTTGGTTGGAGTGGGCAGACAATTTTGGATTCCTGGGTGCCAGATGCTAGTCGCTCACTGTCTCCCTTCTAAACGAAGGCCCCCAGGGTTACAAAATTCACACTTAGAGAGCCCTGAAGTCAGGTATGCAGGTAAGTCAGAACCCTACACCCGGTTCTTATTTGGCTTGCCTTGGGTGCCTTAACCTGCAGGGTAAGCGTTAGGCCGCTCTCCACCAGGTCTGTGGTTCAAGGCTATCAGCCCCTTCGTGAGAGAAAGATGAGCCAATTTGCTTCCGAAAAGATGGGCAGTCTAGGAAGCCCTAAGGCTCAGTTCTGCCCCACCCAGTAGGACCAATAGCTTCTCAAGGGCAGGGACTTTCGGTGCAAGGACAAGCTCAGGGTTGATACTCTCCAGGTGGACAGTTTAAAGCCACCTGTGGCCCCTAGAAGGAGGCTTTCTACTCTCTTAAAGAGTTACACAGGGGGCCGAGCCCCGGTGGCGTAATGGTTGAGTGCAAGACTGCGGCCTATGGGCTTGGCGGTTCAAATGCAGCAGCGGCTGTCCAGGAGCAAGGCTGGGTAGATCCCACGACCACCAAAGGGCAGTGATTGCCCCCCCCCCCCAAAAAAAAAAAGAGTTACACAGGGACAGTTCTACCCTGCCCCACAGGAGCAATACAAGTCGGCAGCCAGGGAGGAGGCGTCTGTTTTGGGGGCACCTGCCTCCCAGAGACTGCCTGCAGTGCCCAGCTCAGAGTCGGGCCATGCTGGCTGGGATCCGTGGGGCCTCGCCTTGACCTGCGCGGTTCTCTCCCTGTCTCTCTGCCACAGACTACTGTTTTCCAAAGTGAAGCTGGAGTCGCTCTGCCGGGGCCCGGACGAGGCGCTGCTCACCTGCAAGCACATGCTGCAGATATGGAAGTCCTGCTACAACCTCACCAACCCCAGGTAAGGGGAGGGCCGGCTCCGATGGGCATTCCCTCAGCAGGCGTCAGTTAGCCGGGCGAGGCAGCGGAGGAGGCGTCCACACGACACTGTGGCTCGTTTGTGCTTCTGCCGCCAAGGCACGGCCTGCTGGGCTCCATGCCGAATTCATCGCCGTCCGAATCCCTTCCACCCCTGGACAGCGCCCCCACCTCCCTCGCACTTCAGGGACAGGCTAGTCAGTGACCTGTTTCAGACGGGCATCCGAGCAGTGGCACGCAAAGACCCGCTCAGACCGCAGCGTGCCTCCTGGCAGGAGAGGAGAAACCGGCACGGACAAGACCCAGTCGGATTTTCCCCCAGCGACGCTCGCAGCTCAGACAAGGAGAATGGAAGCACCCAGTCAAGACCTCGCTTGCCCTGTTCGCTGCCGAGGAGACGTGTAAAATGTGAAGACCATGTGCAAAGCAGACACCCGAGGGGAGTTCAGAAAGCTCCTGGGAAGATGCGGCTTCTCTTTGCATTCCGTTCTTCCACAAAGCCCCACGGATTGACAGACAGGCTAGATGAAGTGTGTAAATAGGTGAAAAGATGCTATCCGATGGGGGTGGAGGCGGCGGGGGGAGAACCACACTGCTATTTAGTTCATTCTGACTCAGAGCGACCGGACTGGACAGGGTGGAACTGCCCATTTCAGAGGGTGGGCTGTGGGTCGTCATGCGAGCAGAAAGGCTCGTCTTTCTCCCAGGGAAAGGCTGGCAGGTTTGAACCTCTGGCCTTGTGCTGAGCAACCCTGCATGTACCCCGGGGTGCCACCGTGCAATGAGGCGCACTGTGTGGATTGCCTCTTCTGGGGGCAGGGCGGGCTGGAGGAGAACGGCTCATAGGCTTTCCAAGGCAGCAGTCATGTTGGAAGCCAATGGCCGCCTCTTGCTTCCACAGAGCAGGGGGGTGACTTTGAACGGACCGTCTCACGGTCAGCAGTGGTGCTGCTGAACCACTCTTGTTCCAAGGCTCTTTGCCAGATGTACTGTGGGTTGTCTACAGGCTGACTTGTTTAACGTCCGCTCCTACCGAGGGGTGTGAGGGCGCCGTTCACAGGAAGTCCGTCAATGGTGCAGCCCAGAGAATCAGAATCCTGCTAGTCAACACCCCGCCTCCCACCGGTCTTTATGTCATGAGCTGCTTTGGTCTAAATTGCCTCAACTCAGAGAGCGAGAAAGAGAGAGAGAGAGAGAGAGAGAGCAGTGTTTCTTCATCCTGTGCTAGCTTTACAATGGTAGGCAGGTTTCATGATATTACCCCACCCCCTGAAGTGCTTCTCTTCACTGTCCCTCGACTTTACCCAGCAGGATGCCCTTCTCCAGGGACTTCTCTTGAGAACAGATACAAAGTGCATGATAAAAAGTCTTACCCTCCTTATTTCTAAGGGGCAGTCCACTGGGAGATGACCCCTAAGCTATATTCCCATTTCCACATCTGGGGCCCCCTTTCTTGACGTGTCTCTGGATTGCTAAGTGGGCCCCACCCTGTAGAAGTGAAAAGAGACCTGACGTTGCTAGTGAAGTTCCCCCCCGCCCCCACCCACACCCCCAGAATACCACTCAGCTCCCAGCCGGGTGTGTGGACAGCGCCCGGTGGGCCCAGGAGCACTGGGCACCCTCTATGTAACTCTGATTTTTTCTAATGACGCTGTTCGCGTGCTCTCAATGGGATGGCAGCCTGCGGGCCTGGGTGTACAGGGGTGGGAGGGGACTGGGGAGCAGCAGAGTGGGTGTGGGGTTCCCTGGCATACGCCGATCAGATTGATGGAAGAGTTTGCCCATTAAAAAGGGGGGGGGGGTTTCAAAGCAGAGCCCTGTTAGGAGCGGGGACCCCTGGCCTCAGGTACAGCAGACCGTCAGAATGTCAGCCCCTCCGCCTTCCCCGCCTGCCCACCCACCTGGAATCCCCACAGCCCGTGCAGGGCTCAGCTGGCAAGACTCACTGCATAGCCTCCCCCTCTTGTGGCTTGGCACCTGCAGGCAGGCAGTGGGCATCATGAGACTGGCCTCCTCCCCCCGTGGGTCCGCACTGAACAGAAAGATCACTCTTATGGAGAACAATCCCACTTGTCTGTGACGAGGAGCAAAAATAGAAAGTGCCCATATTCATCACCCCCCACGGGCCTGTGGGAAGCCCGGGGGTGTCTGTGGGGGAAAGAGGCCCAGCTAGCAGGAGAGGGGCCAGCCTGTCTGCTCAGTCCTGGGCCACATTCCTCTGCCTGAAAGAACCCCCCCCCCCCACCCCATGAGAAAATAAACCCATCAGCCTTCACATTGCCAATTTCCCCTCCGTTCTCCACACCTCTCCCACCTCCCCACATTTCCTCCCACTTAGCAACCAAGAATATTGAATGTGAGCAGGGAAAAAAATAGCCGAATTGGAAAGCTTTTTGAAACACGCCTGGGCTGCGTCCATACACACTTCCTCCGTTTCCTGAAGGGTCTTTCAGGGCCAGAGCAGCTCGGGACCCTGACTCCAGGCTCAGAGTCTGCGGGGAAGGGAAAGGAGGTGTGTGTGGAGGGGGTGGGGAGAGGGGAGGGAATGGGACCCATGGGTTGCTCAACCTAGCTCCCTCCGGGCTCTCCCCTGAGACTTGAGGGAGCGGGTGGTGGGTGGAGCAGCCCCCTTTGTGCAGATCCTTCCGTCTGGTTTCTGTGCACTGCAGCGATTCCTTCTGGGCTGTAAATGAAGGATCCTCCCCTGGCCCTGGCCGCTGTGAAAATCCAGGCCTCCTCCTGGTTCAGGGGTTGTTCTCCAGGGAAGGGCACACGCGAGGGGCCTACACTCAAGCCATAGAGGGTCCCAGAAAAGGGGAGAGCCCTCTGAATGAGTGTGTGAGGGCACCCCTTAAAAGTGGCCACCTAAGAGCATGTTAGGTTGGGGGCAGGGCTGTTGCATCTCCTTGGCAACCTGCTGTGGGGTCTGTTGCTAGGGGTTGAAGCTGTCTCTTCCCCCCCCCCCTATTCCCCCAACCCAGGCTACTCCCCCTGAGCCCCGAGCCCCCCCACCCCCACCCCGAGGTCAGACACCGAGGCAGTGCAGAAGAAACCAGGCAGTGGCAGGGAGTGGGGGCGCTGAGCTTCCCACCACCTGCCCTTTCTTTTTAGCTTAAGAGTTTTTTTTTTTTTAAATTACACTGAACTGTACCTCAGCAAACTTGCAAATAGCATTCCCCCTGCAGCAGAGAACTGAGAAATGCATGTCTTGCTGGGAGCACGGTGGTGGGTGGCATTCTCTCAGGGAGGGGTGCAGTTGGCGGGGTGTTTGTCATCCTCGAAGGCTGCCTCTGTCCCCCCACCCAGCCTGCAGCTCTGCTCGCAGGGGCTGCGAGGCGGAATCTGTCTCTCTGAGTCAGGCCCCCGCAACAGCCTGGTCCTGCCAAGGGATGGGTTCTGCCTGAGGCCTCGGCAGCAGCAGGCGGCAGGCAGCCCCTTTGGAGCTGAGCTCGCAGCGTCACAGCCAAGCCCGCTCCTTCAGAGCGAGGGAGGAGAGAGACAGAGAGAGAGAGGGAGGGGCGGGGAGGGGAGAGAGGGAGGAGAAAGAAATAAAGGACAGAGGGAGGAGAGGGGGTAAGAAATAGAGGGGAGAGAGGGAGGGAGGTAAGGGAGAGAAATAGAGGATGGGGGGGGGGAGAGAGAAATAGAGGAGAGAGAGGGAGGAGAGAAAGAGGAGAGGGGGGAGGTGAGAGGAGAGAAATAGAAGAGAGAACTAGAGGAGAGAGGAGAGAAACAGAACACTCTTGCTATTCCCACTGGATGAAGCAATGAGAGGGAAGCTCAAGGAGGGTGAATGCCATGCCCAGTTTTCCTGCTTAAATGAAAGCTTCACACCTGTCTAGGGCACTGCCCCTTCCTAGCCAGCTACCTCCGTGGGTAAACAGAGGTGGACTCCTTGTCCTCCCAAATCATGTCCCTATACCCCCTCCTCCGCCCCCCGCCCCCCACCGCTTTGGCTTCCACCCAGGGCCCCCCTCTCACACCTGTTTCTTGGGTGCCCGGCACCGTGTCCGGGGCTGAGAGGCGGAAACCTGCAGCAAGGACTCCAGCTTTGGTCCACCCTCCCCACCTGGCCCCTTCTCCTCACCTCTGAGGGCTGCGGAAAACCAGAGATGTCCGGGGGAATTTCCAGTGGCCAGGATAGCTCTGTCAAGAGGGTTTCCTTTGAACGGTCACCCTTCACCAGAGAGCTGCCCAAGACACAGTAGCATCAGAGCGGGAGGAAAGAGAGTCTTCGATTTGCATTCCAAAGCTGGGACTGAGGGAGAAGTTACCTCTGGGGGTGGCCTCCCTCACACTTCCCCCAGGTCAGAAGAAAGACCACGCTTGAGGGTTCCAGACTCAGAGCAGCTAAAGGAAGAAACTGACCCTGGATGGAAACACCCAGCAAAATGCTCAGTCTGCTGCCTCATTTGCCCAGTCGCTGTGGAGGACGGCTCCACGCCCCGCAGACGCTGACAGCACCGGAGACCGTCTGAGCTCTGTTGGTCCGGGCGGTCATTTCTTCCCTGGCAGAGGTGAAAACTGGAACCCGCACTACGATCTGGGGGGCATGGCTCACAGATGAAGTTTCTATCAGAGTTTCTAACATGGACCAGGGGGTCCTGCACCCAGCTTTCCATGGCCCCCCCAGTTGCTCCACGAGGCTGGGGCTCCTCCGTCCACTCCAGGAATTCTCCAGCCAGGCTGAGGCTTTGCCTCCGACGATTCGTGTCTTCCTTGCACAGTCCCGTGTAGGGATCCCAGTCTCACAGACCTCTCCCAAGGAGGACATGGGGCAGGGAAAGGAGGCGGGCCCAAAGCAACTGATCCGCCGCCGCAAGTGTAGAGAAAAGGAGGTCCATTATGCATTGCTTAAAAAAAATCAAGCTATTGCTGAGCCCCGGTGGCGTAGTGGTTGTGCGCGGGACTGCAGCTCACTGGGATGGAGGTTCAATTCCAGCAGCGGCTCCACAGGAGCAAAGGCCACCTACTCCCACCACCAGAGGGCAGTGATGCCCCAAAATACAAAACAAAAAAGTCAAGCTACTGATCAGCAAAGGAACGGCACACTGCACATGCTCAAAGATCCAGGTTTCCAGCCAGCGACGCTACAGCTAGATTGGCTCACCTAGGCCGGGTAAATTCAATTCAGCCAATGGGGCCGACCAAGGTCGTAAACCACACCTCCCCACAGATGAATTGAAAATGCCAAGTTTGGGGCTCTGGCGAACTTTCTGCCCAGTGACTGCTCTGCAATGTGGGGCACTAAGCTGTGGTCCGGAGTCGACTGCCTCTCTCTCTAGCAGCTTCTGGGTAGGCAGACAGGAGCGAGGGATCCCTTGGGTGCCTGTGTGAGCCTGAAACTGCCTTTACCCTTCATAGAACTCGTTTGGATCACAAACCAGGCTTCGGCTCGAGTTCTTGCTCGTGCAAAGCCAAGGACTGAGGTATATGGAAACCTTACACAGCCAGGTGTCAGCAGGATTAGAACTCAGGCCCCCGGCTAGCTTTCCAGACCTCAAGTTCACAACCTTCTGCTTGAACGGGAATCAAAGGAGAGCGGATCCAGAGCGTGGGTTTCAACGAACAGGTTGTATGAGCATGAACGGATGCTTAGACTGGAGTGAGAGTCAAGGGGACTGGGTGAGGGGACATCAGAACACAGAGCGAAGAGAGAGGGCCCGAAAGAAAGGGAGAGCTCGGGAGAGGAAGAGACACATGGACGGGCGTGCGGCCACATGAGAAGGTGAAGAGTGTCAGTGAGCTTGAACAGAGGAATCCCATGTTAATAAGCTGTAGGGAAGAGGTAAATGGTCATGTCTAAAAGGAGCCCCCGAGCTGTCCCCCATTGACTGGGGCACCAGCAGGATGGGGAGGAGAGGGGGAAGATTTCTGTGAGACTTCTTGAGAAGGCCAGATGTCACATGACCCCAGGGGGAGTTGGAAAAGGGGTTAAAGATGCTGGCTGGGGCTGAGAACTGTCGCATTACCTGTGGGACTCTTGACCTTCCCAAAACATCGCCTGTAGCTGTCCATGCTGGTCAGAGGAACCCTCAAGGCTGAGCGCTGATCCACTCCGCATCCCCATGGCTTCCCGAGATCTGGCACATCCTCCCTCCGCAACCCTGTGTCTTCTGTAACCCCCAAGGCGAAGAAGACAGTCACTGCATTCTGAGATCAAGTCTTCTGGAAAACTCCGGGGCGGGGGTGGGGGAGGGGGAAACCATTGCAATGCTAACTTAAAAAGTAATTTGAAAAATAATATTACTATCGAAAACATGAACTTGGAAAAAAGTGTCATGCTGATGTTAAAATTCTACGAATGAACAGATGCGCACCAGAAACAGTCCGTCGATAATGCGATCAATGAACCGACGCATTGACAGCATGCATGCACGGCGATACAGTGATTAATGGAATTCTGTCCGCACTTGTATGCTGCCTCCCGCTCCAAGACATTTATTATTCTTGGTTGTGGAAGTAATGAATGGAGTCGCTTCCAGAAAAACATGTGCCGGATGACGCAGTAAGTATAGGCTGACAAGCAGTCTGTCCCCAAGCCAGGCGCCTTCTGCTTCCTGTGGGTTCCTCTCACTGCATCACTGGACGGAGAAATTGCAGCCTGCAAACGGCAGTAAGCCTCGCGCCCAATCCTCTGTGGACCACTTTTAGCCACAGCTGCACAGAGGAAGGAGCAGGTGTCCCTGGACGGTACAACCTGGACTTGGTGGTGGCAGTGACAACAGAAGCACTCTTGGTCCTCAGACTGACCCGGGAGAGAGATTCCAGGAACAGCGGGGAGGAGTGAACCGCCGAGGCGGGCTGCCGTCCAGCGCGTCCACGGGAGATAGACGGGCCAGTCTGCTTCCATGACGCTGGCAGCTTTGGAAACTCTGTGACAGAGGCAGGGAAACTCTGTCCTTTAGAGTCACTGTGAGTGAGAATCACCCAGATCTCCCTGGGTGGGAAATCATCGCAGACCCGGCAGGCGCAATTGTACAGCGATAAGAAATACAGATTATAGCACGGACTTAGAGAACGAGAGAGGTTGAAATAATGGAGACAGGCGCATTTCATGGTAGCCTGCTCACCTCGGCTCCTCTTGGTGGTCCAGGGAAGGAGAGAGAATGAGGAGGGACAAGGGGAAGGGGGGACAGCGGAACGAGGACTCGGGGAGAGAGAGCTCTTTATTTCTAACCAAGGCTTATATGTCTTTGGGGGGGGATGCAAGCCCCCTAATTACAGGTAAAGACATGTCACAGAAAGGGGTTGTACTATCGGTAATACAGTAATGGGAGGGGGATACACTAGGGGTATATACGCAATAGGAAGGGGAGGGGATTGGGGGTACATGAGTGACAAGATGGGCAGATCTCAGATGTAGGATGGCAGCCTAATTTTGGATGTCACTGAGCAGGTTTGACCTGATCTCTGGCTCTCCATGGAAACCATGATCAGAAGGGCGTGAGCCCCTCCTACAGTGGACCAGACTGGTGGCCGAAAGCCTCCAGGGAGAATATCTCCAAGCATCTGACCTCCCACCATGTGCTGGCAAACATGTTTGGCATGTCTGGGGGTTGGGGGGGTGGGGGGAGAGACAAAAACTGGGGAAAAGTCTATTGTCTCCCACAGAATATCAGAACAAAGAAAAGTGTCCTTTTGTTTACAAGCTTCTGCGAATCCAAAACACACGAAGACGCCACCTGACCTGAGGTCCTTGAACTGTGCCCAGTTTGGCGTGTGCGGTGGTCCCCCGCCCCTCCCATCAATGTCGCCCAATGATCCGCCCAAACTGGGTTTCCAGGAGTGGCTGGGGATAAGGGTCCCAGGAAAGGCAGGCAGCATAGAGGTTAGGGGAGAGGTGGTCTGGCAAGAGGCTGCCGTCCAGGCCCTGCTATATCCTGTCCACATCGCTGGACACCCACTGGCCAGGACAGTCTTCCACTTGAGGCCGTGAGAGAGGAGGTGCAGGTCAGCTCTGTTGGCCACCAACTCCCGGTGTCCCTCATACCTCCTCTACTCCCTCCTCCTCCCCCAGGAAGGGAGAATGATCATCACGTGCTCCGTCACAAAGGCTTTTTCTGGGGACCGGCATGAAACCAGGGCTTGATGCCCCTTGGGAAAGCAGGGACCCCATTAAAGCCATCTGAGGAGCTCTGGAAAGCATTGGCCACCCCCAGGAATTCTGATCTACAGAATTTCCCCAGATGGCGTTTGCTATAAATGATAGACTGTTTCTAGAACACATTCTAGGCCTATAGAAAGTCCCAGCAGGTCGGACAGAGAGTCCCCACACGCCCAGCTCCGTCTCCGGAGGAGTCAGGAGCGTCTTCACAGAATCGTGCCTCTGTGGCCATGGTGAGCCCCTGTTAGTACAGTATGATTAAGGTCCATCATTTATATTAGGGTACACTCTTGTGATTGGACAGCCCCCCAGCCCCATTACAGTCTCCTGCAGAAGTTCCGCTACCACACGCCCCATTCTTCATTCCCCTCCCCTCCTGAGCCCTGAGCAACCACCGACGTCTATGTGGGCAAGGGCCTAGACGACCTCGGGATGACTGGTTCACGAGGCCACCCTGAGGGCGGTATCTTGAGGTTCACTCCCCCTACCCCTATCCCAGGTAGATGAATGAGAGACTCTGGCCCTAAGATTTCAGCACCGCCCCTTATAGTGACTTGACACACAAGGGACTAAACCTGGAGTTGTGGTGGATGGACCAAGGACAGCGGGGAGCCCCGCCCAGCTCTTTGACCCTGGAGCAGGAGAGCGTCCGCCACACAGTACAGCCGCACGGCACGGTGGCATTTCAGGAGCCAGCCAGAGAGTCTGTGGATCATGTCTCCCCTCCCCACCCCGTCACCGACTGATGCTTGTAGCCGTGTTTTGCAGCGACTCCGGACGTGGGAGCAGCCTCTTAGATAGAACCATTGCTGACCGACGACAGCTTAATACAATTACCCTGCCAGACTTCAGCGATCCAGAGACAGGTGAGAATGAGCAGCCAGGGGTGGGGGTGGGGGTGGGGGTGGGGGGGTGGGAGTGTGTGATGGAATGGTACCAGAGAGATGGGGGCAGGGCGGGCTGGGGCTACCATCACAAGGGATGGAAATGAAGGCAGCTGGAGCGGAGAGAACTCCCTCTACAATTGTGCTAGCTATCACCAAGGGCTCCTGGCCACGCTGGCTCTGGGAGTCCAGCACAAGCACCCTGAAAGCCTCCTGTCCTCCCCCTCGCTCTAGGAGCTTCGCGACCCACCCCCCACCCCCTCAGTTAGCCTCCCTAGTTTCCTTCATCCAGCTCCTCGGGTCAGAACCTGCTGCCATCAAGGGTTTGGTATTTCCAGCGGGTGCGCAGAGAACCCCCTCTGAACCCACAAAATCCCATACGGGAGGCAAGTGGGTCCTGAGTTGCTTCTTGTCCTGTCCCAAGGGCCTGTAGGCACTCTGTCCCTGTGTCAGTACTGACCCCTGACACCTTGCTGGCTGTGTCCATTTCCGACCATGCCCTGGGGGCAGAACACACCCACTGGACTCCCAGTCCCGGGGCAGGAATGCCCCACCGCAGTGCCGACTGCTTGGACTGCTTGGAGCCAATTCCAGAGCCCCACAGGCCCACACGCAAGATGAAGTCCGTTATGCTACAGTCCTGGAGGTGGCCTGGGGCCCTGGAGCACCATGTAGAACCTGGTTCTCCTGCTGAACCCCTCCCCATGCCCCCACCTCCCTAACTGCCCAAAGTCCATATGTCTAAATCCCTGACCGACTGGCTTCGATCCTGGCCTAGGCCCCTCCAAAGAGCAGCCTGGGCCATCCCTCCAGCCAGCTCCTGCTCTCCAGAGAATTGCTCCTGCCATGTGACCTGGGCTCCCCAGGACTCCCGGCTGGGTTCTATAAGAGGATCCTTCTCGCCACCACAGTCTGATCCAAGCAAAGGCCCCAGGACTGCTGGGGCTTCAGGATTTTAGGGTGCTGAAAGGGCCACAATTTATAAAGCACCCAAGTTTTCCACGGGACTCACTGGCTTCTCCCAGGGGGCCCCGCTGGGGCAGGTGGGGATAGGCTTGTAGAGCCCAGCAGAGATCTGCCCTGACCCAGGTCCCATGCTTGAGGTCCTGCTTGCCCCCTTAGGGCAGGAAAGGCTGCAAGGGCCAGCCTTCCCAGGAGAGGAGAGAGGAGGTGCTGAAATTCTCCCGGGGCTCTGGGGCCCAGTGTAGCGGGAGAGACCGTCACCATCCATGTACCTGTGTGGTCCCATCCCTATACTCTGTGTAGACACATCCATGTACCCTGTGGACACATCCATATACTCTGAATGGCCTGTACCTGCACGTGAGCGTCCCCCTCACCGCATTTCATCTCAATTCATCTGTAGTCAGTGACACACTTACATAATCCCAACGCTTCCCGACCCCATTCCCGGTCCCTCCATCTCATGTTTCCCCAAAGGCCACCATTGTCTGTTAGCTTCTTGTTTGCCCATCCCATGAGCAAGAACAAAGAGGAAAAACACCATAGAACCCATGCCATGGAGCACCCACCTCTCACCCCTCACAACCCTTCCTGAAGCCCATGCAGTGGGGGGATCCAGGAAGCATGCCTTTTCGCCCCTGCAGCTGGGGGTCCCCATGGCTCACATGTTGTATCCTGGGGGCCTCCTCCTCAAGTCTGATCACAGCCATCTTTCTCCCAGCTGCCACAGCGCTCAGCCCACTCCAATGTTCCCCCGCTCCCCCAGAGCACAGTTCGGGGGGGTTGAAAGGCTGCCCAGAGTATAGAAAGCAAACAACCTCCCCATGGTGCCAGCCTCCGTGGCTGCTCGCCCAGCAGGAACTCAGACCTGCCCCCCTGGGCATTGCAGCCCTGGCCGGTGGCCCCGGGACCTGTCTGCTTTAGTAGCTCTCCTGCAGACGCAGGCACCCAGCAATGGCAACTGGGCCATTGACGTGGGCAATGGGAAGCCAGGCTGGCCAGCAAGAAGGCCATCTCTCGCCCACTGTGACCCGGGGGTTAAAAGGGGGGGTACATTTCCTTTAGGTCCGAGTTGAGGTGCTCACGTAGCAGACCCTCCTGTCTGTGCCACCCTTACTACGCTTGTCCATCTCCTACCCTCACTTGGTGTTTCCAGATTTTTTTTTTTCATTTTAAGACAAGCCTCAGACATCATATTTCACCTGTCAAAATGTCAGTGCATATGTCTAACAAAAGAGAACTTTAAACATGAAACAAAATACAGCCGGAATACAATTATTCTACCTCCTGGCCACAGCACAGTTCCTGACTGTGGAAGGAGATGGCCGAGTCAGAGATGGTTTTCCACTCCTCGAACTGCCCCTGGGCAGACCCGAGGAACCACCTGAGGAGGAGCCTGGGGACTGGCCATGCCACCCCAACAAGCCCCCAGAAAGAGCGTTTTTCCCAGGAGGTGCCATCTCTGCCTTCCGGCTTTCGGCTGCTTCCATCATGAGGCAACTGTCCAGCCTGCTAACAGGTCCCAGCCAGAGGGGAGTCAGAGCAGGGAAGGGGGAAAAAACCAGGGCTGGAGGTGCGGGTTGTGCCCTCCCTTTAGCTTTTAAAACTGGATATGGAGGGAGGGAATTTATCTCTAATCAGTGGTAGCTATGACGGGGGGAAGGAGAAAAATGGGGGGTTTCTACTCCCATAAAAAGTGACCGTCTAGGAGACGCACAGAGACAGCTCTGCCCCATCCTGGAGTTGGCATCCTCCTGATGGCAGATGGTTAAAGTTGAGAGAGAAAGATGATGGGACCTGTCCCAAGGGGCCTGGGTGGCACCCAGGATTAAGCGCTGAGAAGTCGGCAGTGGGAGAAAGATGTGGCAGGTTGCTCCCATAAAAACCCCGGGCGGCCTCGGCCCCATGGAGCTGTTCTGCTCTGCCCTGTATAGTGGGTGGCCATGAGTCAGAATCCGCAATATGGTCACGGATACAAAGTATCCAATTCAAAGTGGCTCTTCTGACCGGAAAGCCTGAGCTGCCCAGTTAGGAACCCCTCTCTCACTGGGAGCTTTCGGCTGCTTCCATCATGAGGCACCCGTCCAGCCTGCAGACAAGACGGTGGCGGAGACCTGGCCCCCTGCACCAAACCACAGACCGCCTGGGAAAGCCCCGGTCTCCATTGTCATGATCCCGGGACGTTGGCATGCCAAATCACTGCACGTCAGTAGCACCCCGGCCTTTCAAGTATATCCGATGCTATCAGTGCTTCTCATTAAAGGTATATATGTATATATTGATTACATATACATAGTCCCATTCCAGCCCACCCCAATCAAAAAGGCAAGCATTCCCTTTCAGAAGGTCCCAGTTGTTGGGGGTTACAGATGCATGGCTTCCAACAGCCCTCGCGCGGAATCTGTGCCCGGGTCCTTCTGAGTCATTCTCCCTCTGTGCCTCTAAAGTTGTGTCTGTTTTGTTTTCCTTTTTGCCTTCATCTTTTATTCTCTCTTTCTCTCTCTCTCTCTCTCTCACTTTTTTAGCATCCGATTCCTCCTCCTCCTCCTCTCTTCCAAGAACCGAGTCTCCTCTCCACCTGTTTGTGTCATCTCATCTTCACTCTCATCCCAGACCCGATACCTTTGTGTGGCCTCCTGCAGCTCACTCACTCAGTGACCCAGGGCCCCGCCGGGACCCCTCTCTCTGTAAACCTGGTTTTTCCTTTCTTGATACACCCGCCTCATTTGCCAAGGGGTTTTAATTTCTGATAACCTTCCCAACTGGTCAGCGGGCCGGGCAGGGGCACTGGGTTTGTCAGAGTCTCTTGTTCCCTGACTATCCAAAAACCGATGCCAGGCCACGAGCCGGGCGCCCACCGCCCAACCTCCTCTTTGAAAACAAGTAAAGCTGCTCCCTCCCGCCACGGGCCCCCTCCCCCAGCTTTTTGGCCTTGCCTGGAGTGGATAGAAAAGCCCAAAGCCAAACTCACTGTCATCCAGTCGATGCCGACGCACAGGGGCCCTACAGGACAGGACAGAACTGACCCTGTGAGTTTCCAAGTCTGTGACTCTTTACCGGAGGAGAAAACCCCGTCTTTCTCCGGAGGAGTGACTGGGGCTTCTGAAACACTGATTTCTCGCTGAGCCCCGGTGGCGCAGTGGTTGTGTGTGGGACTGCAGCCCACAGGATTGATGGTTCAAATCCAGCAGCAGCTCTCCAGGAGCGAGGCTGGGCTTCCAGCTCCCAGCAGGGCAGTGATGCCACACAAAAAAAAAAAAAAGAGAGAGAGAGAGAGAAACACTGACCTCTTGGTTCAAAACCCAAACCACTAGCACATACCAATTCAAAAGGGAAAGTTGTGGACATCATGCAAGCCACCATTTAATCCTCCCTGGGTCTGACTTTTTAAAATCTTGCTATCACTTTTGTTCAGCCAGCACAGTGTTGTAGCCAGCCAGTGCTGCCTTTCCACCAGTGGCTCTCAACTGACCCGTTAACTCAGTTCCTCATGTTGTGGTAATATCCCCCCTCCAACCATAACATTATTTTTGTTTCTACTTCATCACTGTCATTTTGCTACTGTGATGAATTGGGAGACCCTTGTAAAAGGGGCGTTTGATCCCAAAAGGGGTCAGGGCCCACAGGTTGAGAAGCGTTGCCCTAGGCACATGGCTCCCAGAGCTTCCTGGGTACTCACAGGCGCATGTAGCAAGCGTGACCGTGCAGCTCTCTGGGAACCCACCTCTGCACCCTGTCTGATTCCGTGGGCTTGAGGCTGGGCCTGGGAATCTGGATCCCGATGCCAAAGGGCCCAGGGACAAAGGGCTCAGCCCAGGTGCTGAGGCACCACGCTGGGAACCGTCTCTCACGATCGCAAAGAAGGAGAACGTTAATACTTGTGTGTGCAGGGAACGGAGCGCAACGAGAGCCCCATCTTCTCAGTGATGCCGACAATTTGCAAATCCACAGTGGGGTGTTTCCAGGCCTGTCTGTTCAAACCGAACCAGCCCACGTCAGCAGATACCACCACACACACCCCTACCCCAGGACCCCTGTTTGAGGATGGGGCACCGGTGGGCCACGTGCTCAGGTCAAGGCCTCGCTGGAGCTCCGCCCGGGACTGCCGTGCCTTTTCCACTCGTTTATGGCATGTTCCCTTTACTGCCAGCCCGGCAGGAAACCAGATCCCCAGATCCAGGATCTACAAAGGCTCCTCTTTGTTCCCGATGCTCAGTGCCAGGCTGAACAAAGAAGCTCACGATGGGGCACCGCTGCCAGGAGAAGCCGCTCCCCGCAAGCACTCATCCTGTCCATAGCGAGGCCATTGTGTGAACACCGCCGACCCAGGGCAGCACTCGGCCAGGTTCCTAGTCTAACATGCAGCCTCCAAATCGGGAAGCGAATCGCGCTGGCCACTGGCCTCGCTCCTCTGCCTCAGAGACGTCCTGCACGTTGCTGCCGCCTGGCAGTCCCAGTTTTATGAAATGGAGGGGGAAGATCAAGTTTCTCAACCACCCGTGTTGTCCTGAAGGCATCCCGGTGGCACCATCAGCTGGGAACTGGGTGCTTCCCACCGGTCGGTGGTTCAAACCCACCAGCAGCTCCAAGGGGACGGACGAGGAGGCTGCCAGCTTCCATCAAGATTAACACGCTCAGAAATCCTTACACCAGGTCCCTATGAGTCAGAACCGATTCCGTGGGCGGTGGGTATGTTTTATTTATATTTTCATCCACTCCTTACTGTGGACATGCCCCCCTCATGCAATGCCCGGAGCCCATTGTCCACTTTGAGGGTCCCCAGGAAACTTGGATTTTTCCCCAGGCTGCTCTGCCCAGCCTGCTAATGGAGTGTGTCGGTGGTAGGTCTGTGTTAGGCGGTCCCAGGGCCCAGTCCTCTCCTGTTGGCACAGCCACACAAAACCCACCGGCTGCCCCAACCAGCAGCAGTGCCTCTCGGCTCCCAGCTCCCGTCCTAGTGACCTAGGAAGCTGTTGGGTGGCCAGCACCCATGGGGCTATCTGCCCAGGGCCCCGAGCAGCGCGGGGTGGGTGACCCTTTGGGACTCTGAGTCATGCCTGTGTCAGTAGGTATTTTCAGCCAGACAGAAACACCCAGGAATCTCCGTCTTCTGTTTGCACACTTGCCCGTGAGATACCAGCGTCCCTGGTATCTCACCCCAAGTTCAGCAGTTGGGACCCACCCCACTGGAGACTGATGAGGCCCTGTGCACCCATCAAGATGTATTTTCCCGGGAACTCGACGTGGGGTCACTGTGAGTCGGGGTCAACGCCACGGCTGTGAGCTTGCTGTAGGGGGCTTAGAGACATGAGGGTGCTTCCAAAGAAGGTATGGGGATGAAACTCAAAGGTGCTGGAATTTTCCATACTGAATTTCCATTTTGAAGCCCCCATCCCCACTTCCTACACACAGTAAAACCCACCCCAGCCAGAATCTGTGTCAGACAGAAACCAGCCCGAGAAAGGAAGCTGGCCTTTCATCTTCCGCTGGAACAAGCAAGAGGAAAAGGACAGCCCTGCACTGGCAAGGTGGGAAACCTGCCAGACCTGGAGAGCGGCCCCTGGAGTTCCAGCTCTCGCAACAGCTTCACAGGCAAGAGCCTTGGTGGTGTAAGGGCGTGACAAATTAGACCCCCAACCACAGGGTCCGACGGAGTACGGTATGAGACCGTTAGCCGCTCTGAGGGAGCTCCCAGAAGATTCACAGTCTCCCATGTTTCTCTATAGGCCTCTGGAAGTCAGACTGGGCCAAGAGCCATGGGTGGGGCTTGGGTTTGGGTGTGGCGATGAACGGATTAAGTACTTGATCACCTCAAACCCAATTGGTTGACTACTCTGGAGACAAGCCTGCCAATCTGCTCCCATAAATCCCCCCCTCAAGGGCAACTCTGCTCTACTGGGGAGAGGGTACCAACAGCAACACCCCAGCCTCCAGCACCAACGCCACAAAGAGATTGGTCAGGGGAGGGGCACGGCTGGCCACCATCAGATCTGGTTTCAGTGTAACCCTTCCTCACTAAAAGCATCATTTGAATCCTTCGTTTTCAGCCCCAGGCCCAGGTGTTAAGAGTTCTCTCCCCTACACGCAGGCGTCCTGGTAAAAGTACTAGGCGTGGTGACAGCACTCACAGCCGAGACATCACTCATTGGAACCCACCAGCCGGGAGGGAGGGGTGACAGTCTGCTGCCCCCCAAAATGCCACAGGCTTGGAAACCCTACAGGGCCCTTCTCCTTCATCCTGTAGGGCCCCATGAGGGGTCCCGGAGAGACTGGACAGCAAGGGGTTTGGGGTTGGGATCCTGGACTCCACAGGACTATAGACCAGACCAGCCACCACCACCCCCCTTGCCCTCCAGTTTCTGGGATTAGTGTGTGGAAAGGTTCCAAACCCACCCATTGGATGCTTCCTCCTGCCCTTTGGAATTTCCTGCCCTGGAAATAAAAGATAGTATATTCCTAGGTCAGCTTTCAGGAGCCGGGCAAACCTTTGACATGTCCAGGGAATGCCTGTTAACCCCCTTTTTAAATTTTTATTTTATTTAGTTCTGTTTTCGAATCATTGTTACTGGGGGGCGGGGGGGGGGGCACTGCTGACCAGCCATCCACCAGGCAGGCTTACAGTTGGAAGGTTATTAGACCCATCCTGGCTTTTCTGGCCCTCATTTTGATTTCCCGCCAACGTCTGATTCCTTTGTTTTAATTTTCGGTTTGATCTGTTATTCCAAGGCAGCACTCCAGACGCCTTCTTTCACGGGTTCCCCTCCCCTTTGTCAGTTAGTAAGTAACTGATGGGCCTGCTCACCTTCTGGAGGCCTCTCTCCAGACTCACGGAATGTGTGTGCGCGTGTGGTGGGGAATGGGGACTTGGCGTGGACCGAGAAGCTGCTGCCTGCCCCCGCACCCCCCTCTCCCACCCCCACCCCAAGGCCTAGCTCTCCTGAGATCCTCATGCCTTCCGCCGTGGCTCGGGTTCAAATGCTGAGGAGGCAGTATAGGTCTGGATGGACCGCGCACAAGGGTGTTCCAGGAGGAAGGTCCGAAGCAAGGCAGGGCTTAGTGAGCGCCTCAGGGGACAAGACACCCCCCTGGAAGCAGGCGACCTGACTGATGGTCAGTGAATGGTCACGTTTTAGTAAATGGTCACGTTTTCCAAGGATGTCTTGCAGACCACCACCTCCCGCTGGTCAGATAATTTAAGGAAAGACCCTTAAAGTTACCATATTAAAGGCTCTGAGAAGACCTGTAATTTTTTAAATTTAATTTTTAAAATCATTTTACTGGGAACTCATCCAACTCTTATCATGATCGATGGGTACATCAATTGTATGCACGCCACATTTGCACATTTGTGGCCATCATCATTCTCAAAACATCCTCCTTCCAATCAGCCCCCCAGTATCAGCTCCCCATATTTTTCCCTCCCACACCCTCTCCCCCATGAAGCCTTAATAATTTACAAGTTATCATTATTTTGTCATATCAAAAAAAATTTTTTTAAAGCAAGACTCTCTTGAATTTGCTTAGCCAGTGTTCCCAAACTCATTCCATGCTGGACACATTGTCCCTCTGTGTGGAATCATGTCGCCTCTTGGGCAAAGATGCAGCCTGTGGCGATCAGGGGCAGCTGAAGGGTGGAAACCCGGGGTGCTCAGGGAGACAGCTGGGCTGTACATCCAGGAATCAGGACACCCCAAGCCTGGGAGGGCAGACACGGAGGTGCAGGGCATAGCCACCCTTCCTGACGGCAGTAGCAGGACGTGTTAGTCCTGGTGTGCCTGCAGGGAGGTGGTGCCAGGGTTCTGCGGTTGGAGGTGGGCCTTTGCCCAGTGCAGTCCTCCAGCAAGTACCGTCTCCAGCCCAGAGTCACGGCAGCTGCTTACCCACAGCTGGCATCGCCCTGCATGCAGAGAGCGCCCCCCCCCCCACGCTGTCTGCTTTCCCAGTCACCACCTGGCCTGCCACTCCTCAACCCCACCAGCATCATGCCGCCTCCCCTGCATGCCCCCTGGTGATGGCGTGCCCCAGCCTCTCCCAGCCTCCCTCGGCCTCCTCGAAGACAGTTCCCTTGGAAAGCACTGCCCCCTCAGGAGAAGAGGACTGTCCTGTCTGTGGACGTCCTTCGGAAATGGTGTTGGGCTATCAGTTTGGTTGTCCCCACTGACCTGGCTATCCTAAGTCCCCACTCCTGCCAGATCCCCTCCCCTGAGTGAGGCGTGTACCTCCTTGGATGGAGACCAGGGTGACTCGTCAGCAAAGACCACACCAGGAATGAGCAGTGGGACTTGGGGGGCAGGGGGAGCCAGCCGGAGCCAGGAGCACTGTCACAGCCCGCCCCCACCCCCACGGGGCCTGTGCCTGAGAGGTGCTATGTGACAGTGTGTGGGGTCCCAGCCCACCCCCCTCCTCAAAAGCACAGGCAGACACCGTCCCCCAGCTACCAAAGGCTTACGGGACGCTTGTCTGGTACCTTTAATATACCTTTTCTTTTTTTTAATGTCAAGAGAAAACACACCTCACCTGAGGGGGTGTGGGGAGATGGGGCTCTGGTATGGCCTCCTCCCTCTCCAAGAAATAAGAGGTAATTGTCACCGGTCCGGGGACACGTTGTTCTGAGCGGGCAGGTGGCCAAGGTGAGGGGGAAGGTCACTAGGCTGCCGGCAGTCTGCGGTGGGGGACCCAGCTACCTCCAGGCCCTCTCCCGAGGAACAGGAGCCCCTTTCCCGGGAAAAAGGAGAGATTCTAAGGGCAGCTCTCCAACGGCCTGCTTAGTCATTCATGGTGCTGTTTGGTCTACAGGGTCTTTTTTAAAGGCTGTCTTTTCCTGCTGTTCATTGTTCTGGGTGGGAGAGAGAGAAGAGGGTGTGTGTGTGTGTGTGTGTGTGTGTGTAAGACCCGCAGGGGAATAAGCTCTATGGAGCGGTCATAGCGTATCCTTTCAGACCAAGCCCAGGCCACGTGTTAGCCATGGTGAGTGACCTCTGTTGGGTTACCTTCCGGGAATAAGCAGTGAGGACAGAACTAAAAAGTGTGGACGATGCAGATGGGACTTGGGGGGACCGTGCGCTCTGCCCTTCTCCAGAGGGAAGCCCCCGGTGGCTGGGGGCTGCCCTAAAGCAGCCTAGTGCCCAAGCCAACACGCAGGTGTCCTCTTATGTCTTCCGGTGCCTTGCTGTCGAGGGGGTGTGGTGGGCCACGGCCAGGCCTGCATCTGAGACTAGACCGTCCCCGGAGGGCTGTGACCACACGAGTGAGGAGCAGGCAGGGCTGGAAGGTCCTGGGGTGGCGCCCACCAGGACAGCCACAAAGCGCAGCTGGAAGATCACCGGTCCGTGCCTGCCGTCAGAGACCCTGCGGGGCAAAGCCACGCCACTGAGCCCAAGGGAGCCACCGGCTGCCCCTTTCACTTAGCGAGTCCGTGGACTCTGAGCGCCCTTTGACCTCGGATGGTGCATCCAGTGGCAGGATCCTTGGTGGCACAGTGGCTATAGCGCTCAGTGGCCAGCTGGGCAAACCCACCAGCCTCTCCGGGAGAGGAAGATAGGGTGGACTGCCCCCCAAGTGGTTCCGTTGATGGGGCTGCCCTGCCCAGTCCCGTGGGAGTGGGAATGGACTCGACGGCCGTGCCGTGGCCACGTGCGAGGGCTGTGTGACCTGGACCCCGGGGTTGTGTGAGTCGGAAAGACGGTTTCTTGGAAAGGCATCACCTGCCCAGGCGGTCTGAGCGCCCAGAGTGTCACAGCGCTCTGCCCACGGGAGTTGTGATGGGGGCAGGGTGCAGAAGATCCGAGGGTGGGCTGGGAGCTTGGACTCAGCAGTGGCCTGAGGTCAGTTGTCTAGACTCCTGGGATCCTCTCTGCGGCCCTCCCTTCCCCTCCCAGCATCAGCCCCACCCACGGCGGCCCATGAGCTCTGAGAACAGCGGGGACCTGAAGGGTTCTTGTCCACTGGAGGGCTGGACAGAGGGGGCCTGCAGGAAACGCAGCTCTCCTCGGGCCCTCAGTCCCTCACGCTCCCTGGGCCAGCCAGAGGGTGTGCCCACCCCTGCCCATGCCAGCTCTTGGTGCAGTTGGCTTGGCAGCTTGATTTTCTCAGAGATACCGAGGAGGCGGAGATCAAGAGGGGCCCCATGTCCCTTGGGAGCAGCAGCTGCCACATAGTCCCCTGCAGGGACCGAGATAAGTAGGAATGGATAAGAGGTGCAGGGTGGCCATGGAGCCTGATGCCTGGATGCTCTTGCATTTCACGTCGGAAACTACCTTGTATCCTTCCTTTCACCCCTGCTCCTGAGCCGTGGTCTGCCCATTCCTGCCTCCGCCTCCTAGCCTTCCCCACCTGCTGCAGGGACACATTCGCAAACATAGAAGGGTCACCTTAGAGAGAGATTGGTCTGAACTAGCACACCCGAGCGCTTAACCTTCCCCCAGTCACACTCCAGTGTCTGCTGGGGCGCTTGTCACATTTCCGTCCTCTGAGACAGTCGGGCAGAGGCTATTTATTTTTTCAGTCTGTGTGCATTTTATGTAAAATATATTCACTGATTCACAACACCGTTGAGCTGTTGTGACTCCCTCTCCCCCCAAAAATCTGAAACAGGGCGAGAATTCTATTAGCTGTGCTATTGCTCAGAAGAGCTTATGACCGAATGGTTTTGCTATTAATTATAAACACCTGCATGTTAACATCCACGAGTCCTCCCTCGTTCAGGTTCCAAAGGCCTCTGCCCTCGTGAAATGTCTGTAAAAAGGAATTGATTAGAAAGGGAAATTTGGGGGCTGAGCCCCGGTGGCATAAGTGGTTGAGTGCGGGACTGCAGCCCGCGGGCTTGGCGGTTCAAATCCAGCAGCAGCTCTCAGGAGCAGTGCTGGGTAGCTCCCACGACCACCAGAGGACAGTGATGCCCCCTCCTCCAAAAAAAAAGAAGAGAAAGGGAAACTCGTTTTGTTCTATTTTTTGAAAAACCAGCCCGATTATCCCCATCCACACTTGTTCCCTTGGAGAGGAGAGAGTCACAGGGGGGTGTCCAGGGTTAACCGCAAGCCATGTGCCCCTGTCACTTTGACTTCAGCTTGTCTCATGTGATGACAGCCACCCTGGTCATCCTCTGAGCCCGTTACTGAGGGAACAGAGCGGGCACACGGCCTTTGTCCTAAAGAGACAGGGTCAGTCCACCTGCATCGTGCCCAGGGGCCGTCTGGGGGCAGTGTTCCTACAGTCAGTCATCTGGAAAACCTTTTCCAAGCATCCGCCCTGTGTCCCTGATAGGCCATAAATATGCTTGACCAGAGGACTCGGCGACATCAGCTTTGCCCTGAGTCACCGGTCACACCGTGATGGCTGTACACACAGGTGGACACCTGTACAGGTGTCACCAGGACCACTGAGGACCCTGCTGCAGGGCCGAGGCCGGGAGAAGCAGAAGGGCCGGAGCTGTCTTTGGAGAGGGGGGCGCTTAGAGGCAGGGTTCGGGGAAGACCAGTGTGCAAGCCCTGGTCCCCGCCACCTCCTGGCTTCATGACATCGGGTGGGCGATGGGACCTCCTTCCTCCCTCGCTGTGTCACCTTGTTGCCTGCGTGACCCGATGGTTTCGGGCTTCACCGAGGTGGTGCCTGCAGACTTCTCGTCATGGTGCCCAGAACACAGCGCATTGTCTAGAATGGACAACTAGCCACATGGTCACCGTTAGCCAGGCCGCATGCACCAGGGAATAGTGTGGGTTGCTTGGCCCTAAGGGGGGTGGGCTGTCAAAAGTTCATGGGGAAAATGGAGTGGGAATATAGGGGAACTTATCCACAAAGTTTTTGAAGCCGCTATGTCTGTGTGTGGGTGGGTAAGTGGGTATGTGTGTATGAATGTGTGTGTGAGAAGAACTTTGACAGTAGTTCTGAGGCGTTCGTTGGTGGCCCCCCAAACAAAGAACTCAAGGGATAAGCAAAGCCAGTTAATTCAAACACCCGAAACGAATTTTCCCAAAGGTCTCACGGAGCCAGAGACCCTGGCAGAAAATGCACAGGCATTTTCCAGAGCAATTCTTGATCGTGTGAGCATTGTCATTTTACACTTCGAACATGGCTCGGTTTTAATGTCTAAGATGCTCGCTGTCCACAGAGGGAATCTGAGTAAGCGGAATCTCTTTGGGACCCACTGGAGTTTGGAGGCCCCAGAGTTTGGAGACCAGGCCTCTGAGCGTCACGGAGAGTCAACGTGAAGAGGCAGGGATAGTCCCATAAGATGAGAAGACCCTGTGGAGCTTTAATTAATACCCCATCGTTTAAATTACAGACCTAAAGTCTTAACAAATTACACTTTGGGCAAAAATTTTGGATTGAAACCACCAGCCACTCCTTGAGAGAAAGATGAGGCCTTCGACTCCCAGAAAACTGTCTCAAAAGACCCACAGGGCAGTTCTCCTTGCCCCTGTCCTCTAGGCCCCCTCCCTTTGAGTCAGCAATGGGCCGATGGCAGCAAGTTTGGTTTCGTAGACACCTAGACTTAAATCAGTGGAAAAATGATTGTAGAGAACGAGATCGTAGACCTTCCTGGAACTGCTATCCCGCCCAGGGCCAGGCCAGGCTACGAAGAAGTGTGTGGGCCAGGACAGACTGATGTGTGCAGGCAACACCTTCTGATCTTTCCTGTACAAGGCTGTGGGTGACTCCTGCCTCCCCAACTGAGCTGCCCTCCCGGCTGTCCCGGGCTCATGAAACAGACGCCCCAACCCCAGCCAGCAGTCCCGACTAGAGTGCCTGTGGCACCTGGATTTTTCAGCACCCTTCCAGGTGAATCCACCGTGAAAACCCAGCAGGGAACCACTATCTAAAAAGACGGGCTGGGCGATACAGGGCCAGCTTGGTCAAGTCAGAGTTGGGCAGTAACAGTCCCTGGATTCTCCGCTTAGTTAACAGAGACACAGTGGCCACTCAGAGACAATCTCAGAAAAACTGCATCGAGCCCCACGATTCATTTTGAAAGAGGAAAAAAAAAAGATTTAAAACAAAATAAGATTCCCCAATTTCCCCAGCTGCTTCATCATGTTGTGTTGAAGTTAAAAAACAAAAAAAAGTCACGAGGCATGCTTTGTCTAAACCAAGAGAGGTCCTTCAGCAAACCTCCTGGGGGTCCCTGCATCACAGAGCCATCCGTGGATGGAGTTCCTGTTCATGGGATCCCTGGTGGCACAGTGGTTACAAGTTGCGCTGTGAACCCAGAGGCCAGCAGTTCGAAACCACCCGCAGCTCTGTGAGAGAAGGGTGAGGCTGTCTATTCCCACAGAGGTTTGCAGTTTCAGAAACCCACTGGGACAGTTCCACCCTATCCTACTGGGTTGCTATGAATCAAGATTGGAAGAATTTGTGTGGGGGTGCGGGGCGGGCTCCCCACTGACCCTACAATGGTGTTCTCTTGAAGAATGTGGGGTGAGAAGGCTGCTGCCTTGGGCGCCTTTGTGGGGGCTTTGTGAATTCCCTGTGGAAGGTGGATTCTCCACCCATAAGTCACCTCCACCAAACCTCCAATCAATAGTCCCTTATTTAGGCACAGCCAGGACATAACGCACACTGCAAAGGCACACACATTGGGGGCATGCCGAAGCCCCAGAGCAGTGATTAGGTTCCCCGGGTCAGACGCCCCAGGGGACAGAGCTGTTTACGCTTCAGCCACATGATGAGGCCACAGGGTGGCCCTCGACCCTTGGGAATGCTCGTCGCCTGGGAACCATGGCCAGGGATGGACGGCGAAGGTCTGGAGTGCATAGGAAGCTTGCCGGCTGACATGTGAAGCCACTTTCAGGGCTGAAACGCAGGCCAGAGGTTGGGAAGGGGTCGGAGGCGAGCCCTGTGTCAGGAGGTGATCTCTGGCCGCCAAAGGGGAAGTGGGTCGCCGTGACTTCTGAACGGACGTTCTTTTGCCAGATCCCCGTGGACCAATGGGCGACAGGGCTCCTTTCACCGGCCTTGGTGGGCAGCAGTGCCATCCTAAGCACCCCACCCCCACCCCACCGCCCTGCTCCGAGACCATGTCTGAGCCTTAGCAACAGAACCAGCCAAGGTGTGCTTTGGCTACTTAGTAAGCCATGTCCTGAAATACAGTTAGTTCATAGGGGGCTGTTACCCGCTTTCCTGTATCCCAGCTGCGCTGATGACATGTGAGGTGACTGGGTGTATGGCTGGGAAGCAGCAGTTGGCCAAAGGCAGATAGGACACCCCCCACCCCCCACCCCTACCCCACTCTCCCGGAGAGGTTTAGGCTCACCCTGGCAGCAGGACAGCTGCTTCTTAAGTTTCCCTGGTCATCGTTGATGTCAATTCCTTGCCACTTGTGTCTGGCTGTCTCACGCGCCACATCCCGCTGGGCACACACTGGGCAGGCCTGCGGCTGAGAGGGGGCTCTGTGGTTGTTCTGAAAGATTAGCCCCTGCAGGAGGGCTGAGACCAAGTCTCCAGGCACTAACACCTGATGGGCGGGCGGGTGCCTGTTCCTTCCCTCCACCTGTGTGTGCGCGCGCACGGCGAGGGCACGTTGGCTGGCGGGCTGCGTCCACCCTGTCCCTCCTGACCCCGTCTCCTCCTCGGAACCCCCTCTTCTCTTAGGCTCTCTGCACGCCACGTCGGTGGCAGCCTCCAGAGTGGAGCAGGCGCTGTCCGAGGTGGCCTCGTCCCTGCAGAGCAGCGCCCCCAAGCAGGGCCCGCTGCACCCCTGGATGACGCTGGCGCAGATCTGGCTGCATGCAGGTACCACTCACCCCCCCCCCACCTATCCCCCCCCCCCGGGCCCTCTGCCCCTCGAGACACCCTCCCAGCCCGAGGCGGCAGGGTCCTCTGGGAACCCCCACCCCCAAATGTTGCTCAGGAACCTGCGACTCTCCTTCTCTGCCCACCCCTCCGTGTCCTGAGTCTGAGCGTGGCCCTGAGCTGACGTGGAGGATGGATCTGCAGGGCCGGGTCCTGAGGACCCGCGGGAAGCGTGCCTGCTGGGTTGGGTGTGGGAGTGTGCCCAGTCGCAGCCAGCCGTGTTGCCTGGGGTGGGTTGTTGTCATCTCCCGCCTCCGGGTCCTCCTCTGTGCGGTGGTGGCAGCCGGGGCGGGGTTATGAACCACACTGTCTCATCCCCCCCCCCCACGGCTCCTGGAGGTCCCCTGACAGTGTAGACAATTGTGGATGGCACCTCGTCGAAGCCAGGGAGCGGTCAGCCGGCTCGGTGCCCATTCCCCTCCAAGGGCCCCTGCCCATCTCCAGAGAGAGCCGAGCTGCAGACAAGCTGGACAAGCAGGTCCAATCCCTTCCCCCACCTCGCCTGGGGTCCCCTGGCTCAGCTCTGCCTCTGCACCCCGCATTCCCCGCCATCGAGTCAACCCCCTAGCGCAGGGTGGAACGGCTTCTGTGTTTTTCCAGGGCTTTTCTGAAGTAGAAAGCCCTGTCTTTCTCCCTTGATCGGCTGGTGGTTTCGAACCACTCACCTTAAAGATTGCAGCCCCACTTGTTGCCACGCCACTCCAGGGCCCCCTTAGGAAACCCAGACAGGGAGCCCAGATGCCTGCAGAAGCCCAGCACATGGAGCCCCCCAGCTGACAGCTCTGGGTTTACGGAGCTCGAAGACTAAGGGGTGGCTTAGTGGGTTTCCTGTTGGGACGTTCACCTCAAGGCCAGCGGTTCAAAGCCACCAGCTGTTCCATGGGGAGCCGGGAGATGGGCTTTTCTGTTCCCATAAAGAGTCAGGGTCTCGAAAACCCACAGGGACAGGTCTGCCTTGTCACGTAGGGTCACCGTGGCAGAATTCATGAGCTGAGCCCCATGTTTTCCTACAAGCCCTCCCCTGGGGCCCCGAGGCGGACCCCTTGGCACACAGGGAGTGGCAGCAGCTCACTCCCCCCACCCCCACCCTCCGTTGCCTCTCTCTGTGGACGCTCTCTGTGCCAAGGCTAATTGTACCATGTCCAGCCTCGTCTCACACCAGGGGCGGACCTGCCTGCGTGAAGACCGCGATTGGAGTCACCTGGGCTTGGCGCGCCTCGGGGCCAAGCCCAGCCAACAGCCTTTTCTGTGTTGGCATCTTTAATTGAGCCATAACAACGACCGTAAATTAGCAAATTAGATTCTCCCCGAGCACAAGTACCAATGGGGGATGATTCATGAATGTGCCCATTGTTCCGGGCCCCGCACTGCAGGCGCCTGCCAGCCCTTGGCCGCTCGCTGGGTCCCAGAGGCGCTGACTCGGGAGCTCGGGCAGCCGTAGCCAGGCCCGCCTCCTTGGCGCTAGGGACAGCCAGGCGCAGCCTGGGATCCTGGGGCCCGTCCTCCGTCACCTTCGTGCCCCACTGAACCTAGGGGACCACCATCGAGGAAGATGAAGGGACGAGCGCCTGAGAGTCCCTAAGGACCCTCCTTGGTGGAAATGCTCTCGCTGGGCCCCGTAGGCCCTGCTTCCCCAGCATATTTCTCAGGAACGTTCCTGAGCTGAGTGAAGGGCGTGGTGTTCCGCGAGAGCTTTGCCCCGTGTCTGCTGCCCTCAGCTCGACTCTCCTCTTCTCTCCTGGTCCTTGGCACGCTCCTCAGGGCCTGCCATGGTTGTTGGAGAGGACAGGCAGTAGCTGCTTCCTGGAATCCTGAAGCACTTAGCTAAGATCCGCTTAAGACTGCGGCTTGCATGTGTGTGTGACAGCTAAGATCCATCTCTCTTCTCTACCCAGGAGAGCAGAATAGGACTTCCACTGCGAGTTAAACGGGTGTGGGTGGCTTTTAACATTCTACAATATCTAGAATTGAACTCCGGAAAGGCCAATGCCCAGATGTGTGTATATGTATGAATGTATGCATATGTATGTATGTATTCGAAACAAAGGGTTTTCAAGGCTGTCTTCTTGACTGACACAGCCTTGTCCCCTGGAGCAGCTCACGGGTCCCAGCACTTAGCCTTGGCCTCTCCATGGTGCCTCGTGTGGACGTAGATGTACGTGCATCTCTGCTGGGCTGGATTTTCACCCGCACGTTGGTCTGGCTGACAGGGACCCGCTAGACAGCAGATTGACTAGAACACCGCCCAGTGACTGCTGAGCCTGAGCTCACTGTGGTCAACCCACCCCCTCCACAGTCTCCCTCTTTTTCACTGACCCTCAACTTTGCTAGGCACGAGGTCTTTCTCCAGGGACTGGTCTGGTCTCTCCTGATACCAGGTCCCAAGTCTGTGAGACGAGGTGTCGCCCCACCCCAGCCCGCCTTCCTGTCGAAAGAGCATTCCTGCTGGATGTCTTTCAAGCCCGATGAAGCGATTGAAAAGACCAGGACTTAACTGTACCTTGGTTTCCAAAGTGACCTATCTGTGCTCCAGCACTTTGAAGAGGCCCTTTAAAGTCTGTACTCACACAAACGCGCAGGTGTGTCTGCACCTACATGGACATATCTAATAACATCAAAAATGGTCACAGGAGCAGATCCTTCTCAGCTGTATCACCAGTTACCCCCAGAAGTATCATTTTCCTCATCTGGAGACTCAGAGTCCCATGAGACAGCCCCGTCATGGGGAACAACGGAGTTCATAAAGTGTGCGCTACATCCTGGTCTGGTCAGTGGTGTCTGGGTTCGTTTGAGCTTGCAAATGGCCATCTAAGACACGACTGTCAGGCCCTCCTGCTCAGGAGCAAAAAGAAGAAAAGAAGAAGAAATGGGTCCCCAGGCCCAATTGTCCACGTGAACCATGACTTCCTATACCTGATGCCAAAGGAGTGAGGTGGTGCCCGGCTAGCCCCACCGTCCATCCTGACAGCCACAAAAGGTGCATCTTGATGGAAAAGGAGGAAAGCATGGAGCAGAACTTCAAGTTCTAACAACAACAACAAAAAATCAAACTTTCTTGCCTCACTGCGATAGGAGGATTCTCCCAAGACTCTTGCCCCGAGCTATCCAGCAAGCCTTGAGCCACCAGTGTCCCTCCTCGTCCGTTTGTAGCTCAGTAGCTACAGTGTGGCTACAAATGCAGCAATGAATATTACCCTTGACTATTGTGCTCCCTTTTGCAAAAAGCCATCAAAATGCGACCATGTGGTCAGTCAGTGCTCTGGCACAGGAGCAGAGACCATCCTGACCTTGGGCTATATGAAACCCGCAATAAATAGGTGGATAAACTCCTCGTGACCTGACGGGACAGGGTAGAACTGCCCCCCTTGGATTCTTCGCCGGAGTAGAATGCCTCAGCTGCCTCCCCCAGACGCGCGCTGGTGGTCTCGAATGGCAGAACTTGTGGTGGGCGGCCCAGTGCATAACCCTGATGCCGCCAGGACGCCCCGTGGGCCCTCGAAGGCCGATGACATCATCCATAGCAGGG
This sequence comes from Nesogale talazaci, assembly GCA_004026705.1. NCBI lineage: Eukaryota > Metazoa > Chordata > Mammalia > Afrosoricida > Tenrecidae > Nesogale > Nesogale talazaci. The sequence continues at coordinate 178,409 of PVJH01001236.1, forward strand.
GACATGACGGGACTCACCGAGAAGAGGCCGTTGCAGCCATCATGCGAGTTCAACGTTTGACCCGCCTGGCCTCTGGATGACCTTGTAAATATGCCTCCACCCGCCCCTCAGGTCTAAAGCCTGCATGACGGTGGGAGAAGGCGGCCGCCCGGTTCGTGGGAACTGACCGACCAGAGACTGAGGAGGAAGCCGATGGCAATGAGGAAGCCGGGTGGGAACTGGTGTCCGCCAACAGGACAAGGAAACATGCCGGGAAACGCCAGGCTTTCCCACGTAGAATCCAGGCAGCCCTCCTGTGCGGGGCGCCCAGACGCCGGAATCGTGTAAGAATTTGGACCACACAGCTTCCTGAAAGACCAGGCTTTGGGGGTCAAGGTTTAGAACCGTGTCTTAGGTCATCTTTTCCTTTCTCTCTCAAAAGGTCAATTCAAAAGTAGCCATAGCAGCTGCCCACCCCCCATCCCTGCCCTTGTGTGGTTTGAAGCAGGATTACCCGAAGACTTCCAAGGAGTGACTGCAGCAGTTGAAAACCACAAGTGGCTCCAGAGAGGAAGAGCAGACTTTGAACTCCCGTAGAGAGCTGCAGTTTGGGAAACCCAGAGGGGCAGTTGTACCCCGGCCTGTCGGGTCACCCCGAGTCAGCATTGATTCGAGGACCATGAGTCCACTGCCTGTCCCGTCCATCATGCATCCTGGCAGCTGCTAGTCCATGGTATGCAGGTTCACCTATACCGCCAGCTTCCTCAGTAGAGCGGCTTAGATCCCACTCTGACACCCGCCACTGTGCGTCCCTGTGACGTGGGGGTGTGCTGGGCGAATGGAGGTGGCCTGAGACCTGAGCCGTGAAGAGGCGTGTAGAAGAAGGACTGGGTTCTCACCACCCGAGCACCTGTGCCTCTGGCTGCTGGGGGAGAACGGATGGGGCTCAGAGGCCCCCCTCCCTCCGCAGCCCTGTGACTGCCTCCTTGCACCTCCCTCTGCTGGGCGCCTCCTCTTCTTCTGGCCTGGACACCTCTGACCCCTGTTCCCATCTCCTCCAACCTGCCTGGAGACCTCTGTGGGTTTGTACCTTGGCTTACCTAGGCCTTTGTGACAACTTCATTTAAATCCTGTCTGCATGAGTAGTTAGTGTGCGTGATTCACAGCCGCAAAGATACCGAAGACTCAGAGTGGGACGGGACCTTAGTCACCCGCACCCAAAGGCAGCCTCGCCCAAAGGCACCCACTGCGACCAGTCCTGTGAACCTTCTAGACATAAGATCCCGAACGCATTTGGCCTTCTGCCCTTTTCTCAGGAGCAAGAGTCTACTCAGTTCCATGCCACCCCCCCCCCCAGCAATGAAAAACTTGTATTTTAGCCTCTAGTCCAGGATGAAATGGTGATCAGTCCCTGCTTTTGCAACCTCCTGGATTGCTCCATTTGCTCGCTTTGCAAAGCACTGCTCCAGAGCCTGTACTGAACTTTATCCCCCGACGTCCCCCCATGCCAACAAGGTTTCATGGAAAACAACTGTGTGGATTTACCAGAAGTTAACCATACATGTAACATATATAATTATGTTTACACACACATATATATACATATATGTGTGTGTGTGTGTATATATATCCCCAAACCGAAATTGCGCTGGGCGGAGTTTTTGTAGCATAGGGCACATTTTCCATCAAGCAACTCACTCTGAGTTAGCACACCCGCTGGTGTTTCCTGGGAAGCTTCTCTCTGGCCACAGTGAATTTTTCTGTGAAAGCAGTTTCTCACAAACCTCATTTTTTGCGACGGCTGATTTAAGAGAAGATCGTGCGGCTGTGAGATTTTGTTTCCTGCTCAGGAAAGAGGCCATAGAAACTGTTGTGATGGTAAATGCAACTTACAAGGACAGCGCTGTGGGAAAAGTTCAAATGGAGTGGTTTTCTCCTTCCAAAAAAGGTAAAACGTCAGTTGATGACAAACCTCGTTCTGGACGTCATCCATTTTCTGCATGAAGATGTGACCTCGTCGTGCATTTGGAGTTTGTTCCACCAGGTCAGACTGTCAATCAAGCTTTCTATTTAGAGGCTCTGAAAAGATAGTATAATGGCATATGATAAAAAATAAAAAAAAGTTCTGATTTGTGGCATATGAGAGCCTGGTTTTGCCACCACGACAATTGCACCTGCTCACACAGCCATCACAGTGCACCAATTTGGGGCAAAAACCAGCCTGCCTCGTTGGCCCCGTGCACCTGGCTCACCTGACCTCACTTCGTGCGACTTCTTGTTTCCAAGAATCAAGAGGGACATGAAAGGACAGCGATTCGCCGAGGTAGAAGAGGTGAAGAAAGAAGCGAGGGAGGTGCCGTCAGCCAGCCAAACCAATGAGTTTGGAAAACGTTTCCATGAATGGCGTCGCAGATTTGATCAATGCATGAAGTGTGATGGAGAGTACTTTGAAGGTGTAGAGTTGTCTTGTAAACAAAAATATTTAAATCCATAGTTTTGTGGGGTGGGGGAATCCTGGGGCTTGGCGGGGGGTACCCCCTCATATGTCATTGGCAGAAGAGACCAGTCCCTGGCGAAGGACATCATGTTTGTCAGAGGGCCGGCAAAACAAAAATAAAATGTGAAAGACCTTCAGCCAGATGGAGTGACAGAGAGGCTGCAACCAGGGGCTCAGATACAGCAATGGCTGTGAGGAGGGTGGGGGTGCTGCTCTGTGCCCAGAGAATGACTCAACCCTGTGGGTGCCTTCAAGTCAACTTTGATTCACAGTTTATATGTAGATATGTGTGTGTGTGTGTGTGTGTGTGTGTGTGTGGTCTAGAGACACACCTATCTCTAGCTCTAGACTGTATGGTGAATCCCTAAAAGTAGACTGGGCAACTCAAAGGATATGCGTTTTACTATTGGGATCCACTTTCTGCGGTGACCGCCCCCTTCCCCCCACCCACCCCACAAGGCCCCAGGCCACCCAGGGCCACTCAGGGCACCGCCATGTCAGCACAGTGAAGGTGAGACTTCTGGGTCTCTGTCGGCCTCATGGTGACCCAGCATTCTACTTGCCTGCATGGGCCTTTTGCCCATTGAGTGGCAGGGAGCTTTTTTCTTCTTGACTGATAGATTTTCTATGTCCAAGACGCCTGGCCCACATCCGTGACACATCCTCCCCTTCAGGGTTGTGCTTGCAGATTCTCCCCCACCCTGCCCATTTTTGAAAAGCAGATTTGAAAAAGAAACAGTGGTGCAGTCACCCATCTCTCTTCTCCCCGGTGTCTCTCTGGACTTCACACCCTGCTTTGCCAGTGACGATGCATGTTTTTGACCTGGTTTCCGGGATGTGTTGAGCAGCTTCCAGGGCCAGCCATATGTACATAGCTCATCTGGTCAAGAAGCAAACCTTCTCCCCACAGAGAAGTGCCTGGCTGTACCTCGGGTGAGCTGAGCGATGGCGTTGCTGTATCCAGTCTCCCCAGACGCACCTCTCTAAGGATCACACAATCTTAGCGTTGTCCTGGTGGTGCTACCACATGTCTGTGTCGCAGTCACCAGCACGCCCATTTCTGCTGCCTGTGCAGTGGGGTGGCGTTGGGGACGTTCGTCAGCATCCCAAAACAATGCCACCACGGCTGGCAGGAGCCTGGTTGGGCCTCTTCTTTAGATCCCCACCCTCCCGGGCAGACGCACCCTCAGAGCAAGCCGGAGCCGAGCCCCCTCCCCAGCTGAGAGGGCTTCCTGGTGCCCATCCCTCAATTTCCAGCCTGGGCTGGCAGCTAAAAATGACTTTGCGGTAGGTGGTTAATTTCTGCTTGTTACTAATAATTATAGCTTTCACTTTGGCACCTCTCACAGTCGAAGCCAGCGGCTATTCTTAGCTGTGCAAGATCAGAGTTTTCTGATTTCTGCTGGGATTTGAAAGCGGGTCTGTTCTCATAAGGCCCTTGGTCCTGGCCGGACCTGCCTCCTCCCCACCATCTCTGCCACCAGGCTCCCGCACCCCGGTGACCCGATGAGGGGTCTCCTGTGTAGAGACCACCGAGACGAGGTCAAGCTGCTTCCCAGCTCGGTGGCCTACAGCACGCTCCTCTGCCCCCGCCCCTCTGATGCCCACGGCACACAGATGGCCCACGTGGAGCGTGTGTGCGTAGCTCCACTGGCACTCCAGGGACCTGAGCTGGTGCCATAATGAGACTTTATGAGGCCTCAAGACCGTGTCCATTCACCCCGTTTTACAGAGGCAGCATCAGATGCAGCCAGCAGCTAACTTGCCCAAGGTCATGTGGCAGGGCGGATGTGTGTGTGTGTGTGTGTGTGTGTGTCAAGGTTATATCCTTTTGGGAGCAGACCAGGAGGCCTGTCTCTCCAGGCACCTCTCAGTGGTTTGCACTGCCCACCCCTCAACTAGCCACCAAGTGCTTAACTGTTCTTGTGACAACCAGGCCTCCTCCCCTCCCCACAAGGGATGCAAACAAACAAACAAACAGAAAAGTCCAAATTCAATCCCAGCCAGTGTGGCCCCAGCACCCTGGCTGGAAGTCACAGAAGTTATGATGCCTTTGTTCAAGGAGTCCCCCGCCCCCTTTTTAGTCTTTTTGTAAAAGCAAGTGTTTCACTTCTAAAGCGATCCACAGCATTTCCCAGGGCCCCCTCTCTGAGCCCATATGCATTGCACCTGGAGCTGGGGTTGGCATGAGTGGGGGGCGGGGGGGATTTGGAGGAGTGGGGAGGGATGGGGTCCCTGCCTTGGTGGTGTTTCCTGGTTTGAAATGACACAGGTGGGCTTGTCCATCTCAGTGACAAGAGATTCTGTGGGCATCTGTATTCTGCTCAGGTGACACTGTCAAGATCAGCTGTGGGGGTGGGGATGGTTGAAGATTCAGAGAATGGCTGGAGGAAGACCTGGGAGGTAGCGAGGATCTCACCAGTGTACCAGGGAATGAAGGGCCAGGTCCCCAGGAAGGGGCCCCTCTCGACAGACTGACCCAGCCCCACACACACTGGAAATAGACCCCGGTTGTGCAGCCAAGGCCCGGGTGAAGGGATTTGGCAAGACCCCGGGTTGCCCTTGTCTTGGCCGGGCTGGGGCGCAGGGATGGGCAGAGTCCCAGGAAGCCTGGAAACCACCCCCCACCCCCCTTCTCCTGTCACAGCCCAGCCTTCCCCAGCCAGAGAACAATGCTGGGGAGAGCTGATCATCGGGAGGAATGACAATAGAATTGTCTGGCCCTCGTGCTGTGCCTTTTCTGAAAGGACGAGTCCCAGCAACCCGGAGGCCAGCACTGGGAGCTCTTGGGAGACACCTGCATGCCTGGGGGCCTGGCCGCCCCAGAGTCCAGTCCCTAAGGCTTGCTCCCCAGCACAGGGCCGTCTGTGAGGAGGCAGCATTAGGTTTGGCGAGGGGTTCCCCCAGCCTGCCCGAGGACCTCCCCCACCAGGCCTGCCATTCCCTGACGTGTCCTGAGCACTAAGCCTCTCCTCCTCACTCAGCCCAGCTCTAGGTGGCATGAGGACGCCGAGGGCAGGGGGGTACCTCCACGCTGCATCTTTGTGGGAGGGTGAGAAGGGGCCCCCTCTGGGTCAACTAGGCCCAGGAGGAGCAGGCGTGGCTGGCAGACGGCACCATCTTAGGAGAAAGATCACCTCGAGCCCCTGGCGACGGCCTTTGCACCGTGTGTGGCCTGCACAGCCCAGAGCCCGTGAGCAGGGGGAATCACAAAACCTCCCTGCCACTGCGCCCCTCCTGCCTCGCGGCAGCCCCGTGGGACTGGGAGAGCTGCCCCGTGGGTGTCTGCCACTGTGACTCGGTACCGAAGTCGAGCGCCTCACCTTTCTCCCGTAAGCTGCTGCTGGTTTCCACCCTCCCATGCCCCAGGTGCGGGTCTATAACTCCAGTCACCCTCTTCATAAGTCCCCCGAGCCTGGCTCCCTTATACAGGGGGGGGGGGGCGGAACATACACCCAAACCAGGGACCAAAGACCAACAAGGCCCGACAACAGTGATCGTATGAAGCAGAAAAGCCTCAATCGAAGAAAAAGCAAAGAATATTAAACATTTAGAGTAAATCACAGAGCCCTAATGACAAGGTGTTACGTCCCCGTCACAGCACAGCTGCCGACACACGCTGTACAGTGCTCTTTGTCTGAGAAGAGGACTGTCACGTTCCCAGTCTCTGGGCAGGGGGCGTGCTGCAGGCTCTCAATCCTCCTGGGGCACCTGCGAACGGATTAGGGGGCTTCCACCGTCCTCCAGAGCAGGGGTCTTCACACTTTTGAGATGAAAGAGCCCATCCTGTCCCTCCCACCAATCTAAAAATGAATCAAGAGCCAGGAATATAGTTCTCCCAACAAATGAGGTCACCCTTGTCCAAACAAGCAGCCTTCAAATGTTCTCGATTTTACTTCAGAGTCACATGTGCGGACCAAAAGAACACTTCCCAGACTCCGGACCTGTAAGAGTCCACGGACCGAGTGCTTAGAATTTAGGTACCGACACTGCTCTCTCCTCAGAGTTTGGATTTTTTTTTGGGGGGGGGGGGCATCACTGCCCTCTGGTAGTGGGAGTAGGAGGCCCAGCCTTTGTTCCATGGAGCTGCAATCGAACCTCCATCCCAGTGGGCCGCAGTCCCGCGCACAACCACTACGCCACCGGGGCTCAGCCCGGAGTTTGGATTTTATGGTTCTCAGTCCTCGGATCCCACCGGCTGGTGGGCTTCTTCTGTGTGGGCTTGGCTGGCTTCTCCTGTGTGGGCTTGGCTGCTTGTGTGGAGGCAAGCCTGTAAGACCCCAGACCTATTTTTCCCGATAGCCGGGCACTGTCTGATTTCCTCCCCACACTGTGCCATGGCTCTCGTATCTTCAGTGATTGCGTGAGGACCAGGTCTCCAGAACCAAGCTATGAGCAAGTGAGAACCCTAAATCCACTGACGTCCCAGATATTCGCATGTAATAGCTGAGTTTTCCAGCACGCTTTAATGCCATTTTTTATGGTAAAATTAGGTGCCTTGACTGATATTCGGGTCGGCTGGCTTATCCTCAAGTATGTCTGATAACTGATTTCTCCATGTCCCTGCCTCACTTTTAGAGATGTCTTTATCGTTTTATCATCATCCTTCACAAATCGTCTTCACAGGGCTGAAGGGAATTCTATTAATAGTAACTTTAGTACAGTGTATTGTGAAACACTTGTGAAAAGGATTTTACATGTGTAGGACGTTCTATTGGACTCCAATATATGAATAGTTAACTTGTACATCTTCAAAGTTTGGATGATTGGTCCCTGGTTTCATGAGCATTTTTGGGGAGTGGGGCATCACTGCCCTCAGGTGGTGGGAGTAGGAGACCCAGCCTTTGCTCCGTGGAGCTGGAATTGAACCTCCATCCCAGTAGGCCGCAGTCCCGCACACAACCACAACACCACCGGGGCTCAGCCAAGCATTTTTTTTTTTAAAGGTCCAACTGTCATCAATTCAAGTCTTGCTCTTGGTGATGCGCCCTTCCCTTGTATGTCAGCGTTGACCCATGTCCCAGGGGTTTGTGAATGCCTAGTTTGGGCATGGTGCCCATGACAGCCAGCTGCTGCCAAGGCAGACCCACCTTGACCCCTGTTGTCTGGCAGGATGGGCGGGGATTACTGCCGGTCACTGTGGCTTGAGGCCACTTGAGTTGAGGGACTTCCTAGAGAGGACAGAGCAGGAGAAAAGGTCCACCCAGGACCTTCTGGGAGGCCTTGCACAGCGTGGGGCTCGGTAGAGAGGGGAGTGGGGGCCTCAGGAGGAAGGGATCAGGCACAGGGACTTTCTTTCAACTGTGGCCTTACGATTACTGATAAAGATGAAAAACTACAGCCTTCAGTCTTGATGACGCCTCAACACACAGAAAACAAGTATCCTCGCAGTGGAACCAATAAACAACATCATCATAGATGGAGGAAAGATGGAAGTTGTCGGAGAGTCCATTGTCTTTGGATCCAGGCCCATGGAAACAGTCGTCCAGAAATCAAGCAACATATTGCCTCTGGCAGATCTGCTGCAAAGAACCTCTTCTAAAGTATTCAACATCAAATATGTCACCAGGAGGACTAAGGCACACCTGACCCCAGCCATGGTATCTTCAGCACCTATGAAAGCATGAGGGTATCTTCAGCAGCACGTGAAAGTTGGACAAGGAATAAAGAACTGATGCATTTGAACTATCAGCTTAACAAGGAATATTGAATATACCGTGGCCTTCCGGAGGAACCAGCAAAGTTTTCTCGGCAGAAGTACAATCAGAACATTCCTGGAAGTGAGCACGGCACGACTTTGTCTCATGTACTTCCGACATGCTATCAGGTCTGCTAATCTCTATGTGATAAGCAGATGATAAAACCATGCTAGCTGAATGTGAAGAAGACATCCAGCAACACATTACACTTGGTAAATGTGCCTCACCTCTCCGATGTGTCAAAAAGCAAGGATATTCATTTGAGGACTAAGGTGCACCCAACCCAAGCAGCTGGGGTCTTTTCAATCACTTCATATGCATACGGACATTGGGCATTGAAGTTCGAAGCCCCAAGAAGAATCGATGCATTTGAATGGTGGTGCTGGCCAGGAACCCTGGACGTAGGACGGGCTGTCAGAAGAACAAACAAATCCATCTTGGAAGAAGGACAGCCAGTCCACATCTGAGAGGCAAGGACAACAAGGCTTCATCACTTGCCCTTGGAACTTGTGGTCAGGAGAGACCAGTCCCTGGAGAAGGACCCCAGGCTCAGAAAGAGGAAGGCGCTTGACAAGACAGGTTGACACAAGGGCTACAACCAGGGGCTCAGACATAAGGACAATTGGGAGGACAGTGCAGGAACAGACAGTGTTGCGTTCTGTTGGAAGTGGCTCCGTGGTCCTCAACATCAGCAGCAGTTCCTGGAGAAGGACAGCGCGTTGGCTCAAGAAAAAGGACATCATGTTTGAGGGAGGGGGTTAGGGTGGGGGGTCCATCTCATTGAGCGTCAAAGAAAAGAGGAAGCCCTTCAATGAAATGCATTAACAGGATGGCCCCACAATGAGCTTAAGCATAACCGTTGAGTGTGAAGATGGCACAAGGCGGAACAGGGCTTCACTCTGTTTATCTAGTGCCCCACCATCTGGTTCCATCTTGATCCTCACCCCCGCCTGCCTCAGAATGACAGGGACGAGGATCCGTGCCCTGCAGGCAATTACTTAGTATTGCTCTTCTAGTCAGACCATCAGAAGAAAGACTAGGCTTCCTACGCCCCAGAGAACGACAGTCTCAGAGACTCGTGGGGCAGCCCCACCCAGTCTGGCAGGTGACTAGGCGTCAGAATGGACTCCGTGGCAATGAGTGTCCCGAGAGCCACTGACCGTGGTCTGTGTCACCTGCTCCACACCACTTTTCCTGGTGGGACTGGGAGAGAGAAGGGGGTGGGGGGAGATGCTAATGGGATGCAGTTGGGAATGAGTGTTCACAGGGTTCCCTGTGATTGTAAAAGCTTGGAACTCCGGTGTGAGCAGGGGCCGCTTTCGCCATCTTGCTGGGTATAAAATGGACCATCACAGGACAGGCAGTGGGGGTCGATTGTACGGGCGTTCTAGAAGCGTCGGGAGTGGAGCACATCCTTTGGACCCTGAGATTCCCGGGCAGTGAACCTTCTAGATGCGGAGCCAAAGCTGAGGCCGAGGGAGGGATTCCCAGCCCAGGGAGTGTGGAACGCTGAGTGCCGTCTGGTAGGAACCTCCCTTGTTGACTGGGGTGCCTCCAGGCACTTAATTGGGAGGCTCAGCATGCTGATCCACTCACGGAGCTAGAGCCAGTGCCCCCACGGTGAGACGACAGTTAGGTAGCATGCCCGTTGTACATTGTTCAGTATCAAAGGAGGTTTCTCACATTGGCCAAGAAGGACAGCGGCCAAGGGGCTGTGTGACTGAGAAGCTGAGGACCTGAGAGAGGCCTGCCTGCTCCAGACCTATCCTGAGACTTTCTGATCCTAAAATGCAACCTCTTCACCGCTCTCATAAACCCCCTAACCATGAGTATCGTCTGGGAGACACCCCTCGTTACGTGAAGGGATCAGAGATGTATTTGACCCCTGCTGAAGGGCAGCTGACTGGCCATGACTCTCCCCATCCTCCATGATCTTCTCATTAGGCCTCAGCTGGAACACTGGATGTCCTTGGTGCATGGAGGCAGGGAAAGAGAGGAACCAGAGAGGGAGGCCAGGCTGCCCTTTCCCGAGACACCTTCTGATTATTACTACAAAGCCATTTCTACAGAGTTGACACATAGACCTACATACTTGGTTGGAGACGTGCCCCAAGAGGAGACTGGAAGCCAAGGCTGAGCAAAAGGGGAAGAGGCTGAAGGACCTAGGGGCGGGGTCAGTGAGCGCAGCAGGTGTGGCTGTGTGAGGAGCTCAGACTCAGCCCACTGGAGGCAGGGTCGTCGGACCAGGGCAGGCCCCGGGCACGAGGCTGTGAGGTTTCTGAGAGACAGAGGGCACGTGGCAGCACCTGGTGGGCCCGCCGGGGAGTCTGGGGCACAAAGATGCTGGCGCACTCCACACAGACAGCACAGCGCTGAGCTCGAGGTGGGGACAAGGGCTGTTTTCCTGCTTGGGTGGAAAGGGATGACTTGGTTTTTGAAGGACTGCTCTGTTGATGTTTCAGAGTTCATCTGATGGGGCAGCCATTTCATCCCACACCTTTGTCGGGTGCCCAGGGGGTCCCAGACATCAACTGCCCCACGGGCTTGTCTAGACCAGGGGTTGGCAAACTTGTGAGACAGAAGAGCCCATCCTGCCCCTCACACAATTTTAAAATGATTCAAGAGCTGTAAAGATATCTTTACAAACACAGGAAATCCCCGTCGTCTGAGTAACACCCCTTCAACTGTCTCTGTTGTTCTCCAGAGTCATAGGTACGCACAGAAAGAGACACCGTTGACTGATACCCCTGGTCTGGGCTGCATTCTTTCCCGGAGCAAGTGACCAGATCTCTTCCTCAGAGCCGCTGGGTGGGCAGACCCTTCAGTTAGTAGCTGTGTTAGTCTGGGTTGACTACACATCCATCGACACGCATGTGTGTGTACCAGCCCCATCTAGATCAAATCCATAAGTTCAATATTAGCCCATATGTCCAAAACCAGTCTGTAAGTTCCTCTTCAGATCCACACAACACAGGTAATGATGCCGAATGCAGAAAGATCACAGGCCAGTGGGTGGAAAGTCTTGTGGATCCAGTGGTGATGGAAGCATCTCACAGGGAGGGAGCGTGTGTCCCTCCTCTAGTCAGCTATTTATCTCCTTAGTACCTCCAAATGAGGTCTTCAAGCTGCGACCTGACTGACAGGCTAACCTTCACCCCTTCACTCTGCAGTCTCATGTTGACCACAGATGATGTAACCACCACAGTAGGGACTCACTGAACCCTGGTACCACCAGGGCCTCTGAAACACGCAAGCCATAGGCTGCTGCCCCATCACACCAGGACACGGCAGCGGAGAGCAGGGTCATTCCCTGTGAGGCAGCATGTCCTTCTGCTTCTCCTGGCCCGTCTCCATGGCTGTCGGCAGAGCGTGGCTGGACTGGACCAGCTGTCAGATGTGAGGTTTCCTCAGTGGGCCCTGTTGGCTTGTGTCCTCTCAGAGGTCATGGCAGGGCCTTTGTGGTAGGGCCATCTGTCTAACCCTCAGGGTCCCCAGCGTGCATATGATTCACGTCCCTGTGCAGGAGTGGACGCATGCGGACCTTCTGCCTGCAGCTGCTTCCTATGTGGGGTCAGGCCACTGGCCAGCTCTGGGCCCTGCCCATCCAGATGGACTCCTGCCTATCATCCCTGAGGGGCAATGTCAGTGTCCCAGCCTGAGTCACAGCTGCTCCAGGCCCTAAGGCACACCCGCTCTCGCTCTCCCCACAGCGGAAGTCTACATCGGCATCGGAAAGCCAGCAGAAGCCACCGCCTGCACCCAGGAAGCCGCCAACCTCTTCCCCATGTCCCACAATGTCCTGTACATGCGCGGCCAGGTCGCCGAGCTCCGCGGGAACATCGACGAGGCCCGGCGGTGGTACGAAGAAGCCTTATCCATCAGCCCCACCCACGTCAAGAGCATGCAGCGACTGGTGAGTCTGTCCATCTGTCCGTCCGTCCACCCGTCCGAGAGCTCGGTCCTCAAGCCCTGCTCCGGCTCTTGTGCGTGTCGCCGGCCAGGTGCCCACCTTGCACAAAGCCTGCGGGCACTCGTCCTCACGTTGCTTTGTGCAGGGGACATTCCCAGGAGCTGGCGCGCACCATCCGGGCAGCCCCGCCTGGCGAGTGGTCTGGGGCGTCGGAGTTTGTGGTTTCCCAGCCGGCTGGCCACACCACCCCGTGGTTCTGGGTCTGGCTGAAAGGAAGGCAGGTTTGTCCGCTCATCTCTGCCCTGCTTCCAGCAGCCACTGTAGGGCAAGGCCACACGGGGGGCCGGGGCGGGGGGCACGGTGGGGAGGGGGAGACTGCAGTGTGAGTGTGACCACACGACAGACTGCCCAGCGTGGCTCCCAGGCCATTGGCTGAAAAGGACACCCTTCTGAGGTGGGACGGACTGGTCAGCAGTGGGCCCAGACACAGGTAAGTCACCCCAGTTTCATACCAAACACAGGCAGAGCTTGAGGACACTGTAAGCAAGGTAAGCACAGGCTGACTTGTGCTTGCTTACCCATCTCTGGTGAGCACATTCCCATGTTCCCCTCACTTCAAAGCTCTGCTTCCCGGCCTGGCTGGCTGGCATCCGTCTCTCTCCCAGCCCCACAGGCCCTGACCAGGGACAACGGGCCCTGGTGGTATCATGGTTACATGCTGGGTTTCAATCCACAAGGTCTGCAGTTCAGAGCCACCAGCCCCCTCGGAGGGAGAAAGATGGGTTTTCTCGTCCTGTAAACAGTCACAGCCGCGGAAACTCACAGCGGCAGTTCTAGGAAGCTCCAAGTGTCCAGGAAGACTCAATGGCTGTGACTCTGGGTTTGGGTTTGGCCCAGGAACAAAGTACCTATTCAGCAAGGTAAGCCTGGGCCGGCTTGTGTGTATTCACTCCTCTGTAGCAAAGTGATTTCCTGTCGATGAGTAAGCACGACTCAGCCCATGCTTGGCTTGTTCACTGGGCAGCTTGCCCCGCTCATGGGTGTGGGGGCCTGTCCTTCTGTGTCCCGGTAGACTAGAGAAGCAAATCCATAGATATGCATATGGATAGAAGGGTATGGTTTATACATACGAGGAATAGGACATTGAGAAAGCATACCAACCCAGTCCAGTACAAAGTCACAAGTCCAACATTAGCTTGTATGTCCGATACCAGTCCATAACGCCTCCTTCCGACTCACAAAGTCACAGGCCAGTGGATGCAGAGTCCCTGCGCCGACAGGAGTTCCTTCATGGCTCCTTGCTTCCAGGGCTCAGGGTCCATCAATAGCATCCAGGGCTGGTAGAAGCAACTCAGCTCTGGCAGGGCTCTCCACATGGCTTCTCCAGCTTCAGAGGCCTCTTCTCCAGCTCCTGGGATGCTGCCATCTTGTCCGTAGTTCGTTGTCTCTGAGACTAACTCCCAACAACTGAGAAGATAGCTTCTCATCTCCATCCGGGAAATATCGCAAGATTTCCCAGAAGTCTCAGGAGAAAGCCAGGCCCACACAGAGGCCTCATTGGCTACTCAATGGCTACCTCCAGATGAACAGGCTAGACTCCACCCCTACAGCTCAATCATGAAGTTAACATAAGCACATGACCCCCACACCGTCACTCGAGGTTTGCCGTCCCACCCCCTGACCCCTTCCGGACTCAGACTAGAGCCTGCCTTGCTGCCCTTGCCTGAAGCAGGCCACCCCTCCCTCTGTGCCTCAGTAAGGCACTGTCCCCAGCGGAGGGGGCTTATCGTGGGAAGCACCTATGCCTGGAGCTGCCCCCACCCCCGACCCCGAACCCTGCACCTGCTGCTCGCTCCTCAGGAGGGTCTGACATGAGAGCCAGGAGGGAGCAGGGAGCCAGGCCAGTGAAAAGCTCTCTGTGGGCCGGCCTCCCACGGGCCTTTTATTTCATTCTAGCAGTCGGACCTCTCCAGCAGCAGGGGGCAGAGGGAAGGAAGCTTGTCCTAGGCTACAGGGGGCACCCAGGGGCCTGAGAGAAAGCACCCCCAGGGTAGCTGTGCTCCCCCCACCACCGTGGAGTCCTCCCTCTCTCCTCCCTGTTCACTTGCACCCCAAGAAGGCCCTGCTCCCCACCCCTCTGCCTCCTCTCCGCACCACGCAGACCCCGACTTGGACTCCGTAGGCTGTGAGCCCAGAGGATGTGATTTGGTAACTAATGTGTGAGATGTTCTCCCGAGGCCCCCAAAGCCTTCATGATCTTGTCACTACGTCTCACCATCACACAGCAGGCTGCCCAAGGGGTCCAGCCATCACGGCACCATGCTAAGTCCAATTGCTCACACTCAGCCCAACCCCTCTCCCTGAGAAGTCCTGGCCTTGACCGTGAGCCTCTGGAAGCTAGAGCTGGAAGGAAGTGGTGTAGCCAGCATGAACTAATTTCCTTAGCAAGCCTGAGCACCACTCCTGCCTGGTAGCCATTCATGGAAGCTGGTCACCACATCTTCCTCCTGCTGGTGGAGCAGCCAGTGGATTCGACCCACCGACCTTTGGGTTAGCAGGCGAGCACTTCGTCGTCCCCTGGGGTGGCCCCTGGGCACTGGCACCATGTCAGCCAAGTTGCAAACCAGTAGTCACTAAGCCAGTTCCAACGCCGGGGACTGCACGTATGTCAGATTGAAGCGGGCTTCCCAGGGTTGGGGAGGGGGGGGTGGTTGCCGCGCAGGGGAGGGATCGTGAAAATCAAGTAGCAAACCCGATCCATGTGAACCTTGACCCCGATCTCCTAGTAACCTCAATCACCCTTCTTTCTCGACTTCTCACCATGAACATGCTGTGGCTCCCTCCCACTTTGTAGATAATTTTACGGACCGTCGAAACATGCGTCGGTTTGATTAAGAACACCGCAGGGCTTCGCATTGTGGTCTCGCTGTGGCCAGGACCCGCGGGGAGCTTCCCTGAGCTGCAGCAGACCGCCCAGTGTCAGCAGCGTCATGTAGCCCGGCTCTTGTGCAGAAATGAGGCAGGGCTTGTCCAGCCCAGGGCTATGAATTATTCAGAGAAGTATTGCTTCTTCATCCCCAGTGGGGACACACGAGACACCAGATCACGGAGGAACATCACCCAGGGAGAGTTTTCTGTTTCACCTTCGGAGTTCTTCAGGACACCTGAGCTCCCCGACAAAGGGCGGGCGCCTTTCTCCCTGGGAGAGGCGGGCCCGGGCCAGGAGAGCCAGCGAGCAGAGGGGTGCCGAGGGAGGCCGCTGCACCTGAGGCCTCTGTTAGCAGCAGCTTTTGAGGTTGGGGGGGGGGGGTGGTGGTCTTCCCAGTAGGCCATAATCATCGTGAAAATAACCTGTCATGCTACCCAAACAACATAAAGCTTTGCTCAGCACAGCACGTGAGTCATGTGTGAGTCACAACAACTCCCCTGACACAGTTTCCCAGGCTGTGGCCTCTCTCCCACGGTAACTGCTGGACTGGTCAGCCAGCCAGCCCCTCAGTTAGCCGCTGAGCACTTCACCATTGCGCCACCATTGCCCTGGGCAGGTTGAGACAGGCAGGGCTGCTGATGTTGAAGAGCTTAGATCCTTCCCATCAGAAACCACCCCTCGGCTGTGGTCAGGCCGGATCTCAGAGGACCCCTGCGAACATGTCTTCTCAGTTGTCTTAGAAGGAGCTGCTCAGCGCTCTTCTCCCCGCAGCCCTCTGGTGCTGCAGGACCTTCTGCTGTCAGTGGGCAAGGTGGCCCTGAGACAACACGGACTCTCTCTCTCATGAGCAAACAGGCTGGTGTGCTTCTTCCATGTAGACGGTTGCTTATTTATCTTCAAGCCTTTAAGGTGCCAGACTCTCTGTCTTTTGATAGCCAGGCACCATCAGCTTTCTTCATCACTTTTGCTTATGCACCCGCTTTGTCTTCAGAGATTGTGTCGGGGAAGGTGCGTATCACAGGATGCCGGCTTATTAAAACAACGTGTTCTTGCATTGAAGGAGTGCTTGGTGGAGATTCAACGTCCGTCTGTTACTTTAATATGTAACATATAAATATATGTACATAGATCTATTTCCCTATCATTGTCTATAAATATATTTACATATGCACATACCTGCATTTAGACCTCTACCAATGTCCTTTGCCTCCCAATTCTCCCTTCTATTTCCTTTGACTAGGAAAGTATATTTTTGCCCAGGGAAGTGTATTTTAAGTGCCTCCCTCCTCTTTATTCCGGTTTCTCATCTGGATGTGTGGGCCGTGCCCCCATTTCCTCCCCACCCCTCTCTCCTCCGGCCCTCCTCCAGCCACCTGGGGGAGTTGTGCGTCCAAGGCCTGGGACAGGAAGAAGAAGCCCGTGGGGCACGGTGGTCAAGCTGCCAGCAGCAGAGTGAAATGCTGGAGCCCCAGTCATTCCCGCCAGGGTGAGACGTGTCTGCCCGTGACAATGGCAGCCGTGGAGACCCTGCACAGTGGTCCTGGCCTCGCCACCCTGAGTGGGAATCCTCTGACAGCAGTGGGCTGGGTGGGGTGGGGTTGGTTAGAAGGAAGGGGTAGGGTGGCACTTGCAGTACAGATGCTAAGAGCGAGGGGCCTGGGTGGAGTCGCCCCTCCCTTGCCGGCTTTGGCACTGTGACCCAGTTATCCAACCTGTCCGTGCCGCCATTGCCTCCACTGTCTCAAGGGGCTGATGTTAGCGCCAGTAAGCCCCAGACGCCAGGTCTGAAACGTCTTTTTGATTCACCAAAGGCGCCTCGCAGCAAGAGGACCAGGGCGGCATCCTCTGAGTCTCTGGGGAACGGCGGGGGCTGTCCACCTGAGTGGCAGAGGGAGGCTGAGACAGAGATGGCATGGGTACGGAGGGAGGCCCGCCTCAGGCAGAATCAGGAGACCCCGACTCCCAGAGGCCCCCGGAGGGAGGGCGCAGGTGGTGGGCAAGAACGGGAAGTGGACTGTGAGCCAGGGGAGCTGGTGAGGGCTCCCCACCGCCGAGGGGCCGCAGGAGGCTGTGGGGCGGAAAGGAGGGACACCACGCTGCACATCTCAGGTCGAGGCCGAGGTGGCGGGCCGTGGCTGAGGGCCGTCCACAGCCTGGAGTTCTTGCCTGCTGGGTGAAAAACTGTGAGTGGACTTGCTAGCTCTCCGGCTAGAAGTTGCCATGGCTACTAGGTTATCAGATCCCCCCCCCCCCCCAGCGATGAGGGGGCTGGGGTTTAAATGGAAATACAAAGACGGTAACATTTTGGTTTGTTGCTGGTTTTATTTATTATACTTGAAGCCATCGGGGCCTTCGGCTGCAGATGGTCCTTGTTAAAGTAAACAGAAAGCCAGACCTGACAGGAGAAATGCAAATTAAGGCCCAGTGCAAACCGGCTACTGTCTAATAGAGTGTGCCTTCATATGTGTCTCAGTTGACATGCATGGGAAAGGGAGGCTTCGTGTTCATGAGGGAGGCGGAGAGCTGTGTGTGGGCAGACATGGCTGAGGATGAGATGAGCGGAGGGCACCAGGCACAGCCAAACAGTGAGTGTACGGACAAGGGGAGGGATTCAGGAAGGGATCCGGCTGTTCCCAGAAAACCTAAAGGCTTGTGTTTTCACATGTTTCCTGCATCAGCGTAGACATTCACCCGCATTCTCCTGCACTGTCAGGAGCTCTGTGCCCACACAGGATTTCGGGAAACACGAGGACGACTTCGCTTAAGCCCACTTGAGTCCAGAGAGGGAAGGACCCGTGGAATGGAGGGATGGGAGGGCCTGGCCAGCACCCCTCCCCAGGCCAGGGACAGAGGCTACGAGCACACAGCCAAGGACACACCACCGGGGCTGGGGCACGCTCCGCTAACAGGGGCAGCGCCTGCCCTCCCATGACAGCAGCCTGGGAGGTTGAGGGTCGCACACGAGGTGGACTGGCAGCGTGGGAAGGAGAGCGGCGTTCAAGAGGGAATGGGCCGTGGAGAGTCATCGAGGTCATGCGTGGGAGAGTTGGCCTGGCTGGACTTCCAACAGGCTCCTCAGGCCTCCGTCCAGCCCACTTGACAGTCCAAAGAGAACCGGAACAGATGGCGGGGTCAGCCGGGGCTGGGGAAGGGAAACAGAGAAAGGAAACAGAGGTCCCTGGGGCGGCCTGCAGCTCTGAAGAGGACTGTGCGCAGCGGGGGCCTTTGGAGGGAGGGGCCCCTTATACCCACGAACACTGGGAAGGACGCCCTTCTTTCGGCCCCCGAGGGCACAGAGCAGAGCGGAGGGCTGAGCACGAGGCTGTGGCTGGGTACGTCCCTGAGCCACGCCTACTCCACTGCGGCAGACTTCTGAGTGGTGCGGAGAGATGGCAGAATACAGATTCAACACACCAGCAGGCAGCCTCCTCAAATGTCTATGCTCCCAAGACAAGCCTGGAGAACAGGAAAGGAACAAGAAGCCATCAGTCAATCCAAGAAAAGCGCCAGAAGCCACGGGGGTAATGCATTTTACTCCCTGCCCCAGAGACAGCCGGCAGACCACTCCAAGGAGAGTGGGAGACAGTGGGGCAGAGACACTGCCAGAGGGGAGCTTCGGAAGAGGGCTGCTCTTCAGTGGGGATAAACAAACACATAAACAAAACAACAATGTTCAGGGCTCAATCCAATCACACAGCAAGAAGCCTTTTGTTGGGGGCCCCTGGACCCAGAAGCTCTCGTTTGTCTTCTGCAAAAAGATTGTACAGTGGGCGTGACAACCCCTGAGTGCAGTCAAGGGGGCTTCCAGTGGAAGGTTCCAGTCCCAGGCCATCTTTGAGGGCCTTCTCCATCGGCTTGTGCCGTGGGGTACATCCGGACTGGGAGCGACGCTGCGGAAGCCGTGCTGCAGTTCTTCCAGGCGCCCGTTGGCCGCCAGAGACCGGGGGAGCGGTCGGCTCTGCCGTGGGAACAGAGTGCCTTCAGTGCTGACTGACGTCCTGCAGGCCCAGGTCCTGACACCCTGGGGACGGGTTCGGAAGGCGGATGGTGGGTTCTGTCATCATTACTGCCTTTAAGTTGGCCTAGTGGCTGCATGCCAGGGTGTCATGCAAGGTCAACAAGGTCAACCAGCAGTTCCTCAGGAGGAAGCCGAGGCTTCTACTCCGGCGAAGGGTTTCAGCCTCGGAAATCAACGGGAGCAGTTGTAGGGGGTTTTGGAAAGGCTGGTGTTAGTCCAGTCCGTCAAAGCAAGGCTGAAGGCCAACACGGAAGGGGAAAGACGGGGTCTCCTGTTGTCCAAAGAGGATCCCGGAGCCCAAGCCGATGTCAAACCGCCCTCATGCATCACCTGAGCGCTGGTGCCGTAAGAGGTTGTGCATGGGGCTGTCGGTCAGAGTTCTCCGTCCTGCAAGGTTGCTGTGAATAGGGAGCATCTGGCAGCTGTGGGTGGGTCCCTCTGCCCTGACATGCCTGTTTTCCGTGCGAAGCTACTTCCTTCCTTTCATCGCGGGAGGGCAGGAGGATCACCGCCAGAGAAGGAAAAGAGGTGTGGCTGGCATTGCTGCCTTCTGAGTCGCTGGGGTTTCTCTCCCTTCTCATCTTATAAATGGGTCGTCCATCCGTCGACGGATACGCACGCCATTCGTGAGCTACGCGTCTGTGATCCATGGCTCTCCGGGAGGAGAGATACAGAAGACGTTTTCAGGAGTCACTCCAGGGCCAGGCAGTCTGTGTCTGCGTCTGTCTGGCCTGCGTACCCACCAGCCCAGGGTACAGGGCAGTCACACGCCACTCATCTTCGATATTTCCCTTGGAGAAGAGGGACCCTTTGATCCCGGCTCTACGAAGGCCCCGCACCCTGAAGCTAATGAAATAGAATCGAGCTACTCTGCCCCTTTCACATGCTGACTTTTTTTTTTTTTTTTTAAGAAATGGATCTCTTTCATCCTGAGTATCAATTTTCTTGGGTGCAGAAAGAACGATTGACAGGAGCCAAGGCTGGGGAGACGGCGCTGTCATCTGTTAAGTGTATCTTCTCTTCTTTTGGAATTAAGATAAATAAATAGAAGCGCGTTTAGAACGGAGAGCAATTTTTCTCCTCTTCCCTTTGAAGAAAGGCTTATGAAATATGTAGCTGCCCTTCCCATGTGTCTGTGCGCTTAGACGCTCTTTGAAAAGAGGCTCCTTTGAAAAGAAGTGCGCATTTTTCCAGCGTCTTCACTGACTGTCGTTGAAGTGCAGGCGAGCAGCGCTCGGAGGAAAAGTAGTCTGCTCCTCACCGCTCCATTTCCACCTCCTCTCTGCCTTTAAGGGGACCGCAGTGTGCATTCAGCCCTTTGGTAATTGGAAGCCTCTTTGAGATTTATAGCCACTTGGCATGAAAGTGTCTGCTTGCACCTGTGTCCCATGGGTCTGTTTTCCCAATGAGCAGGGAAATGGAGGGCTTCTTTTCTTGCTAATGGAGAAATCCACGCTTCCTGGTATGGCTCGGGGCCCGGATGTAAATGAGCAGCCAAGCCGGGGCAGAAGGTTCCAGGTTCCTCAGCCAGTGGGGCCACTTTGGAACAGATGGTTCTTGGAACATTTCTTTGCCTCAGCTTACTCTGATTGGAGTGAAAGTTTATGGAACAAACTGGTTTTCCATTCAACATGTTGGGCCCACGTGGTTGGGGAAGCCCCACCATTTAATGACATCCTTCCCTTGTTACTCCCCGGATTTCCTGTTGGCATTTGCCCCTGTCTCTCGCTTCCTGCCATCTGACCTGGGTCGCTGGGAAAAAGCTGCCCTTTGGATCTCATGGGCTGATGGCCCCTCAGGTGCTGTCCCCCTACTGAGGGGGGACACAGTGTAGACCTGGTAGTATTACTCCATCAGGTGCAGTTCAGTTCACGGCTCAAGGGTTCCACCGGTCTCTATCGGACCAGTCAGCCTGGTCCTTTCGACAGTTTGGGGGTTTGCTCCTCATTCCCAACCCTTCCCCACACCCTCACCCTTGCTGCCTACGTTGTGGTCCAGGTCAGTGGGGACAGTGGTGGTGTCATCTCCTTCTGGTCTCAGGCTCGACGAAGCGGAGGTTCCCAGGACCCGTCAATCACCCAGGCTGCCTGTGATCTCTGATGTTCTTCACACAGTCATGGCTCCCAGCCACTCACGAGCTGGTCTCTGTTCCCTGTGCCTCGTGCTGCAGCCATCACTGCCGGCTCAAAGCTCACTTGTCCAGAGACAAGGCTCCTTCATCCACAGTGTTTCCCAGAGGGGGCAATAGCACCCCCTGAGGGGTTCAGGACTATGGGCTAGAGAACAAACGTTTTTTAATCGCTCAATGAGGCTTTTTTTTTTTCTTTCCCCTCCTTCTGTGGCGTGGGGGAGGGCAGTGAAAAGGTGCCTCCAAGAGGCGAATCGACACTGTCACTGCATAGGCGGGCTCCAGCATGGACGCACCGTGAGGCCATGGTGCAGGACAGGGCAGCGGGCATAATCGGGTAGCTGAGTCTGAACAGCTCGATGACACCTAACAACAGGAAGTCCAAAACGTTTGGCTTCCTGTAGACTAGATTCTAGAACAGGACACGGTCTCAGAAGACCCAGAGGATCTGCGGGGACCGGCAGGCCGGCCCTGTGCTGCACCACTTAGTGAGGGGGCGAGGACAGGTATCTAATGGGGACCACCCCCACAGGCCAGAGGGGTGTCTGGGGCAGAGAAGGACGGCAAAGGGGTGGTCCTGGAGATGGGACTGAAAGGGGGCAGGCAGGAAAATGGCCAGGCTGCAGGGATGCCCTGCAACTCCTTGCTTCCGGCCTCTGCGCCTCAGCAGGAGGCGGAGGAGCAACAGCTCTCATGCCTTCTCCAGGGCCAGGCGTGTCTTCTGACAGTCTTTCTGATCCTTGGCCAGCGAAAGGGTAGCCCTTTTGGTTTTATTTCTTTGACTTTGCTTTTTCCCGGCGGTTGGACATTCAGTTAGAGCAGAGTCACAGTGCTGGGGCCGGGAAGCTGCAAACCGAGGTTCCCAGAGTCCTGTCCCTGGTGGTCACAGGGGCGGGTGTTCACCCCCCAAGCAGAGACTCTCTGGCCCGGGGGCCTGTGCCAAGAGGCGGGCTTCCACTGAGGCCCCCACTCCCCTGGGGGTATGGACGGTACTTATCCAGGGGGGCACGCTTTGCGCAACATGACCCCCAAGACTAAACCCGTCCATAGCCCTGGGTCTTCTCTGGAGAGACCGCTCATACACTGGCCAGCCCTGCCTGCCTCACCCCCAGTTGCCCTTCTGGCTCCTGCTCTGTCTCCCTCTGATCTTGGTGGAAAAAGCATAAGGAGAGGAAAGTGAGGGACAGGAAGCCCTCTCTGCCTTCTGTGATGAGAACCACCCCCCCACCCCCACCCTGGGAGCAGTCTGTGGTGACAGGGTGCTGCCATGGCCCCTAAATGGCAGAGTAGAGGGTTCCATTGGTTTACTGGGGAAGCAGACTGCCTGGTCTTCCCGCTTCCGAGCTGCCCAGTGGGTTTGAACTGCCCACCTTTCAGCAGCGTCACTGCTGCAATTCCCAGCCTCCATGGAAATGCTCCCCAGATCTGATAAACCCTGGCCCAGGCAGAGAGGGGGGCTTCGGCCCCTGAGGAGCTGCTGGTACACTGTGAGTCAAAGGAGTGACATCAGGGGAGGGACACGGTTAAGAAGAGGACTGTTTGCCCTGAGCAGATTGAGAACTGCACCGTCGGAACCTCTGTTTCTGACCCCACAGGTGAGCTGCGCCCAGGGATTGGGGGTGCCTGTAGGTTTGGTGCAGGGGGTCTCCCTCTGCTGCAAGCTGGATCCCGGGATGGGGTCGCCTGTAAGGCAGGGGTCTGGGCATGTGTGTCTGGAGCAGTCAGCCCCCCACCCCACCCCACCCCCAGGCCAGCCCGGAGCCCTTGATCAGAGGTCAAGTGTGGGGACAGGCAGCAGGACAGCCCCTACTCAGTACCCTGCGTGGGGCCATGGCCACCCCTCTCAGTTCAAACACTAAGCATTCGTTACCAGTATGTCCCTTTGAAGGGTGTGGTGGTCACTGTCTCAGGTAGGAGGCTGCTGGGAATCGGTATCCTACTGGTCCTGCCAACAGTGTGTGTGTGTGTGTGGGGGGGGGTGCACCCAGGGAGGTGCTCATTCCCTCTAGTGGCTCCTCTGCCCACCTGGCCAGCCCTGAAGCTGGACGAGGGCAAGGGGCCCCCACTGCTTGGGGGGGCAGGACCCATTGTCCATGGGTTTCAAGGGCCCGAAAGCCTGGCCTTCTCACTCCACTGGGACGGAACACATTACCTGCTGAGAAACTGACTCACACAACCCACGTTCAAGAAAGGCAGGATTCCAGGCCAGACACCAACACGGGAATGCACAAGGAAGCAGCCAGACCTTTCCTTCCTGGGCCCCTCTCTCCCCAGAGATGTGCTCCCCTGGAACTGGGTGCGTGACCCCAGTGAGGTACCTGGGGATCAGGGACAACCCTGCCTGGGTGGGGCTTCCCATGAGAGAGGCAGAAGGGGCAGACACTGCTCCAGACCCAGACTGGGGTGCCTCCTTTACCCCAGAGCACCTTCCTGGCACCCAAAACTCTCCAGTACATCACAAGACCAGAGTCTTCCGGCTAACCTCCTGGGCTCATGGAGGCATTAAGAGCAGGCAAGTCTGAGCCCCTGGGGAAGGGGCCTGCAACACTCAGTCATGCCAGCCTTGTCCTCTCACTCCTGTGTGTCCTGCAGAGAGATCAGGGAGTGTTGTTTCCTTCTTGGGCAAAGAACAGACACCGGGCCCTGCTTCCTCGAGCAGATGAATTCTTCCATAGGGACTTCCTGTTCGTCACACGCCATCATCACCTCCCAAGAGCAGTCCCTCACCTCTGGATGGGGACTCAGGATGTGTCCTCCCCACCCCCCCCACCTCCACGCCTCACCCTCCTGAAGGTATCGCATTGGGGAGTGACCTTCTGATCGTGCCCCTGGGCCAAGGGAGCCTCTTTTTTTTTTTTTTTTTGCCTTGGCCACACGTCTAGAGAGGCCTTCCCTTGTGTGACGGGTTGAGGGTGTCATTACCACTATTCCCCCAAAGCGTGCTGAGACCCTGGCTCTTCTGAACCAGGAGTCCTGTGGGTTAAGCATCGGGCTGCGAACCCTCAGTTCAAACCCACCCCTGGCCCCATGGGAGAAAGATGAGGCTGGCTGGCTGCGCTCCTCAAGATGCGCAGTCTCAAAACCCCAGAGGAACAGCTCAGCTCGGTCCTGGCGGACCTCCATGGGTGGGAATCGGAACCACCCATCATTAGGGCCTTGTTCAGAAGGGGGTAGGGGCGTATGTTGATGAGATCAGGACAGAGCAGACCGGGTCCTAAACCTGCTTGCTCCCGAGTCACAAAAACTGCAGCAAGGACAGAGACCCACAGTGTGAAGACAGCCCCCCACCCCCTTGAGAATGGCCTGTGAGCCAGGAAATGCCAAGGACTGCTGGTAGCAACCGGAAGTTGAAATAGAGCCGGTGGGACCTTCCTAGAGCCTCATGCGGACTTCTAACCTGTCGCTGCCGGAACCGTGAGGAAGTTTATTTCTGTGCTTTAAAGACAGCTTTTAAAATCTCCAAATCGAAAGATCATCTTACTGGGGGCTCCCACAGCTCTTAGAACTATCCATACATCAATTGTAGCCAGCATTATTTGTGTACATACTGCCATCATTATTTTCTAAACATTTACTTTTTATTGAGCCCTTGGTCTCAGCTCCTGTTTCCCTACCCTTCTCATAATCCCTTGATAAAGTATAAATTCTTTCTTATCTTACACGGACCGCTGTCTGACTTCCCCCATGGTTTCTGTTGTTGGTCCCCCTGGAGGGGGGGGCGGGGGAAGGTATGTGTCCATCATTGCGATTGGTTCCCTTCCTCCTCTCCTCTCCCCACCGTCCCCCTATTCCCGTTCTCGTTCCTGGATTCTGTATGTCGTGACAGGAGCGCTTATCTCTTACCTGTAATCATGCCCGTGCTTCAGGCTAGCCCACAGTGAAAAGCAGCACTGTGGTCATGGGAGTGGGGGGTGAGGAAGCCTCGAGGAACCGGAGGAGTACTGTGTGTTTCCTCGGTGATTTACTGCACCCCGGTTAACTCATCCCTTTCCTGTGACCCCTCTGTGAGGGTGAGGGGATGCCCCATTGTCTAAAGACGGGCTTTGGGTCTCTGCTCCAACCCCCCCCTCGTTCTCAACAATATGGTTGTTGGTTTTGTGTCTCCTGGTGCCTGTTGACCTGGTCCCGGTGACACCTCATGATCGCACAGGCCGGCGAGCTTCTTCCACGTGGGTTTGTTTGCCTTCAAGCCTTGTAGACCCCAGACACTGGGCAGGATTTCGTTGGGTCACTCAGGCACCGAGGTACTCCCTCGACTTAGAGGATGAGGACTCTGAGAAGAGCTGGTGGTTCTGTTGGCCTCCGGTGTTTGCCTCAGACCTGCTGTCCTGTTCACATTTACGGTGTCCACCTGTCAAAGCTGCACCCAGCGTGTGGCCCCGGCAGCAGTACAGGGGCCATTCTCGGAGCAGAGGAGGATGTTGGGAATGAGCTGGAGGCCAGAGGGCACCAGATAACGGAACTAGGGTCTCATATCCCTTGGAAACCGCATCTGTTTAGCTCCTAGCATTCGCTGGCCATTAAGATAGCCACATACTTATTCCTTGGGGCAAAAGGCCCGACACCTGGGAACCTGGGATTTCTGAGCTCCATTCTTATGACCTCTCTGCCTGCCCATGCCAAGAAACTCCGTCCTGCGCCAGCATGCTGGAGGAGAAGTGTTCTCTATGGCCCTTTTGAGGGCCGTCATCACCACTGCAGCCTTCTCAGTGCAGACCCGTGAGACCCTGCACCCAGAGGCCCCTGGACCTGGTGCCAGTCAGAAACACAAGCCCCTTTGGGTGCTCTGGTACCAGGCTGTCCTTCGCTGTGGCCCATGGAAAAAAAATTAATTCTGTGTTTATCTCTATTTTCTGTTTGGGAGTCTTAGATGACTAATTACGGGTAGTGCGGTTCCGTCTCCCGTTAGTAATTATAGCTAAAATTGTTTAAAATCTGACATCCTCCATGCAAACCATTTATTCTTAGAAACTCTGCCACACCGTGGGGAATGGTGTGACATTCAGGCCCCGCTTGCCTCCTGCTGCGCTCCCGGCTGGTCCCCGCCTGGGCGCAGGGGTGGCTCTGTCCAGTGTGCGGAAGAGACCCGGCCCGGCCTGTATCAGCCCTAGGAGGGAAGAGACCTGCCCCTGGGGCGTGGCCTAGGCTGTGAGTCTAAGGAAACAGACTGCCGCATGGTTCTCCTACAGAGAGGCTGGTGGGGTCAGACCCCGGAGCCCACCGGCCTACCATGTCCCCTCGGCCCCCTCCTCGCCTTCAGCCTCCTGGATTTTTTCCCACTGCTGGCTCTGAGGGCCCCCGTCTGTCTTCCTGTTGCTGCCTGTGATGGCTAATCCACGCTGATGCATGGTGACCCCTGACTCATGTGCAGCGTCATACCCCAACTCCCGGCCCCATCGTGTTTCGAAGGCCTTTGGGAGACAGATGGACAGGAGTGTCTTCTGAGATGCCCTGAATGGGTTCACAGCACCAACATTTGGGTTAGCGACCTAGCGCTTTACCCTTTGTGCCTCCCAGCCCCAGGGGTGTTTGGGGTTACCTGTGGGGCCGCTAACCGTAAGGTCAACAGTTCAAACCCACCAGCAGCTCCGATGGAAAAAGATGAGGCTGATCCCACAAGGATTTACAGCCCCAGGTTAGGGTTAGGGGCAAAGAAAGGGAAAAAAGAGTTCAGCCCCAGAAGCCCGCAGGGCCAGTGTGAATCACTGTGGGTTGGAATCCTCTCCCTGGCAGGAGGTCTGCTGCCTCGCCCCCCTTCCCCCGACAGCCGGCCTCTGAGCTTAGCACAGGTGTGGTGGACATGGACATTGTGAAAAGAGGGGCAGCCTGGGCCGCCTGGACGTGCTGCTCTCCCCCCTCCCTATTCACCCCAGCCCCCACTCCACCACCCCCTAGGTTAGTCACAGAGCCTCCCCACTAAGTGCTGGGGCACATCAGCTGCAGACTGACTGGAAGATGCCTAAGCCCCAAAGATTGGGCTGGGGCAGGCAGGGGCAGGCTGGGGGGGGAGGGGGGGAGAGAGGGGAGGTCATCCTATGGAAAGCATCTCCCAGGGAACTGCTTCCAGTGCTTTTCCTGTGCCAGTGAGGGCCTAGGATGACAGGTCGAAAGCCCAGTGGGATGGAGACGCCCTTGGGAAGGCTTTGCCCCCGTTTCACGTCCAGTTTCAGGAGATCCAGTGGACAGCAGCCACTGGAAAGGTTAGAGAAGAACCAATGGGGGAGGGGCAACGAGGAGGAGGAGGAGGAGGAGGAGGAGGACAAGAATGCTTGTCAGACTCCAAGGGTGACAGCTGACAGCCCTCTGCCCGCGGGCTCCGTGCCGACGCTGGTGAGCGGGTGTGCATCTGCGGCGAGGCACAGGCCTGGTTGGCAAGACCACAATAAGCATGAGGTCAAGAGAGCAGGAAGCTTCCACCCAGCCACCCCCCTGTCCAGATGGAGGAGAGGGCTTGCCAGGGGCCCAGGGCAGTGAGTGACCCCGCCCCCTATCTGGCCAGTGGTGCTGAAAGAGGCCAGTGCACTTCTTCGCGCCAGTAGAGCGGAGTGTCATTTGCAGCTACCTAAGACTTCACCATTCTCGCCTCTGGCACCTGGCCTGTTAGTGTCCCCCCACACTGGGCAGCATCCTTGTCCTCCCGGCTGCCCAGACACCTGGGTTGCAGCCGCAGCATTGATTCCAAGCCCAGGCAGCTGCAGGAGAAGGTCCCCACCTCCCTGTCGCCTCCAGACTGGTGGCAGGGAATTGCGTAGGAGCGAGGAGGAGACTGGCAGAACCTAGCAAGACTCACCAAGTCCCAACCCGTCCAGCTCTTGGAAGCTCCCGACTGGAGACCAGGGGGCCCTGCTCCCTGCAAGGTCCACCTAAGTCCCCTGTGGGCTCCCGGCTTGCAAGAGCCCCTGCACTTAGACATAGGCGAGCATCGCTGACCAAAGAAAAGCAGGGGGCCCAGGCCCACCTGGAGATGTCCTACCCGGGGGTCATCGGTAGGAGCCCTGCTTGGGTCAGGGGCTGCTGTGGCCTCTCCCTGGGGTCCCTGGGGGTTCAGCATCCTCCTGGGGAAAGGTGAGAAGAACTCCACCCCCACCTCTCGGACCCGGGCCCCAGGGAGAGCACATCAGCAGAGAGAGTCCTCTTTCCAAAGCTCCAGGAGCACCCTCTTCCTTGAGGCTTCGCCCCTTGACCTCCCACCCAAGAGGCTTCCTTCCCTCCTTCCCTTTATCCCTCCCTCTGCTCACCTGCCTGCCCTCCACACAGCACCTGCCTCTCAAAACACCTTGGCGGGCACTGTTGCGGCCGCACCTTTCAGATTGTCAACCAGCCAATCAACTCAGAAGGCCTGGAAGGCAAGGAGGGACCTCAGGCCCTACGCCCTGCTTCCCATATGCCTTCAGCCGCCACTCGCCACGTGTCCCAGTCCGAGTGCTCTCAGATAGTGAACACCCCCCTTCTGGAACTCCCTGTGGGCTAACTGGTGCGGCTGTAGACTGTCCTGAGGGAAGATGAGAGAATGGAGCCTTTTTTGTGTCCTAGGTGTGACAGGGACAGTCTGGCTGCATTAGAACGCGTCTTTCCCTTTCAGAAGTGCGGCACTGAGGTATTTAAGAGTGGAACGCCACAGTGTTGTACAATTTTTTTTAATGTTGACCCATACCTTGGCTGCCTGGTGGAATAGTAGGTGTCCAGACTGCCCTGCCATCCACAAAGTCAGCAGTTCGAACCCAGCAGCCGCTCCTCTGGAGAAAGACGAGGCTGTCTCCTCCCCTGAAGATTGAACAGCCTCCGCAGGCGTAGCTGGGTTAGCATTTAGCACTTTACCCTCCGATCGCCCTCTTGACTCATTTTAAAGTTGTGCGGGTTTTTCATATCTGTTGCTTTCTTGTCGAGTGAGGCTTTTCTCGATTTTGTTATGGGCGCTAGCTTTCTTGTCTGTTTGCGTATGTTTTTTACAGTAGAGGCGATCCAGGATAGTGAATCTTTAAAGACAGTCCTTGGATTAAGTGTTCCTTGCTGGGATGGCAGGGAGGCTGGGGGGAAACGGGGAGCGAATCACAAGGAGTACAAGAAAGAAGAAAACGTCCTAAAGTTGATTGTGGTGGTGACTGTACAACTCTCCTTGACATGACTGAACTCGTGGACGGTATGATATGTGGATTATGTCCTAAGATAGTTGTTTGAATTTTATGGCCGCAGCAACCCACAGGGGCGGTTCTACCCTGTCCTAGCGTGGCTGTGATTCGGCATGGATTCAGTGGTCGTGCGACCATCTGGTACATGTATAGTCCATAAGAATACATGCAACAGCCTGTTATTACTGAGCAGATTCCGACTCATAGCTGCCCCATTGGACAGAGTAGAACACCCCCACGCCCCTCCAATAGGTTTTCCAAGGGTGCGGTCTTTAGGGAAGCCAGCTGCACATATTTCTCCCATGGTTTGGCAGAGGGGTTCGGACCGCTCACCTCTCTGCTCACAGCTGAGTGCTTGATGACTGGGCCACAAGGCTCCTTCTAAAAAAAATACTGACCCACGCCAGATAACCCCCCCAAACCCGCTCCCATCCACAGGGACCCCATTGGACAAGGCGGAGCTGCCCTGTTCCGTCTCCCAAATGGTGAACTTTGCAGTAGCAGCCCGCCACACCTTCCGCCTGCGAAGAGGCTCGTGAGTTTGAACCGATGACCTTCAGGTTGCCAGCTGAACCCTTAACCACTGTGCCGCCAGGCCCCTGGCCCCCACCCGCCACAGATGAAGCAGATGGGGAGACGTTAACAGCCGTGCCACCCGGGTAGTGGGTCCCCAGGTGGCCTTTGTATTTGCCCCGCGGCTTCTCTGTGTGTCTGAAGTTCTTCCTGATAGAGTCAGGTAAGGCGGTAAGGTGCGCCCAAGCTCGGGATGGCTCAAGATGACTGAGGAAGGTGACCTTGGGTAGAAGCAAAAGGCACTAAGCCCCCGAGCCCAGTGGGAAGCACGCTGGTGGCCCTGGAGAAGGCATACTGTGGAGGCAGGCGCAGGGAGGCCGAGGGGGAGAGCTGGCTCCGGGCTGACACTCTGGGGCCTTGTGTAGGCACCGGATAGACAGGATCC
This sequence comes from Nesogale talazaci, assembly GCA_004026705.1. Taxonomy (NCBI): domain Eukaryota; kingdom Metazoa; phylum Chordata; class Mammalia; order Afrosoricida; family Tenrecidae; genus Nesogale; species Nesogale talazaci. The sequence goes on from PVJH01001236.1 coordinate 208,656, forward strand.
TTCCACCGAGGTGAGGTGAGGGGACCCGGGGAAGGAGCAGGTGGGAGAAGGGCAGTGGTGAGAGGGCAGCCACGCTCCATCCTGGCAGAGAAGCTCAGTAGGAACACATGGCCCTGGGGCTCGAGGTCATGGGCATGGTCATAGTGGGGGTTGTTGCCTGTGTGTGTGGTGGCCAGCGCTGTGGGTAGGCAAGCTACTGCCTGCGATGGGTTGTTTTTTATTCCCTTCCAAAAAGGAAGGAGGAGAGAAGGCCTAGGGCAGAAGCCACGGAGGAGCAGGAAGGCACCTTGATTCACAGGGGAATGCTGGTTCCGAGCCCATAGGCAGCTCTGTCCCATCAGCCCAGCCGGTCTCCATCGTAGCTGGCATGTGGACCTGCTTGGTTCCCTCAGTCCCTCTCGGCTCCCTGCTGAGGCCATGGCCAGCCCTGTGTGAGTGTCCCGAAGGGCCTCAAAGCCACCACGCTCAGGAAAGGTCCCGTTCAACAAAGTCATTCTGAGAGTAGAAGTCCCTGAGTGAGAGAGCTGATCTCCACACCGAGCAGAGGAGACAGGCCTCGGGGACCCTGGACAAGTCCTCTCCCTTCCCCAGTCTCCGTTTCTTCCTCCGAATCGTCCACCACGGTGCCCGTCCCACTGGACTCTGGGGTGCTTGGTTATCACCCCTTGTCTGGATGAGAAGGGCTTGAGTGGTGTCGCGCTCCCAGACCTCACCTCTTCTCTTCGTGTCTGGTTAAGACCCGATTGGCCAGATGTTAGTCCATCTCCGTGCCCCCAGCCCCCACCAACTCAAATAGCTGTGCCTTTCAGTGCAGAATCTCGCCCTTCTCCGGCCCCACCCGGAGGGAGAGCTCAGGGGCTGGCTTTGCCAAGAGGCCGGCCTTGAAGGGCTCCAGCATTGATGGTGGCACTGACCTTCCAAAGGGTGCAGTCACTGCTGGCCACCCCCGCAGGGCTGTGACGCCAGGCCGCTCCGGAATAAAGGGAAGAGGAGAGCCTGCGGGCTGCAGCGGACTGTCCCCTCCCCACAGGGGCACGGGCACAGGCACGCTCACCCTCAGTACTGGGGGCAGCAGGGCCCAGACAGATGCACCAGGTTGGACCCAAAGTCTGGACACGCGCACACACCCCGCCCTGCAGGGATCTCTCAGAACAAGCTAGAAGCAGGTCTGCGTTTTCTTTTTCTTTTTCTCTCCTGAGGACAACAGGCGTTTCTCTAGGCTTTTCCAAGCAAGGCAGGTCAATTGAGTTCTAATTGGCTCTCTAATTCAAACTCCCACAAGCTGTTAAATTCTTTCCCTGCTGCCTGGCACCTTATCCAGAGGTGAAAATGGTTGCTTCTGATTAAAGAGAGCTGGCTACCGTCCTGTCTTTCTGTCGACAGCAGCCCCTACCACGGCCCACATGCCCACACACCCAGCAGCAAGGGTGGCGGGGGACACGGCCCAGTTTCTAAGGAGACTGGCTTTAGGGAAATCAGTGGTGCTGAACGTTCCCATTCTGGGTGTTGAGGGCTGGTGTCCTGATGCCTTAAAACCTTCGAGTCTGTTCCGACTCATGGTGGTGACCTCACAGGACGGTGAAGAACTGCCCCATGGGCTTTCCCAGGCTGCTGTCTGTCTGTCTGGAAGCCCACTGCTGCCTCTTCCTCCAGAAAAGCTTGACCTTTCAGTTAGAGACCACGACTTACCCCCTCACCCCAAACCACGCCCTCTGTGTGGAGTCTATGCTCACAGCAACCGTGTAGGACAGGGTGGAACTGCCGCTCTGGCTTTCAAAACGAACTCTTCCCAGGAGTAGAAAGCCTCATCTTTTTCTCGAGAGGCCCCTGCTGGTTTTGAACTGCTGAGTTTGCAGTCTCACCTCCCCTAATCAAGTTCTCCATAACCGAGGAAGCATTTCCTCTCTCAATCCTCAGCCCAGAAGAACGTAGCCCTCTTGCGTGGACCCTCTCAGCTAACCAGGTCATGGGGGTCAGCGTGCTGGACAGCACCAGAGGCGCCTGCCCCTCGAGGTGATGCGTCCTTTGCGGTGGGGACAGCACCTCTCTCTGGGCTCCCGGCAGGCAGTGGCGGATGTGCTGCCTCTCTTCAGCTCCACCCACAGTGGCATCCCTTTGGCAGCTGGAAATGGGCCCTGGTGGAAGTATTTACCCCAGCCGGGTGGGGTGGGGGAGTGCAGAGGTGGTGGGTGCAGAGTGGAGAGAAAGAACATCATGTTTCCTGACTGGACTTCTGCGTGGAGGGTGCGCTCGGCAGATGTGCCGGAGCTCAGCTCAGCCCCCTCAGTCGGTCATCAGAAAGGCCCAGTGGAGAGGAAGGGGGAAGGGGCGGGACGAGGAATGCCCCGGCAGGGAGGGCGGTGTGGTTGGGAAAGTGCCCACACGGCCTGTATTTGAGGGCCGGCACCTGTATGGCTGTGGACATGCTAAGTCGCCTCTGTCACGTGACCACGGGTGGGGGGTGAGGGTCCATACCATCCTCAGTAGGCGGCCACTGTGCATCCCATGTGCCTGCCCTTCTCCCAAGGCAAACTGGCCTTGCCTGGAGTGAAGGGGCCGATCCAGGCAGACACTGGCCGACCCTCTCATTGTTCCAGAGTAGTCAAGGGTGTCAGTAGGCGGGGAAGTGCCCCAGGGAGACTGAGCAGACAGATCCCGCAGGCCCCCAGGGGTTGACAAGTGTCACCATCCCCTAAGTGTGGACCGAGGTGCAGAGGGGAGGAGGCCACCGCAGAAGCTTCCCTTTTCCCCGGTCTCCCCGGTCTGAAGCTGGCATCGAAGCCCCATAGGGATGCACTCTGAGCTGCCTGTGAAGCTTCAGAGGTGACTGGTGACAGACAGCTTCCCTGCTGGTTGCCTGTAGCTACCTTCTCTGCCAAGAGGACTCTGCCAGGGGCCCCCAGGGCCCCTCCTCTCTCTTCTTGCCCCCTGATCCGGCTGGGGGGCCCGGAGGAAAAGGCCCTGATGCGCAAGCTCCTGGACACCGCATCTGATCCGTGAACAGGAGCTCCGTGGAGAGAGCAAAGGAGAGAGCTCCCTCACTGATAGCAGCCCCTACTGATGGCAGCTGCTTCTGCGAGTGAGGGAGTGCCCAGGCCATGGTGTGGGTTCCCTGAGGACATGTGAAAAATCCCGCCCACCCACTGACCTACTTCCCTTCCCGGATCCTGAACCCGAGCCCTCGATCCAGTGCATCAAACGTTTCCGTCACATGAGCGTGACATGACCACCGGAATTTTCTGTTTTGAGCTCTAGTGTTCAGAGGAGACTGGGGGGGTCTCGGGGTATTTCCAAACCTTATCGATCCCAGCACTCCCTCCTCAGAAAGGGCCTTCTCATTCTAGTTTGTTCCTGCTTAAAAATGGATAATTAGTTCCTGCCAGCAGCCTCCAGCAGGGACAGGAAAGGCCTTGCTGGCCAAAATGGCCACATCTGCGCTCACAGGTAGTGAGTTGTCTGTGCCTGGGCACTGGGGCCCGGGGCAGCCCCCTACGGGGTTCGCTGTCTGGAGAACAGGGCGTGTGCTGGCTTCATGTCACCCTGGCACCTGCTTCTTCCATCCGCTTTCTCGGCCCATATCCACACATCCACCATTTCAAGGTGCCCTCAGGGAAGGGGCTGGCCAGCTATCCTGGGTCAAAAGTCCCCCACCCACCCACCCACAGAATCCTCTGCACCTCCTGGCCTGGGCTCCAGGCAGTACCACCACAATGTAGCCTGGGATAAATTGGGCCAGAGCTGGGCCAGGTGGCCTCTGGGTTAGGTGGAAGCGGGTGATGTCAAGGCGCTGGGAAGGAACCCCTCCCCCCCTTCACACACACTTGTCATTTCCTGAGAGCCAGCCACCAGCATACCAGCATCGTGCCAAGGCTGTGGGGCTGCCTTTGAGATGACAGTATCTGTTGAGTGTTGCTGGGTCCCTTGGACCACACAGACCCTGCCTCCAGGATCCCACCGTCCAGCAGGTGGTGACCCTTTTCTGCAGTGCTGGCCACTCTGAGCTTTCTGGCATCTCCCGTCAAGGTCGAGTGCAGGTGGTGTGGTCCAGTTAGCATTACCAACTGCCTGCTGTTAGCTGCAAGGTCAGAGGCTCAAACCCACCTGGCACTCCTCAGAAGGACGATGAGGCTATCCGGTCCTGCATAGGTCGACAGTCCGGGAGACCCGGTATAGGGACGCCATGCCCCTCCGACTGACTGGCAGGGGGTGGGTTCATTGGCTCAGTTGGGCTCTGTTTGATTCTGCTCAGCACTCCCTGAAGGTCATCCTTTGCGGCCGCCCTGCCCTGGCCCAGCAGGGCCCCCTGCCTCTAAAGGACAAAGCCACTGCTACAGAGTCCTGCGTGGGCAGGCGATGGTGCAGCCCCACTCTGCACAGAACCCCAGGTAGAGTGCCCACCTCTCCCTGCAAGTTTCTGCGGGGACCTGCGGTCCCACCACTGGCAGCTGTTTTGCTCCTGCGGGGCGGACTCCCCATCCCCCCATTCAGGGGCCACAGACCCCCACCCCCGAAGGTCACCCCCACTCACCCTCCCCACTGCTGTGCACACCAAACTCCGCAGGCAGGAGGAGCATCTGCCAAGCGGGTTTCTGCTCGTCCTCCTGGGAGACACGTCCTGCCTGAGCTCAGGCTGGTGCTCCAGGAGGCACTTGTCGGACTGAGACGTTACCAGACACTCCCTCTAGAGCAGGAGCCGGGGCACGGTGGGCGGTGGGCAAGGCCATGGAGCCCAGGGCAGGGGGGTGTTCTCGTCCAGCGGGAGTGGGCACCCCACACCACCCCCCAACATGGCCAACTGGACCCACACAGCCAAGACAGAGCTCCAGTTTCTCCAACACCCCCAGGGCAGTAGATGCCCCCTGAGGCCACTTGCTGCACTCTGGCCTCTGGGGTCTGATTAGTACCAACTTTCCATTGCCGGGGGTGAACCAGGGGCCGTGGGGAGCCCCAGCCTCGCCCAACTGCCTGTTGTTGGGGAAGGTGGATAAAAATAAATAAATAAGTCAACCAGGGAGACTTATAAATAAGTCAACAGGCGTCTCTGGCCTATTGCGGATGGAAAAGTACCAGCCAGGGCACCTGGGTTAGTTCCACGGGAAGGGTTGGCGGCCACTGGGCAGTCTCTTAAGAGCCTGTATAGCCCATAGGCAAGTTCAAGCTGAGCTGCTAAGCCACGCCCCCTTACTCCCATCTCAATGGCGTGGGGGAGGGGCTAGGGAATCAGCTTGGATCCTACAGAGAACTGCCCCGTGTTGTTGCCAGTGAACCCCACATCTGCCTGCCCAGGCCGCCTGCCTCTTGTCCCCTCTTCCTTCTCACCAGGCTGATTGGCACTTGGAGGGGGAGAGGGATCGCCTGTGGCCCTTTGATGGTGGACGGGTGGTGTCCAGCGAGGTCAGCGCGTCCTGCAGCGCATGAGAGGTGCTTCTGGTGGCGCTGTGCATGTGCCATGCGCGCCAAGGCTCAGGCGGAGTCAGCCTGAGGGCCCACGTCCTGGGGCCCCTTTCCCCTGCCCCGTCTGCTCTCCCAGGACTGTCAGCATCTGGTGACTGATAAAAGCGATTGGACTCCCAGGGCTGGGGGTGAGGGCAGCTGGTGGGACAGAGAGGGCACGGCGCTCACCTGCCTCTGTGCCCGTTTGCTAAGAGAAAGCAGATGCCTGCCACAGCCTCGTGCTGACGTCCGAGTGAGCGCACGCATGCGCCAACGTCTTTCAGTCTCGTGTTGCCGTGAGAACAGAGCTCAGTGACACGTAAACGGACGCCTGCCACAGCCTCCTCGGGCTGATGTCAGAGTGCGTGCACGCATGCGCCAATGTCTTTCAGCGGCTCGTGTTTCCGTGACGTCAGAGTGCGCGCATGCGTACGCAGACGTCTTACGCAGCCTTGCTGATGTCAGAGGCGGCTCAGCCATAGACACCAGCATTGAGGTGAAGTCCTCCTTCCGACGTTAAGGTCACTTTGCTCTCCCGTTTCCTGCCTGGCGCCATCACCGTGCTAGGTTTCATCTTCAAGGGACTGGGGCTGGGGCGGGGCCGGGGGTCCCTGAAAGCCTGTAAGCGGGAGAATTCAGACCCTCTCCTGGTCTGATGAGTTTTCCATGTAACCTCCTCTTCCAACCAATTTGGCCACGTGCTGAAGGGTGTTGAGGGATGCAGCTGGGCTGTCCCCAACCAGGCTGCTGTGGGGGCAACGTGTGCTGTCACTGTCAGAAGGTGTTGGGTCCGGAAGGCTATCTGCCAACTAGGTGATCCAGGGGTGGCTTGGGGCCTGGCCTCCGTGGCGTTAGGGTCTGTGGTGCTGCATTCAGGCGTCAATTTGTGGGGCTACCAGCATGCCCAGAACATCCTCCCTAATCCTCAGGGAGCCCCTTGATGTGGCGCTTGATCCCAATGCCTGTGTCTGCTCTGGAGGACCCAGCAGCCGGGCTTGGAGCTGACCCTGCCGTCCCCGCTGCAGAAGGAACCAGGGGCTGCTTCTCAGGCTGCCCTCATCCAGAAACAAGGGGCTCGGCAATGGTCCAGGTCCCCCCAGATGTGGCGGCTTAGGGGCTCCTGCCTGTCCTCCCCCAACTGTCCCATGCAATCAATCATGCAGAGCAGCCTGCCTAGCTAGCAGGGGGCATGCAGGGCCAGAGGGCAGGCCACTGACCAGTGTTGGGGGCCCCGAACCAGCTGCTCACAGACCACGGAGCTTCAGCCTCATTTGTTTAAACACAGGGACTTTTTTTTAACAGCCATCCCCAGGTGCACCATGAGTACTTATAAAAAGAAGGGGAAAAAAACTAGGAACCGCTTTGGCTCCAGCAGATACACTTGCAGATTCTGATATCTGAATCTCAAGATATCTTGCGTGGAAAAACAAAGTCCAAGCAAGGAATGGAGCCGGACGAGCCCGGGCCAGCCGTGAAGGGTTCTCAGGCAGAAAGCAGAGGGCGCTGGTCCACAGCACCCCAGAGGACCCAGCAAACATCCGAGAGTGGGGATTTAGGTAAGGCGTGCCCTGGTCGGGTCACAGTGAGCAGGAATCCACCTGCAGGCAGTGAATTCTTGAGTTTTTTTTTTTTTTTGAAGCCTGGTCCGATAGTGGTTACCCCATGGGGTGTTAAGCTCAAGATCAACAGTTCAAAACCACCAGCCACTCTTCAGGAGAAATTCCTGCCACAGAGTCAGACTCACGCAGAAATCCCCAGAGGCAGTTGTCCCGTCCTGAGGGATCATTGCGGATCAGATCGACTCCATGGCAGTGAGTGTTTGGCTGTGTTCTTTTGAGCCGGGTTCCCTGTGCTTACTTGGCAGCTCAGGCTGCCCACGAATGACGTGGGCTGCCCAGGGGAGTGGGAGGGGCCTGCTGCAGGGACCCACGCATCGCTTCGCAGAGCACACCGCCCAGCCCTGCTTCCAGCCCGGAGATAGGCCGCTTCCGTCGCTGGGTGGCTGCTGGCATAAGGAAACCCGAGTCTTTTCTTCTGTGTGTCTGTTTTATTGAGTTTCGTGTCCTTCTGAATTGAGCTCAGTGCTAGAGAGCCCGGTCTCCCGAAGGCACAGACTTCTGCAAATAAAACCTCTGACCTGGAAAAGCAAGCCCAGGAGGGGACAGCCTCCCACAGCCAGCAGATCCTGAGTGAGAAGGGCCAGCAGCCTCTTCAGACTCTGTGTGTGTGTGTGTGTGTGTGTGTGTGTGTGTTATTCCTAGAATACCTGACTCAGCACTGACTTGTACCATGCATAGACAAGGGAAATCTCCAAAGGGGGCTTGTGTTCATCAGACTAAGTCTCTCCGCACCCCCCCACCCCTCTCTCTCTCTCTCTCTCTTTCTCACACACACACACACACACACACACACACACACACACACACACACCTGCCCCAGGCTTGCCCAGCTTCCAGCCCCTCTACCCCAGACTGGCTTCAGACCTAGGTTTTTCCCTAGGGTTCTGTCCCCCCACATCTGGCCAAGAACTGCTGCCTTGCCAGTGGGCACAGTGTAGGGGACAGAGTTACCCCATGATATCTGAGCAGGGAGTTAAGGGCCCCCAGAGGACAGGAACCCCGAGGCAGGGGCTAGGCAGGTTCCCAGCTCTGACTTAGGAGAACAAAGGCAATCCACCTGCAGGAGGCTGGGTCAGAACCTTTTCCCAAAGTACCTGGTCTGCTGAGAGGAAGCTGACACCACCCCCCATCCCCGTCCTCCTCCAGGAAGGTCTGGCCTCGCCCTTGACTGCCCGTGGGCTCCGTGACAGTGTGTGCACCCCTCCCCAAGCCTGGTGGGCCAAGCAGGTGGGATGTGACCCACCGAGAGCACAGAGCTCAGTGTCACCAGGATGCCCCTTTGACTGGCATCCGATGCTGACAGATGGCCCATTCAGGGGCCCATGAGTGGTGTCTGGCCATTTGGAGGCTTGGCCTGGTCAGGGACCCCTCCAGGACCAGTGCAGCAGGCCAGGGCGGACAAGCAAACATCCCAGACAAGCGGAACCCAGCCCAGTGTACACCAGGCCTGGCTCTCGGGTGGCTGGAATCCAGGTAGAAAGGGCGGTGCCCAGCCCCCACTAACTGCCTGAGTTCCCAATTCCTTTTCAAGGCATTGTTGGAAAGCAGGGCGGGGCCCGGCGGCCCCCTCAGCAGCGCCCACAAAATGCCTGTGCTCAGAACTGACAGTGCCTGTGATGCATGCCAGAGAGAAAAGGCCGCAGGGCTCCCAGGCAGGAGGGAGCCTGGCTTTGTCCTCCCTGAGCCTGAGCGAGGGAGCGAGGGAGCAAGCATCCCCCAAGGAAAGCCTTCCAGAACGCTCCTTTCCTGTGTTCTCCTCCCCACTGACAGGCTATTTCTACTCTGGCTGAAGGGAGACTGCTTGGTAAAACACGGCCACTACCACCCTGCTCCCCTCTGTCGGGTCCCCCAGCATGGGTCCCAAGACACCCAGGGGGTTGGGGACCGAGGGTGGTGCTGCCTCTCTCTGTGTCTCAGCAAATGCAGAGTCTCAGGCCAGGGACCTGGACCCAGAACCCAAGGAGCCTGCAGGCTTCCAGAGCGATCTCTCCGTGCCATGCACACAGCCCCTGGCAGGGCCCCGCCGGAAGCAGCTGGGCTGGGGGAGCATCCAGGCGCTGCCTGGGACATATGCATAGCACATGCACTCCCAGACCCGGTGCCCTGGGAGGGGCGGGGGGCTGCCTTGTCAGCCTTGAGTAAGGTCTGCCTCTCTCTGTCACTGCCTCCTCACCTTGAGAAGGGCACCAGACAGGTGGCTCTGAGTTCTCCTGGGGGACTAGGAAGTTAGTCAGGGAGCAGGGGTGGGCCTGGGGTGAGTGAGCAGATAGTTGGAGGGAAGGGGAAATGTCCACTGGAGCTCCCGCCAGGGTGAGCCTCCCCAACCCCCACCCCAGGAGGCACAAACAGCAATAGTCTGATCATCAGTCCTGTGTCCCCCACTACCTCCACCCACCCCCAACCAACTCCCCAATGCCCTCAGCAAAGGGGGGAGTCCCACCTAGCCAGCGAGGTTTCTGGAAGGGGCACCCCTGTGAGCCGGTGGGGAGCTGGGCACCGATCCCTGCTCTGTGTTGGGGCACAGCAGCCGTGGTGCCCTGCCCCCTTGGTGTTGGGGCTGCAGGGCCAGAAGTAGATCACCAGCGTGAATGCAGTGTGGGTGGCACAGGGCACTCGCTGGTGCGGCTGCAGGAAATGTGCACAAAGTGGAGTGGTGGGGGGGGGAGCTGTGTCTGCCCTCCAGGCTCATTGTCAGGCACACTCCGTCAGTGCTGCCTGCACACCCCCCTACGGAGTGAGAAGGCCCAGGAGTGGGCTGAAAGATCTAAGCGGCTCCCGGAACCTCCAGCACACCCTTCTCCCCAGAGAACTCCGCCTGGGCATGGCCAGTGGCCCAGCTCCGCCTCTGCCCACACAGAGCAGCCTGAAGGAGCCGGGGGGGTGCAGGCAGCAGCGGACGGCTGGACCTGCAGAGCCCTGGGGAGCTGTCCATGTCCATCCCTGCTGCCAGACGCCTGGGGGACAGTACCCACCAGTCAGCCCCTGGCCTGCCCCAGCCAGAGCCCCCAGCTGGTTTGAGCAACAGCTGGGCTTTGGGGAGATGTCCTGGCAGACAGGAACCCCCTGCACCTGCACCGTCCACAGAGGGACAAGCGGGGCCCTCCTCTCTGTCTGCTGGAGTCTGGCAGGGGGCTGACTGTCCGGGGAGCAGGGCAGCCTGGTGGGTCCTAAAATCCCCCAGAGGCGCTTTTTTTTGGTCCTGTAGGCTTCCTGTGACAAGAAACCAGCTCCACCCGCCAGCTTGGTGCCCCCTCTCCCCTCCAACCAGGGCTCCCTGTGCTGCCAGCGGCCAGCGCTGCCTCCAGGAGCCACAGCCCACCACCCAGGGCACCTGCCCGGGCACCCTCCACTCAGCACTTGGCCCTTGGCCCGCAATTATCCCCGAGAGTAAACATGACCAAGGAAGATGTTAATTGTCTTCAAATCAGCCAAGTCCATTTTGTCTCCTTTGAATTAACACGTTTAATTTACCCACCCCCTCCGCTTCCTTCTTTCCCCCCTTTTCTTCCAATTTGGTGCAGTACCAAGAGCCTATTTATGCAAAACACCTGATTATAATAATTGCAAGCTTGGGAACGGACCCATCTGTGTCTGAAGGGGCTTCAGCGCCACTTGGAGGGGACTCCCCGCTGTGAAGGGCCTCATGTAACCCCCTGAGAGCACTCCTTTCTGAAAGGACCTCATAGGCCCTCTCCATGGTAACCCCCCACTGAGGGGCCCTGACACCCCAAGGAGGCCTCCCTCCCCTGAGGTGGGCCGGCTGACCCTCCCCTGGGGCCCCAGAGCGGGTGTCCCCCCTGAAACATACCCTCAGCAGCACAGCTCAGTGAGGAGGGCCGGGACCAGGTTTCCAGGGGTGACTCAGCTGCTGCTAGAGACCCTCCCAGGGCGCGCAGTGGGAAGGAGCTGAGATCAGAGCTGTCACTCGACAGGGTTTGGCATTTGGGGAGAAAAAAACATGGGGCCACCTCTGTTCCTGCCAGGCTGGGTGAGCGTCACGTGCCTCTGGTACCAAGAAGGGGCGCCCAGCTGGGCTCTTGCTGGCCAGAAAGGGATCGGGGTGGTGGGCAGCTTGGCCTGTGCCCTGCAGAATTGCACAGGCTAACCGTCTGCCGCACTGAGGAACGCGCTAGAAAGAAGAGGGGTGTCCAGCTGGCAGGAGAGTGAGTTTCAGGCAGCCTCGGGAGCTTGGCCTCTGCCTTTGGAGAGGAGAGAAAGCAGAACGAGGAGGCTGAAGGGATGCCTGGGTTCTGCTGGCCAGCACCAAGCTTGCCCATCCGACCTCCCTGCTGAGCTGGCTCCCTGCAGTGGCTTAGGCCCACCAGAACCTGTTCTCCCTGACCCCCTGGTGTGCCCACTATCTGCATGACTCTTGCCAGTGAACAGAGGCCCATTTTTCATTCCCTTGCCAGTCTGGGGCTGGCAGCCCCTGGCAAGCCTGCCCTGTCTCCCTACTCAGCTCCCGCTTTAGGAATTAATTCCACTAACCAGGCGGCTCTGGAAGCTTCAAGGTCATCTGGAAATGGCAGCCTGTTCCAACCCTGGGGAATGAGTCCAGATCCGTGGGCTGGAAATTTCCAAACCCATGAGAACCCTGGAACAATGGAGAGCCCTGCAGGCCACTGGCTACCAACTGCAGGGATGATGGTCAGACATGCTCATGGGGACTGGCTCTTGGCAGGGGCCTGGGGGCTGATGGACTGGTCCCCTGCCAGGTCCCCCGGAACGTGTGCTTTCTGAATGAAACCCTCAGCCAAGGGGCTGGTGGGCTTGGCCCCACTCCAGCAGAGTGGAGGCAGGCCTGGCTGTCTGAGCCGTGGCTTCCATTTCTCTGCCGGCCCAAGGCACTGGTCCACCTGGACCGCCACTGGGATGCCCCCATCATCCACTCCCTGCAGCCCCGAGACCATAGCCTCTGTGGATGGCACAGCCCAGGAGGAAAGGTGCAGGCTGCCCCCAAGCAGCCGGCCAGAGCCTGAAAGCTGCACCCTGCCAGGAGCACATCTCAGTGCCACCAGGGGAGGAACCGTCAAGTCAGCAGCCAGTGGTTGGAGACAGACAGGGAAGGCAGGTGGTGGCAGGTGCCCACCCGTTGGCTTCCCCAGATGTGACTGGGTGACAGCCCGGGCCTACTGGGCGCGGGGGAAGAGGCCACAGATTAGCTCAGTGGTTCTCAACCTTCCTCATACCACGACCCTCTCATATAGTTCCTCATGGGGTGGTGACCGCCGCCCCCCCCAACCCCAACCATAACATTATTTCATGGCTGCTTCATCACTGTCATTTTGCTACTGTTATGAATCGGGCGACCCTTGTGAAAGGACCTACAGATTGAGAACCACTGAGAGTCTAGCTGGTCCCTAGGTCAACTCTACCCTCCTGACCCTGGAACCATGTGGCCCTCTGAAAGGGAGGGCCAGAGGGGAGGGCCAGAGGGGAGGAAAGGGTCAGAGGGCAAGAGGCAAGGGGGCTGGCGTGGTCAGTTCCGAGGTGCAGAGGCTGCTGTTAACTATCATCAAGGAAGCGCGGGGCACCCTTATGTACAACAGAAGGAAAGGTCACCTGGGCCCCACCCAAGTCATCCAGCGGATGGACACACGTCCCGTCACCAGTTGGGTTGAAGCCATTGTTGGGGAGGGCATGCAGAGCCATCACCAAACCTTAGTGGCCTCCCCCAGTGAGGGGTTCCTCCTGTTGATGTGCCCGAAACAAGCCCTCGTCTGTCGTCTCCCCTAAGGCCTCATTGGCCAGCCTCGGGACGATTTCCAGGCCTTTCTGCTTTGTCTGCCTGCATCTGGAAGCCTCAGGGTGAGGGATCCAGCTAGTATTGGACATAACAGTAGCTTCGTTCCCTGTAGCATGGCAACACACCAGCCATCGGAGTGCAAGAGACTCGCAAACTGGAGGCGCAGCAAAGTCTCATGGGATCTAAGTTCTCCTCCCCCCCCCCCCCAGGATCAAGGACTCCCGCACTGTCAGACCAGGTGGCCTGTCCCTCATCGTCCACTTAGCGGGTACCCGCAGCACCAGCCTCCCTGCCCAGTGGATCCCTCTGGGTGTGTCATCTGTCCCATATCTTAAGGCATCGAGGTCACCCTGGGAAGGAACAGGCTCTTGCTGGAAGCCCCTTGGTGCCATTGCCCGCGGGCCTTTCCCACCCTCGTTTCTCAGTTGACTACCTCCAAACGTTCCCAAGCCATCGCAGGGTGATGGCCTCCCATGGAAGCCAGGGGACAGGGCCCTGCTTCCTTGGTCAGCCTAGGAACGATTTCCAGGCTCTACACCCCCCAGCGCACTTAAGCAGGACTCAGGGCCTGGCCACTAGCTGCTGAAGGTACCTTCTGGTCGCCCTCGGAGCACCTGTTGGGGGGGGGGGGAGGATGCCCTGGAGAATGGTTGCCCCGCTGCCTCCTGCCTGTTGGTGAAGCTGGGCTGGAGGGCGGGCTGGGGTGGCTCATGTGAAGGGCACCACAATGCAAGACTTCGTTGGGCCCTGGAGCAGCAGGGTTGGACAGCCAGTGGCCCTGGCTCCTTCCTGGGTGGAGACGAACAATTGCGAGACTCCCGCACAATTGCAAGCTTCCCGCACCCACAACCCAACTCCCGAAGGAAGGAGCAGAAATGATTTTAAATGCCATCTGGAGGCGCAGAGGGCAAGACGGTCAGGGAACAGGAGAGGCTGTCATCCCACTGGTGCAAGCACTATTCGGAGCCCCAGAAATTGAAACAGTGTGGCACTGCTACAAAGTGGGGAGCTGTGGCTCCCTGAAAGATCACCGAGGGCCCTAAAATAGACCACTTTGTGCATCATTCACTCGGTGACAAAGCGGGCCCCTTCTGAGAGGGAGAGAGGGGAAGATTGAGCTCATTTGTGTCTGTCAAAGTAGAAGAAATGCCTTTAGCTCCCTATCACCTGCCAAGGTAAAGGAGTTAGCTACTTAAAAATATATATTAAAAGAAGACAAAAATCACAATAAATAGAATTGAACGTTTGTCAGATCTTTGAAAGGGTGACTTTCCAAGCTTTGAAGTAATTTCTAAAACCACCAAGGACCAATGAATTCAGTATTTCACACTGAAAGCTTTTGTTCAGAGAAAAACATGTGCAGAAGCAAAAGAATCAAGCGAGACAAATACCCCCACCTTTTGTGTGTTCACTTCAATAAGGGCTGATAACTCAGGGTAAATCTGCTGCTGCTCAGGAGGGAAGAGAGGGTGGTGGTGAAGTTGGTGGAGGTAGAGGTGGTGGTGATGGGTAGAGGTGGAGGTGGTGGGTGGACATGGTGGTGGAGGTGGAGGTGGTGGTTGGAGGTGGTGGTGGTGGTGATGGTGGAGGTGGAGGTG